>JALIRY010000022.1:0-452249 GCA_026401215.1 Trichoderma erinaceum
CCCGCCGCCCCCCCGCGCCCCCCGACGCCCCCCCCCCCCCCCGCGGGGCGCCCGCGCCCCCCGCCCCCCCCCCCCCCCGAGCGTATGCAAGCCTTCCCCACCAACCGACGACGTCTCAAGCAGCCGCTTCCATCCGGATATACCTATGGAGATGTAATAGGCAAACGAGCTGAGGGCACTAGACGCCATTGTTGGCAGGACGAGCGTATCACATTGCATGGCATGCCTTCCTGAGAGTCAAGTGGCGGGGCCGCCACTAATTTGGCGTTGAGGCGCTGACTTGAAAGAAAGCTCCTTCTTGGCTCGCGACTCAGGAACCTGATGTGGTGAAGGGTCCGCTAGATCCAATCATAGGGCATGACAAGCATGAAAAACTGCAGACGCAGTATTCCCTGTTAGTACCCTGTTAGTACTTGCTGTCACATCTTCTGTGCCTCGACAAATCACTCCAAATAGCAGGCATTGTATACATCGTAGCAACGGGGCGGCCCCACCTGCGAGTACTGTAAGAGCAAACGGCCCTGATTGGTTTGAGATTGGGTTGCGCGAGATTGGTTTTGAAAACATGCTAGTATCAGTTATGGAGCTCGTAGCACGGCCTTCGGATCAATACTTGGAGGGCATTGCGGTATTACTATTCATAGTCTTGTCAGCGCTGCCAAAGTGAGAGGGAAAGGGGAAGAAGCCAAGCAAACCGAGCGCCCTGAGCCAGTCTCAGCCAAGCTGGAAACGACGGCCGAGCTAGGCTTCAGGCTGTGGAGAGTGCGGCTGAAGCACCACTGTTCTGGCCGAGGAGCGGAAGGATAGCCAAGACTCACTACGCGTAAGAGCAATAACAGAAGTGCGTCAGTGTATAACCTGTGCAGTATCGGTGCTGTGTGCGTGCCATGCTTCCTCTTTCGCCGGGGATCCGCAGACGATGGAGGGCTGCAGTCCCATCAAAGATGCTGCACTGTACTGTACTCGGGCCTGTTCGTATCGTTCGTCGTGCTAGTGCAGGCCTGGCGCCATCTTTCCAGAAGCTTGGCTCCAGCTCGAGACAAAGAGGCCAAGTCAGGGGACGGGGCCCGGGCTAAAGATGCAAATCGCATGATTGGCGTCGCGCTTTTAACGATCGGGCTGCGGGCCTTGGACCGATCGAGGCAAGGCGTCAGTCAAGCCCTGCGGCCGGCGCAAAGCCCCGTTGCAGAATTCACGGGCCAGAGGCGGGATGCAACGGCATGCTGGCAATTTTAAGACGCATCCACCGTCGAGCTAATGGATTTCGGCGAAGTGACAGCTGCGGGCTGTGCCCGAGACCCCGACGAGGTTGTCGTGAAGAAGTGAAGAAGGCGTTTGTTGTTTCTGCGGCTGCGGTTCAGGTTTTTTTCTTCCTCGGGTACAGTATACAGCCACCGGCAGTACCGCGGCTAGCTGCCACCACGCCTGTAAGCTGAAGGCCAATTTATCGATATCCTCGTTCTTCCAAATAAAGCAGTAATCTTGCAACGTTCCTCTCTCTTCGTTTCTCCGCTGTAACAGTAGCATGAACTCAAGCTCCATCTCGGTTTCAGCTTAACAGCCCTCATGGCAGAAACGAAACAAGCCACAGGGTCTGCTCCGTATGTTTTGCTTCACTGCTGCTCTCCGGATATTTGCGGCGCCTTATTGCTGACGTGGAGCAAACTACTGACGGGGCTCCTTCGACTGACAAGTATCAGCTTGAGTAATGAATATCCTAAATAAATCATCTACTAATACTTCTAGTAGCTCGCTTTTCATGAGGCCACAACGGCTTCACTACGTGACATACGCGGTGCAACCAACAAGCTTTTGCTGCCAGCCACCATCGCCATCCAGCACCAAGTACGCCTCATTCTCCCCATCCTTACAAATAATTACGCCTTCCTAGACGGGCGTCGCAGCTGCAGCTACAAAGGTCCATTGCTGCAGGAACAAGGACGCAGCTAGATCCGAATTTATCGCTGCTCCGCGTAGAGGTCTTGCTCCGCCCACATTCCGTGGTTGACTTGCCAGGATCTTGAGAGTCCTTGACTTGGCTGCAGCTATAATTCACTGCAATTTCCCCTTCCAATGTCAATTGATGCCGAGTCACATCCACGGAGATCCATAGCCAGCGCTGCGTTTATACGCGGGCCATCGTACGACTCCTTGCACAAATACTGTAAGTTTCCCCGTAAGACAAGTGGGCTTCCCAAGCCCTATGCGATGCAGGGAGCAAAAGGTTTTGAACGGGGGTCCTTGTCTTCTTCGGAAGCTAGCAGTTCGCAGGGCTTCAGCGCTCGCTTTGCGCAGGCATCCTGTCTATTTACACGTGGAAGCAGCCCGCGTCTTTTCTCATTCTTTACTAGCCCGTTTCTCACCCCTCTTTCATCTCGGAATATGAGGCGGAATCTCATCTCTTCCAGACAATTGGAGGCTAGTACTTACAATGTGTAGACGTGAGTATGTACAGATACGAGCGAAGCGATATTCGAGCCAGCTACGGATTCCGGGAAGCCTCGGCGTCTCTTTGCGCGTAGCTATCCAAGCACATCGAAGGCTTCCTTTGGAGGGTGACATTGCGAATGGAGACGCTGAATAGAGCCATGCATTGTGTCGGCATCAAGGCAATATCTCGTCAAAAGATAGTGTCGCGCGACTCTGATGACCGAGGCTACAATCGTGGACGATTTTTCTTCCAGCCAGTCAATCGCTGTGACCTCGTCTGCTTGTCTTTGTTATATTTCTCTTCCTTTCGAACTTGATCCTTATACAGTACTCTGTTGCATGTTGTTAGTAGAAAGATGCGGCAAAATTTGCCCCATGAGTGGCGTTTTAGCGACTCGAGAAATTGTAGATTCCCCGGTGATTAGGATGGGGAATCTGACTGTACTTTGGCACAGACGACTAGCAAAACTATATTTTCTTCACATGCTGAGGACGGTCAAAATCGCCCCAGTATTCTTCGGCTCCGCTAAGCAGGCTCCACCTAGTGGGATCTTTTGACACGCTACACACAGAATGGGAATCGTTGCCGATGTACTGTAAAAGACTGCTGTACAGTAGCATATCGTGCAAAACAGGAATATACCTAGCATCGGCAAGCGCAGCAAATTCCGCTCCCAAGTGGCCAAGACCGACAGCAATTCCCTTTTCCTGCGGCTTTATGCATACGAGTGGCCGTATTAGCAGCATCAGCAGCAACGCTGCCTGCTCTACGGATCCTAATCTAAGTGAATGCTGCCATGTGTGTTTGGCAATGATACTTCATATTCGCTCTCAGCCTTTTTTTTTTCCACGTTTACTGAGGACTGTCAACTAGTCTTTACTGGTTCGAGTGACAATCACTACGTTGGCGGCGGGACAGTGCAGATAAACGTTGCACATATTCCGAGACTTCTTTGATCCGTGGCCAAAGCGTCTCTCCCTGCAGAAACTCCAACTTTTCCAATTCTGTCTCACAAATTCTGCCATTTGTGAGAGCAGTGCTCTCCAGAAATGCCAGGAGAATACGCAATCATGTAGATCCAATTACAACTTTTAGACTCCCATGACTTCTCTGCTTCCGTCGAGATGCCTGAAGAGGCAAAAACGTGGGCCGCTGATCGCGTCAGAAATCAAAGCGATCGTCACGTGATCCTCCTGAGACCGAGCCCCTTTAGGTTTGCAGCGCATCAGACGAAGCCCTTCTATCCGACTTCTCGACGCAGCATATTCGATTCCTGTCGCTCGTTAGCATCGATATCTCGTCTATCATGGTGGCCAAGTATATTGCCGGCCTGCGGGCCCTGCTGGCTCGGCGCGTCGTGACCATTGTGGCCATGGCCGCCGTGCTGGCCAGTGTCATTGTCATTCTCGTCCGAATCGGCCCCCCGGCGCATCTCGACGACTTGAAGCTGCCGGACATGAAGCTTCCCGACCTCGACATGTCGAAAATCCCGGGTCTGGGACACGAAAAGGTCCACTATGGGCATTGCGACCCCAAGAACTATACCGACACTATCAAGGAGTGGAAGACGACGCGGGAGAAATATGACAAATTGATGGGAGACAAGTTCACGTAAGTTGCGGGGAACACTGGTGCGACCACGATGCGTCACCGCGCATCTTGGCATTTTCCATGGCCAATCAATTTGCTGATCCATCTTCGTGTTCAACAGAATTGCAATGCAGACCTATAAGCGACCCAAGGAGCTTGACGACACGCTACGCGTCCTCTTGGCCGAGAAGATCCCCTCGCTGCACGAAATTGTCATTATCTGGAACGACCTCGAAGAGAAGCCCCCAGGCAACTTCAAGTCGGAAAAGGGCGTCCCTGTGCGATACAGGGTGTCGGAGCGCAATAGTCTGAACATGAAGCTGCTGCCGGATGCGGACTTCAAGACCAGGGCGGTTCTGCTTTCGGACGACGACGTATACTATAAGCCCGGTGACCTCGAGTTCGCCTTTCAGAGCTGGCGCAAGTTTGGTCAGAACCGATTGACCGGAGCCATGCCACGTTGCGCTACCGCGGACGCCGAAGGCGAATGGAAATACGGCTTTTGCTCCAAGGATGCTAATCAGGACGTTTACTCCATGATTATAACAAACTTGTGCTTCTCGCACATGTCTTTCCTCGACTATTACTCTTCCAATAACACCGTCATGGAAAAAGTTCGTAAATATGTCGATGATCATTTCAACTGCGAGGACATTGCCCTCAATTATGTCGCTTCGTATCTTACCGGCACGGGGCCTCTTCTCGTCACCGGTCGCGATAGGTACGTCAGCTACGAGCCTGCCGTGGGCATCAGCAAGAAGCCTGGCCACTTGGAGGCCCGAACCAAATGCTTAAACGACCTGACGGAGCTGTTTGGCTGCATGCCGCTTGTCAATGAGACGGCTCACATCCAGCGTGGCGTTGTTGTCTTGTAAAATTTCTGTGAAAGGGGTGGGACATTGGCGTTTATAAAAACAAACCCTCAGCCTGCCCAGGCTGAAGGGATTGGTGGGTTTTGTCTCGGGTGGAGTTTGCTTGCGAATACACGCCGGTCAGTCAGACGCTTAATTAATGTCTTGGACGGGGGATGGACGGGTAAAACGGCGTCGATCTCTTGGCGCAGGGAGCCTTGTGATGGAATAGAATGGCGCGGCCTGCCAGTTTTGTGTATACATAGAGTAAGATCCTTGGGGGGGGTTATCCTGTTATCCTATATATCTACGTTAGGTCTTAGTTAGCGATAAATTAAATAAAGAAACACTCATTTCTTGTGGTTTAGAGTCCAAGTGCCGCTGGTTTGCTTGGAGTCTTTATAATAGTTAAGAAAAAGGATGCGCTCATGCGGGGGCTGTTGGCATTGGGTATCTTGTTTTGGCAAATTTGGAAATAAGTAGGCCATACTATTATTATGTCTGGCACTAACATGCGATCCATCCCTTTATTTGCTCAACGAAATGTGTAGCAAATTCAAGCTTGGTGGTTATAGCTGAGATCTCTGCTTGCGTATCCCATGCCACTCAGGAGTCGCAGAGCCAGCAATTGCAACGCAAATTTGCGGGGAGAAGGGCGGGCTGCCAAGAAAAGCCTTTCCTCTAAGCGGTTTAACACACGATCGCTAAAAAGCCTTATTCTCTCGCAAACATGGACACGCAAGACACGTAAAGAATATCGTTCCTGAAACGAGCATATACGACTGACTAAGGCTGGGCGGGTCATGGCAATAATTGAGTGAGAAGTGCAGCCAGGTTCAGCTGCTGGATCTTTCTTGTTTCTTTGGCGTGAAATTGCTTGCTCCCGTTCATTGGTCGCCTCTCGACAGATCCCTCAGTGTAAACCAGAAGTCATCTTGACAATACCTAGTTCTATTGCTATTCAAGCTCAATTACTTGGACTCCAGGATTGACAAATTGCCGGACTTGTTCCGGCCAAAACGTGGGATAACGGCCTTTGCCGTCGAGCACCACTGTTTCCAACTTTTCTAGCTGAGTGCCGCAACGAGCGAGCATGGCTTCCAAGAAATGCCGTTGCCCAAACTCTTCTGCCTCGTCATTTGCCTCCACCTCGGAATCTGGACTAGAAATGACAATGTTTGGTCCAATTGCTCGGTTGGAGGGCCGATTGAATTCAGAGCAATCGATATATAGGACTTGCAGGACTCTTGTCCGCAACAGGGCCTTGCTGGTGAACTCCGCACCACTGAGATTGAATTTATCTTCGTTGCGGAGTTGAAGGCGAATCTTTTGCGTGCGAGCCCAGTCGAGACGCCCATGGACTGCGAGCTGAAGTCGAAAGCTCCATTGCGAGTAGAACGTCAGGGCGACCTCACGAACCATGGCTCGGCGCATCTCATAATAGATCCTTTGGCAGCAGCATCTCAGCGCCAAACTTTCGCCATCGCCATCATACGGCTTCTCTTCGTCTAGAAAGAGCTGCTCGGGTTGAGTCGTTGATTTGCCATTTGAGATGGCGTCAACCGAGGCGTACAGATGGTAAATGTAGTCGCGAATTTCGCCCGGTAGACGAGTGAAGAAGATGGATTCACTCTGATCCAGGCACGGGGATTGAAACTTTGAATTAGTAGAAGACATGTTCAATTTCAAGCAATGCGAATGATGATGTTTAACAATTGCAATTCATCTAGGGAGGGGGATTTGATCAGGGGATTTGACGCCAGGCGTGTTGTTACCCGAGTATATCCCGTGGCACCCCTATTTAACGTGTAACCGCCAAGCAAATCATGCAGTGGAGATTTAAGAGACGGGACGCTGGAGCAGTAAAACGGCAGGTGTTCGATGCTGTAGGCTGATACGGCAGAGGCTGCGGCGACCTGAAGTCTCAGGCCTCATCGTGTTGTCTCGGAAGCCGGCGACCGCACCGGACATTCATCTAGGGCTGCAGCAGAGGTAATGGTCTGGTTTGGCCGCAGTTTCGGAGAATGAGAAATTGAGAATTGAATACAGGCAAGTAATAGATGGGGTAAGCTAAGTTGTACAACTTGATGAGATCGCTTGAGGAGCCTTGTATGAGGCGGGTAGCTGGAATACTAAGTGCTTACCTGGTAACTACCTATTGACTCTCGTCTGTCCATAACACCACGAGATACTCTTTTTAGCTACCATTGCCCTTGAATCAGATATTATTATGACATGTTATTTTGTGCCGTCTTTTATCTTTTATATTCTTCGGGACTACACATCGCACGTGCGGAATTTAAACGGCATGTCAAGCTGGGTATCATTTCCTATTCGGGCATTTTTATGCGAATCGCTGGGACAGATCGGCTGGTGGGTTTCACGCGCGGCTCTAAGCATGATGTGTAATGTCGTAAAAGATAATATTAGGTGCCTAATCATGATGTATACTATCCTAAACATATATCTCAGCTTAAGCACGATACATGAATGGGTGAATCGCTTTTTTCATCCTTCTTACCTCTTTTCACCCTATTCTTGATTGGCAACATTAGCAACTATGAACTCTGAGCGAATAACCTTGTTTGATCTCGCCAGTCAAGCGCCGCATACTTCGTGGTCTCCGAACACATGGAAGAGTAAGTAGCTGCATTTGGAATAAACACCATGTATAATTGCTATATATTCTAGCGTAAAATAGCGCTTTTGGGTGTTGCGAGGCTGACCACCTAACAAAGCGCGCATGCTCTTCAATTACAAGGGCATTGACTATAAGACAGAATGGGTAAGTATTGAATTAATATTTATCTCGATGCGATTCTGTGTAGATAGCTGTACCTAACAATCTTGGACAGGTTCACTATCCAGAGATTGCTCCGAGGTTTAGTCCACAGTACGATCCATTTGATCAATGCTTGAGGCTCAGAGACAAGCTGATGACTCTAATAGCATCCCGCCCAATGACGGAGAGGGCCAGAAGCCATACTCAGTTCCCATAGTCCAGTTCCCGGATGGAACATATCTCATGGAGTCAGCTAAGATTGCCAAAGCCATTGAGAGGAAATATCCATCTCCTGATGTCCACCTTGATTCCCCCATCGTCCACAGGGTTGACGCCCTCGTTCCCAATTGCACGCTCGCCATGTATCCCAATCTACTCTACAAATTTTCTCAAGTCCTCCTCAGCGAAAAGAGTTACGATTACTGGGTTGGCAAATATACCGAAAAATTTGGAATGCCTCTCGACGAGTATGAGCGTCAGCTGGGCGGCGAGAAATCTTGGGTTGCGGCACTTCCGTATTTAATCGAGCTGACCAGTCTTCTCAAGGAGAAACAAGCGGAGGGACCCTTTTTCCTGGGCAAGGACATAAGCTACGCTGACTTCGTATGGGCGGCAGCACTAATTTTTGTGAAGCGAGTGGACGAAAATGTGTTTCAAGAATTGTTGGATAGGACAGGGGCTAGAGACGTACACGAGAGGTTTTTCGAAGCGTGCTCCCCTTGGATGAAGAGAGATAGCTACTAATCTTGCGGCCATAATGTCACTTATTGAACAATATGATGCACGATTCAAGAGATAATTGCCAAGATATAGCGTTATAATAATAGCACGCAATAATTGTTCAAATATAGCGGTATGATAATAGCGAAAAGAAACTGCATCGAATTTGCCCCTGTTAATTTGCACCAAATATCTTCCAGCCCGTGTTCATTGCCATAAAATCAGGAGATCCCAGCCTCCATATGTCGTATGGCCATGCGCGTAGCCCAATAGATGGAATATTCCCCTTGTCACAGCATGTGTAACGCCCATGTAAAAGTATATCTCGTAAATCCCGTAAATCCTGTAAATTCCATCACTCCCGTAAATAAAAGATGGTTCGCCAGCTAATTTTCTTCAGTTTGTCTTCCCAATCCCATCAGGGCAGCATCGGCCGTCTCTCGTTTCAAAAAGCCCATCTTGCCAACGTCCTCCCCCATTGACAAGCTTCCCTTAGCCCACTCAATGATGAGCTTGCGAGCCTGCCAAATTGCGAGGTGTTTGTTGTGCTTGTGGACCTTGGCGATAACCTTGGTTTGAAGGCCTTTGCGTAGCTCCTGCACCCAGTCCTCATCCACCCACCGAATTTCTCCCTTAGAAATCGGGCAAATTGCCAAGGGCTGACCAGAGAGCTCGTCAACAGTCGAGAATTCCAGCTTGAACATGGGCGGGTTGTTGCAGTACGTTGCAACTGCGGAAACAGGGGCTGTGCAGAGGGCTTCGGCATCGCAGTCAGTTACTTTGGCGTGCTCTTGAGGTTTCACTGCATTCGTATTAGCAAACAGAATACTGGATTACTTTGATACTCACGAGGGGACAGTCATCGAAGCTGGTAAAGGGTGAAGTACTTACCACACAGCTTTCCCACAAAAACCTCTGCTTCCACCAAGAAGTCCAGCTCTGAGCGCGGCAAATTCCCAGCCTTGCGACTCGACCACTCATTAAACACTGCATCCAAAAAGCCATCGATGCTCTGTCTTGTCTTGATCATGCTCGCATTAGGATCCGTCGCACTGCCACAAGCGTGCAGAATCTCATAACACTTCTTCAGCTGAACTTGACTCAGGTCGTCCGCGCTCTTAATCGTCATGGGCGCACCAGGGTAATTGTCTCCGGTCTCAATAGCATCGAAGAGCTTGTCGCGCTCGCTCTTTACATTGCGAGATGCTCGGCGGGGAGGAGTAGACGCGATGGATATCGGAGACGCAGAAGTTCGTCTGCGCTTGACGCTGCGCTGGGGAGTTGCCGAAGTGATTTCCTGCACGCGATTCGCATCAGCAATAGAGGTAGCACGGCGTCGCAGCTCTCGCTGTGCTTGCGACATGGTGGAGAGGTTATTCAGAAAATCAGTAATGTTCTGCCGACGGAGTGGCAGCTGCAGCTCCATCTTGCAGGACGACTGGTCACTGAGTCGCTGCGTTAGTGGAAGAGATGTGAGAAGAAGAAACATTCCGATGCAGCTCAGAGAGAAGGAGAGAAGTTTTGAAAGCGGTGAGATATAAATGGTGGTATTGCGTTTCTTCAGATTTGCTCTTTGAGAGAGCGCTTCTTTATGTTTTGCTGCTTTTGCTGGCAGCTGGCAGCCACTGACAGGATGTTTGATCAAATGAAGAACTGCGTGCTGTGTTGGTTGGGGAGATATAAGAAGAAGAAGAAGAAGCACTCCGATGCAGCTCAGGCACAAGTAGAGAAGTTTCAAAAGCGGTGAGATACAAATAACAGTATTACGGTTTCGCTTCTTCAGATTTGTTTTCTGGTGGAGCTTCTTTATGTTTTCATTGACATCTGGTAGCCACTGACAGGATAGTTGTTCAATGAAGAGCTGTGTGCTGTGTGGGTAGAAGAAATGTCAGAAGAAGATGCATTCTAATGCAGCTCAAATAGAAGTAGAGAATTTAGAGAGCGGTCTCTCAAGGCTTGCTGTCTAGAAGAGCTCTTATATCTTTCTCTGCTTTTGCTAGCATTTGGCAGCCATTGTAAATATTAACCAACAACAACTCAGACTTTGGAACTTGTTGGCGTAATTGGGGGCGTTCCGATCGATAATACCATATTTTGGCAAGAAGAATTTACAATATCATCTTATCGACTATTATACCATGAGAAAAAGGCTCAAATCCATTCTCAGTGTTTGAGCAAGTCATATCATCTTCCTCCTACTCCTCTGCTTCCATGTTGTTCATGGTGCTCAGTTGGGGCCAATACATTACTCTCAGGCTATTGCCTTCTCATCTTGGCGACAATGATATCACGAGAAGACACTATAGAAAAGGGAGAAAGAATTAGAGAATGAATATAGGCAGTAGCACTAGAGGCAGTAGATACACAGAGAAGTAGACACACAGAGACAGTAGAGACAGTAGAGACAGTAGAGACAGTAGAGACAGTAGAGACAGTAGAGACAGTAGAGACAGTAGAGACAGTAGAGACAGTAGAGACAGTAGAGACAGTAGAGACAGTAGAGACAGTAATATTCTTATAGCAACAGGTGTTCATCTTGTCTATATTCTTTCTATCGAAAATGAAAGAATAAAATCCTGCCGAGGCAACCACTCCGAAAAGCCAGAGGCCTCAGAGGTCAATGTTGACCTCATTGTCCGAGTAGTCAATCTCTCTTCTTCTGCTTGGACTTCTTCTTCCTCCTCTTCTTCTCTTTGATCGGAGAACCACCCATCTCAACATCTGTAGCCACCTCAGAGGCATACGTAGGAGGGGCGTAGGAGGGGAGAGGCGGGAGCGGCGAGAGGCGGCGGAGGAGCAAGACCAGCAACAGGGCCCATTGCCGCTATGGCGGCGACCGCGCCCGACAATCCAGCTCGGCGGAGCTAGTTCCGCTCAGCGCAGGAGAGGACACCGCCTGGGCCGCGCCCAGTCACCTTGGTCACTTAAGTACAGGCACCGGCATTAGTATCAAGGTAAACGCCACAAACAAACAATGCAGATAAATGAAATCAAGGAACTTACCACCTCCCGAACTATTCTTGGCCTTCTTGTCCTTGTTCATCACGCCTTTCATGGCGTATAACAACCGGACTGCCGCATCGGAATTCATCTATCTCCATAGTTAGTAAGTATACTCGTTGCTGTTTGTGACGTGAAACATACGATGAGAAATTGAACTTTTTTTTAAGAAACTAAAATGCATTGTTAGAGCCATATACCAAAATTCATGAAAAAAAACGCGTACAAAAAGAAACAAACAGGTGGCCGTAGGCCAGGATGGTAAAGTAGTTAATTCTATCTCATAGTCAGTTAGAGCAAACACAATAAAAATGATCGGAGCAAATACTAAAAAAAAAATTTGCCCGAAGGCCAAACGGAAGATGGTGGTGACCATTTGCGTCACTCGGCCACCAACAACGAGAAGAGATGAAAGATGGACCAACAAACTGACAAAAAAACTGTCATATATAAACTCGAACTATATAGCTAATTAGCTAGGAGGTTCAACAAAAAGTGGCGGTGAAATCACGTACCGGCGGGGAGGTGATGATGATGCTGAAGAGGGAACTATCAGGGCCTTTCCATGGCCTTCCCAGAAGCAGAGACGGAGTGGGAGCAACAGGAGTAGTGGCAGGGCCCGGAGAGCCCATACGATCCAGGCGCCGTTTGGGCTCCGCCCACTAGAGAGAGATTGGGTGCTGAAGTGTTGAGAGATTGAGAGAAACCTGTCGAGCTATGGGGAGAGCAAAGTACCTAGGCAGAAGTTCTGCTTTCCCGGTGCGCGCTGCATAAGGTAGGTACCACCTACATGTAAACACTTCTGCAGTTGATTTTCATCCCATGCACGCGGCAATAGCCTACCTCGCATACATAAACTGGCAGGTGCCTAGGAACACGCCGCCATATCTGCTTAGGCAGGTGCGATTTGGCTTTAAATTATCTGTTCTCTCGAGAGGCTTATCCTAGGGATGCGGATCAAACGGCGATACTCATGAAACTTCTATTATTGCTGCTACTGTCTCTACTGTCTCTACTGTCTCTACTGTCTCTACTCTCTACTGTAGTTGATGGTGTATGTTGTAACCAAGTACTTACCAGCAAATACAGCGAAGATGGAGCCCATGTAAGATTTTCTTGTAATACGACCTCTGGATAGTGCTCCCTCCGTAGCATTGTCCTTATTGGAAAATGTGGCAAAAATGGAAAAGACTGTCATCTTTCGCTACATATACAGTGTCACAATTGAGACAAACTCCATAGATGAATGAATTGAAGGGCACACTTACCTCTGCCACGTCTTCACTCCGGTGATGAATAGTTGGTTGGAGTTCCAGGCGTCCTTGTGCATTTGTCGGTGCAGAGTGGCTAATTCGTTTAGTCTTCTTTGGCTTAAAAGAAGTGGGATGTTCGACGTCCGAAGAGGAGCTCGAGTGTTGAGTACGTTGTTGCAGAGTGTGTGGCGGCGTCGAGGCAGTGAACGAGGTGCAACACTGGTCGGGGCCAATCTCCAATCTCGTTGGTCGTATTTTGCTCCGATGATTGTTCTCAGTCCTGTACGATTAATTGTACTGTTCTATTGATTTGCCCTTTCGCCTATTGATGGATTGCGGCGCTCGTATGTTTCTGAAATGTAGCTCAACAACGCTGTCGGTCAGCGTATTAAAGTACACAACTGCCAAATACATGTAGTCACTTTTAAAATAGCGCCGGTAGCATCAGTAGCATCAGTAGCATCAGTAGCATCATAGCATCAGTAACAGCAGTAGCGGTAGCAGCCCACATATCCACGGGATAGGAAGATTCGCAAGCTTATGGCTCTGTTCAGCCTGCTCTTCATGCTCTCTCTGCTTTCCCTGCTCTCTCTGCTTTTCCTGCTCTCTCTGCTTTTCCTGCTCTCTCTGCTTTTCCTGCTCCCTGTGCTCTTGGTGCTCTTCTCCCCGAATTGGGACGATTTCTGCGTCTTGTGCTATCCGCTGCTTTGTTGGAGTCGCAGGCATTCCAAGTGCATTATTATCAATATATTTCATCAAGTCACTGTAGTATTCTGTATCAAAAATATATTAACAGCACGTTAACAATGAACTCATTATCGTACATACCAATTGCCTCGTGAACCTCCGTCATGGATGAATTGCCTAAGCGCGCTTGGGTGCATACGGCGTGGTGCACACTTCAACTGCCACTGAAATACAAGTAAGGTACGCATACCTACCTACTCATAACCCAACTTGAGACAGCTGTACATAGAACTTGACATTTCTTTTTCAGGTCTCTGGCAGAATTTGACAAATTGAACACCCAACTTTAGATATGTTCCAGGTTTCCAGGTCGTGACCAACACGACTCAGGCGCTCATACGAAAGCAAAGGCTTTGTGAAAGCTAAAGTTCCAACTCCCTAATTGCAGGACTCACGGGAAACTGTGGCGTTCGCTTTTATTTGGCAGATGTTTCCAATAATAGAGCATATATTGCTTTGGCCATCTTGAACAAGGGTTCTATGTAACCAGCCGGATTTGTATTTAGGTTGGGGGGATCAATGCCGTGCAACATACACCGTTCCGTAGATACCAATATGTACATGCCCGGTTCATGCCTCAATCTTCTCTTATCGAGCTAGCATCTCATCATGGAGGTTTAGGTAGTTCCTCAAGACTCAAAACTCCCCCATGTTGGTAAACAAGGACACGGATTAGATAAAGCACGGTAGATGTAGGTTCCCAGTCGCTCATTCAACCTTGTTCATCAAGACTCACTGCCGAGCCCACCGCTCCGGCTAACTCCACCGCTTCTAGCCAGAAGAAGTCTCATGATGCCCGTAGAACCTCAGCCTCACCACCGCTAGTTGCAGAAAAAGAGAACAAGGGCCCCCCGTTCGAACTGGGTGAATGATAGCCTATTGTCACTGAGCGGGGCACGCCAAGGCCTGTGCGCAGTGGTTTCAGCGGCGCCGCGCTGATCAAAAGGTGCATGTACTGACTTTGTCCGCAGATTTCTTAGTATATCAATGTACCTACGTACTGGTAATAAAAATCTCGAAAACCCGACGTTCTACTAAGGGATAATAGCACGGTTAAGGCAGTACCTCAAACATTGGAAATTCTGTATCAATATCTATACTTACTGTATCCATGGGCTGAGAGTCATCTGGGCCTTTGGAGCCCGTCATTCTCCAGCTTGGTGTTTGTATCTCTTCGTCTTTAATATGTCCATCTAGTATCATATTTTGCACACCACACGCATCTTGACTACTTGACAACTGTCGCGTCTGACGTGTTGCAAGGCTCGGCTCTCAAACGCCGTCATGTAACAATACGCATCACGGGAAAATTCAGCAGCAACATCGACTTCTATCACAACATGCCGCTCCAGCCTCCTCCAATAGATAAGCTTTTTACATCAGCAGATGAAGCCTTTCAGGCTCTTCAAGGGCACGCGCGAGAAAGAGGGGTATGCGATTGTGAAGAAACGCCCTTCGTCGTATGAAAACAACTTACCGCGCCGTTACGATATTGCGTGTGTATGCGGGAATGGCGATTACAAGTCACAGGCAGCCGGGCTGCACAAAATCAAAAAACAAAACGCACAGGCTGCCCCTTCAAGATGAAGATTGTGCAAAGGAAGGGCACCGGGGATCAGTGGGTTCCAGGAATTCTATGTCCAGATCATAACCACGCCCCTAATCTCGCGGTTAATTTTCCTATTCACCGACGGGCGGCCTTGACTGAGGAGCAGAGACACAACATCGAGGTGCTCCTAGAACAGACAAAATTCTCGGCAAGGGCCATCATCGAGCTGATAAAGAAACAATATCCCGAGATTCTTCTCACAGAAAAAGATATCTGGAACATAGGGCAAAAGAAGAAGAAGCAGGGGTCTTGTAGCTCGAAAGCCACAGCTACAGTTAGAGTCGCAATTCATATACTGCGGAAGTAGCTAACGCCTTTGCATCAAGGCCATTGAGACGCCGTTGATGAGCGATGCCGCCTCGTCTATACGTCCCGGTTGAGACTTTGGCATCGGTACAGCTCGGTGCCCTGAGCTGTCAATTGCCAAAAATATCAACGTTGGGCTGAAGCCACTTTTGCAGGGATATTGGGATAGCTCCTCTCTAAACAAGCCTTCGCGTGTGAGCCTATCCTTGATGGCTTCAATGCAATTTCCACAATGCAGCTTTCATCCTTCATGCCCAGCAGTGGCGCTGTTCAAAGTTTTTAATCCAGTAAAAAGCAAACAAGACAAGCGGCCCAGACTACATTAACCTGGCAACAGAGTCAAATGCCGTTAGCACGAGGGGCATAGTATGATTCATGCAGTAGCTGCAGCTCGTGTCATTGAGCGAGCATCTGTTTGGGTGTTCAGCTTTGGAGAATAGCGGGCTGACTTTTGATAGGTGGTCGAATAGACGGAAGGACGCGCTTTGGTCAATGATGACTTCTGCAAGCCTGCTTTATGACTGATGTATCATATCATCATCTAATACTTGCAATGATCATTATCCGCGAGAGCCGAACTTCTCTTCTGTTCTCTATCTCGCTGCCAGATCACTATATGATCTTTTTTTTAAACACTGATATACTTACTTGGATGACTTTTTATCTCGTAATTTGACTTTGTACAGCCTGGTTTTGCAATCAATGGCGCTACACCAAGGATTATTGGGCAAAGCTGCTCATCGCAAGGGCCTTTATCTAATACATATCAGATGCGGCTGAAATTAGCTTACAACATGAAGCCAGACCAACTCGTCCCAACGCTAGACGGAATATGCTCGAGCGAATCCTCTGACAAGAGCCAATAGCCATGCTCGGACCCTCGCGCGTGGATCTAGGCTTATTCTATCAAAAGCAAACCTGACAGCCACTGACAGCTTTACGGGCTGACCTGATGACTGGTACCCCTAGACCCCTAGGCATCAAAGCTTGTTATTCTGCCTTGGGATGGACTATCCAAGTCGTAAAATGAAAGGATTGTTTGGCTTGGAGCTAGAGTAGGTAGTCGTTTGTATGCATCTCAAAGTAGTATATAATAGACGGCAGATGCTCTCAATGCCGGCGTTGGCCCTCGACTTCTTGTCCTGACACCCACCACTACACGTTCTCTAATAACACATTTAAAACTCGTTCTAATTCACCTCTTGTCACTCTTTTAATTCATCTATAAACCTCTTTCTATTGATACCCAACATTCACCACGAACATGTCTGCGCCTACTGAGATTGGCGTTGCCCCCGATGCTGCACCGGCCCCAGCCCCAGCCCCAGCCCAGGCTCCTGTTCAATCTTCTGCGCCTGCTCACTCCAGTCCCATTAGCGATGCTGATGTGAATCACTGGAAAGATCATTTCAACGATGTCTTATCTCGGCCTGGCGAGCACATCAACTCCAAATCTCCAGCTGGCGCTGGGAAATGGAGCACGTCTCTCTTCGATTGCTTCTCACCAATTGACACTTGTCTCATCACATGCTGCGTACCTTGTTTGACCTTCGGAAAAACTCATCATCGTGTTCATAAGAGCGGCAACTTGGAGGGCTACGAGCCAGTCAATACCTCGGTATGTCTTGTATCAAGTGTTGCAAGTATGAACAATCTCGACTAATTAGTTTCGTTCTTCAAGTGCCTCCTGTTCTGTGTCCCCGGTCTGCACTGTATCCTTGCAAGCATGCAACGCCAATCTATCAGATCAAAATATAATTTAGAGGGTACTTGCATTGAAGATATGGCAAAGTCTTACTGCTGTGCCTGTTGCAACCTCATTCAGCTTGACAAGGAGTCGGCACATCGCGAGGCTCTCCTGAACAATGTCAACTCTGAACAGTACCAGAAAAATGAGGGTATGGCCTATCCTGGAGCTAACTAAGACTGGATGTTTCACTGGGAAAGTTTTAAGTAGCACGGAAGAATTATTTGTAAATTTGTTCAAGGTTAATGGTAGTGGTTGATAATTGGCTTGCCTACTCTGGGGACGGAATGCGTGGACGGATGCATGGATACCATTAGTTCTAGTGTTACAATTTTACATTCTGACATACAATTACCGTTAGCTCTAATTTCTCTCATATTGAGATTTCAGTTTCATTTTTCTGTTCCATTTTATTCTTTGGTTGCCAATGCGCGACCTGCACTTTCGGGTTGTAAGAACACAGTGCTTATATACAACTCGCACTAACCTCCTATGCTGGACTTCATCTTGTATCATTGACCTATTGCATAATTATCTATGAGAGCACCGCATTGCCATTGTCTTTGAAACAACAAGTTTCAAGTTAATCTACCTCACTAATTCAATACAACACCGCTGATCTCAAACGTCTGCACCTGTCCAACAGAGAAAGGTACAGAAAACTGTCCGTTATTGAGCTTTATATCCGTGTAGCTCTTATACTGATCTCCCCCACCTGTTTGAGTACTCCATCTGGGAACTGTTGATCCATTGCTACCAGGAATCTTAGCCGAGTTAAGATTGAAGGTGATAGTTTGAGAAGTATTCCAGTTTCCGGCAACAATTACGAGTTTCTGAGAACTAGCATCATACGCCGCCGCCGTGTTGCCATCCAACGTTGTCAAAATCTGCATACCGGGCCTGATGTGACGAGTGAATTGTGCAAGCACAAAGTATTTGGTGCTTGCTCCTGAAAGTGTCAACTGGTCGTTGTCGCCACCGATGAGTCCCCAACCCGGGATGTCGATCGCTTGCCAGTACACCCAGGCAGTAGGATGAAGCCAAACAAGGTCGAGGAGCAGGTTTGAAAACAGCTGCGTGCCTGTTCCGTCCCCTTCGCCATATTCCGATAGCCACAGTCTCTTCTTAGCCGCGTTCGCAAGAGTCCAGAGGACATCACGTCGCCCGCCGCCATACTGATAACCATGTACATTGATACGCGTCACTTGGCTTTGTACAGAGCTGCCTAGGCCAACCCAAGTTGTGATAGCCAAGTCATACCAAGACTCATCTGAAGCAGCAATGAAAGATGATAGACCTCTTTGAGAGAGTGAGTTCTTGAGATATGGAATGACTGTAGCCATGGTTGATATATCAAAATGACAGCCCTCTTGAGTTCCAGAAGGGCCCCAGGGTGAAGTAGGTTCATTGAAGGCCTCGACTGACTGAAACGTGATCCCCCAGTTCTGGCTGGCATGCTGGGCAACGTTGGCAAGATAGACTGTATGATTCACTCTATTCCAACTCTGTAGATTATCCAGCAAAGACAATCCTGTTGGATCATGATTCACACAACTCCACCACACTGGCGAGTTACTAAAAAGCTCAAATATGTTTGCGCCGTTTGCTTTGGCTTTCTGCAACATGGCGCGTTGGTTGACGTCGGCGTCCCAGTTCCAGCTTGACGACGTGGGGTCGGAACTGCCCCAATCAAGCCAGAAACTATCCATCTGCCGAGAAGGCTTAATATCTGATGATACAACCATGCTGTCACCATTATAGGTATTGTTGCTACATGCTCCTGCGTTGTATCGAGCGATATTGAAGCCCAAGCCTGGTAGGTTTTGGCCGTCGATGGTTTGGTTATTTAGGCTGAAGAATACAGTTGCCAAGTCATCTCGATTGCCAAAAGCTTTCGCCCACCAAGCAAGAGACACGCCCCAGCCTTCCCAAGTACCCCAGGTTGTTGACGGGTCGAGTGAGAGCGTTGTGTCGGCTCCGGCTCTCTGGGACAGCAGAGCCAGAGTGAGAGAAGAGAAGACAACTATTCGCATGGCTACCAGATAACGAAATACCGGTATTATTACAGTGCATATAAAAGATGATGCAAGTTGTGCCAAAGAAAGCTCATTAATGTTATTGTTTGCCTTCGGAGGGCTCGTTCTTATATCCCATACGGAGGTCGCTACTAAAAGACCTATCTTACCGCCTTCCTTTTCTACCGAAACAATCTCTCCCTTGACAGCACTCCTACGTTCTAATCTACATGTAAACATGTACATAACGACAATTGGCGATGCTAGCAGGTCCATCGCATTGCTGCAATTGCTGCAATGCAACACAAAGAGTATCATTAAAAACACATGCTCGCAAACTTATCCTTGCAAAGGCTTGTGAAAAGGCCGAGGCGACTTATTTAGGCAAAGCGAGGGGGGGCCAAGTGACGTTCATCGCCTTCCGATTTGAGCGGCTAGACATGCATCTATGGATTCTCACTAACGACTATGGTTCTGCACGCTATTCCATAGTTTGGGTCAATCGCACACCGCGTTTGTCAATACAATAAAAATCTCGACAGCTTGATAAACAGCAGCAGAGAGCGGCTAGATTGACTAAGCAAAAAAAAAAAAATTAGAAAGCGAGTTCTATGGATGAAGCTGTATCAAAGGAAGGTACAAATCTCAATAGAGTTGCAATTGAGAACTTTGAGAGCAGTTGGGATAACACACCATTTGACTACATGTAGTCTTTCGGTTGCTTGACAGCGAGCGCCTAGCAATACGCTTTTGCATTCGTTTCTTATTGAACGAAAAAAATAATTACCTCTGAAAAGCCTATACACAGCTGACCATTGTGGTGTTGGCGGGCCGGGGGGCACGAAGGCACGAAGGCTAGCCCGGAGCTCATGAGAAGAGATGAAACACGATATGCATATATTCTCTCTGGAGCCTAAGCCAAATAACCCTAACGAAGTCAAGTAGCCGAGTGCATGTCACAGCTGCCATATATTATGGTATCACATATATAAGTTGGCAATTAGCGACGGCAGCGAATATAGTCTTCAATTGGCTTCATCCATAAAATAAACACCTAGACACATTTATTATAAATTTGCCCTAGAAACCCGCGAGGCTAGTTGAAGAAACCTACTTAGTCTGGTAAGCCGTAATGGAAGCCTTAAGAGAACTCATGTTTACTCACTTGGGGTTGATATATTTCTCAGACTGAAAATTATTGTATATAAAATCGAGCACAGCAGAGGCCAGAAGAAGTCAAATACGCCTTTTACTTCTACTGCTTCTACTGCTTCTACTGCTATAGCAACTCGCCAAGCGTGAGTTGCAGCTGGCCCAGTCTGCCTTTGACCATAAGACAATGAAGGCAGGCCACTTCACTCCTTGGATGATCTTCCCGTACTACGACGAAGCTCTCACATGAGGGACTACGGCTCGTCAAATGACTCACGCTCGTCGTCATATCCCTCCTCTTTTGAGACTCTTCTCCTTCAGCATCATTATCACCACTGCAGCTGCTGCTAAGATGCTCGTAGTCAATTGTCCTTTTGTCACAATTTGCCAACTAACTGGTTGTCTAGGTATATGGGGAGAAAATTCCGGAGCTTCTACCACAGTGAGTTTCTCTACATGTCCAGCAGTCCATTGCTAATGCAGTATCCAGATGCCTTCTCGTGCCGAAGAAAAGAGTCAGCTCACCAATGTCATTACGTCAGCTCTTTACGGTTGTAATGGTATTAATATGCGTTAGGTGAGGACCGTATATCTATTTCGTTTTTTTTTTTTTTCTAAAACACCATACCCTAAGAGAAGGTCCAAGTTTTCCATCTCTCATCTTTGTATAATTGGCGGATCACAGTAGCAGTGCTTGTCACCTCGGCAAATGCATTTAAGCTTTCTACATGGGCTCGATGAACCATCTCAGCATCAACGCCTCCTTTACCAAAACATCTTGTACCGTCACCAATTAAAATGATCCTCGCCATATCTACAGCGTAGTCAACTAGATCTTCTTGACTCACTTGGTTGCCGCCGAAGACGTGCTTCTTCTGTCCATATACCCCGGCCCCATCCGTGTGCAACCATTTGAAAGTATCTTCAATATAGCCCGGTCCTCCCCATATCCCATCCATGGCTAGATCATAAGCTGAACGCACGGTGCTGCTAACAGCGTGGTCTGTTGGGATTCCAGCGATGAGTAGCGTTCTTATGTTTCTCTCTTTCAACAGGGATTCCAGAAGCGTGTTGTTGAACGCGTTGGGCCCACGGCAAGCTATTATGACTTCATTGGAAAGTGAACGGGAAGAGTTGACTGGCTCGAGCGAAGCAGTAGGCTCAGATGAATGGGTAGGTTCAGGCGAAACAACAGAGTCGAAAGAAGCAGCAGGCTCAGAAGAAGCCGTATGATCAGATAGATCAGAAGGCTCATCGGGAGCTTCTAGCCTTTGTACCAGTGGGACCGAGCATTCTAAAAAGTCTACGCCTTCCTTCTCTTCGCCATCTGCGCCGTAAGGACCGGTCTTTCCGGGGTATAATAGAGAGTTGACCCAGATTGGCTTGAGTTGGGCGTGGATAATTAGAGGCAGTTCATCCTCGGGCGTAGTCTCGGAATAACTGCGAAACTTGGCAATAAGACTGGAAACGTTCTTCTCGTAGTCGGGGTTGGAAGCACCGTCGCCCCACGAAGGATCGCGATATCCATATTGGCTATTTATGATGAGAAGCGCCGTAGATCTCCACGCGGGGATAGGTGGGCAATAGCCACCGGGCCAGGAATATTGCATTACCGAAGGTTGACGCAGCATTTTGGTTATGTTACGATTATCTGGGGTCAATGTCAGTTGGAATCTTGAACAGCCCCGCTAGATGAGATACAGTGCCCCTTGGCGTGTAAAAGGTATGTGTAGCGGGGTACAGAGGACGGTCATCGTTACAAGCACTTGACAGTGTCCCTGTAACTGCTAATTGCCTGTGCGACCCTTAGCCCTACGTATGGATTAGCGACCTATAGTCCGGGTACTTGTAGTTTTGATCGCATCAATTTTCTAGTGCACACTCCAAATGGCAGTTCAGCGCCTATCCTACAGGGAGCTGCCTGCTATATACCTAGGTGTCTTAAAGTTACTAGGTAGGCAACATCCTCGAACCCCAGCTCCTAGTATGAGAATCTCAGTTTTCGGCGTGCTTCATCAATTCGATCCAAATCCACTCTCGACCAAAACACCTTTCGGCCATTCTAGTGCTAGCATTGCCGTGCTAAATTAATTACATGTAATTGTGGATGCTAAGTGGGCACCAGATCTGCCTTCCCTAGCGCCATCTCCAAGTCTCGTCTATAAAGCCAGCCCGCCCCCAGCTAGTAATTCCTTAATCCTGTGTATTTTCCTCTTCAAGTCCAGCCAGCTTGCCCCCTTTCCTATATATTGATATGGAAATAATCTCTTGCATTGCCAATAGCTGGGACGCCAGCTGTGGGGTGGTTGAACGGATCCCATGCTGTCCGCATGGGACTGCTGCAGCGAAGCCCGTGCGTGTGACGTCTGGAGTTCAATCCGCCGCCCTGCATTTTTGCCTTTTCTTTTTCTTGCTAGACGCAGGCGATATGCCTATTGCCATGGCAGGGCGTATCCAACATTATCAAAGCGTGCACAAGGAGATAGCATGTACATTATTTAGATTACGACAATTATGGCATTGCAATTAGGCCACAGGCAACACGAAGACTTAGAAGCACCCAGTAGATGTTCGAACAGACAAAAAATCCCAAAAACAGCAAGTTGTAGTCACATTTACTTCTGCAAAGCAAAAACTGGCGGCTCTTGCCTTTAGAGGCGGTGTAGCGAAGCAGAAATAAGCTGCAATGATGTTGCCTTTTTTTTCCTTGTCCATTTTCGTCCTCGCCCACTTCATGGACAGCGACTGTATTCTGACCAACGCTTCAACATTTCGCTTTCATATGAACAGGCCATCTTCCTTGCGCTTATATGCTTTGGCAAAGTCTCTTTCTAAAAAGTCTCTTTTTTTCTTTTTTTTGGGGGGGGGCTACCTTCATGATGATTTCGATAGATATCATACTGCGCCGCTCCACAATTGGAGCGTATATGGATTTTCTCTCTCTCTCTCTCCACATAACAGCAAAACGTAATTACTATGTACCTAGGTAGATAATGAATGCATTGAGAACCAATTTGAAAAACATCGTCCAATATTAAGATAATATTTTCCTGATAAAATAGGTCTGGAAATGCATTACTAATTTATTCTTATATATCTCTTTTATTAGAGAGTACCTAGTAAAAGTAAGAGAAGTAGTAGAATTAGCTTACGCTATGTACCTACCTAGGTATATATAGGTATGTAGCTGGAGTGAAATAGAACTGGGAAAATGGAATAATATTCCATAATAATATTATAGTATTTTGGAAAGTGTAAAAAGTAAGAAAACTCTTTGGTAATTAGATCTTATAATAACAAAAGCGAAGGTGCTGTCTCCACTAAAAAGTCAACTGTTCAAGAGAAATCTGGACGTAAGTCAACCTCTCGTGGCGTTGTATCGAATTGATCTGTATAATCACTATATTTCCTCGATTGACAAGTGGGAACACATGGATTCATAGACCATGTGGTCCCCGATACGGAGGCATCGAGCTCAAGATTCCACACTCTGACGAGATCTGCACATTGGCCGCCTTTAATCCGTACTGCTTTGATCATGGGCCTCTCCTCTTTAATAAACCCCATAATCTCGTCAAAGACTCCAATGTCATTGTACAAGTCGTATACACGGTTGTTTTCTATGAGCAGCACCAGGTTTGTGACGTTGGTAAAGAGTTTGAGAGCCTTCATGATGGTATTTCGGGCCCATTGAAGCTTTGGCATAAAAGTGTCGTCCGCATGGCGTTTGCAGTTCGTTATGCCGGGCAAAGTATCGCAACGAGTTACACGGCAATTCAACACCTTATCGTCGAATCTCAGCGTCAAATTTCTAACGCTCTCGCCAATGATACCGCCCAAGAGTTTACTATTCGTGCATTGGGTCATGGACCACTCTTCCTCATCACCCAATGGGATTTCTCCAAACTCTCTAGAAATGCCAAGCTGTAGCTGTTTATGGCGCCAATACCCAAGACTCCCTTCTTCCCACAGCTGCTTGCAGGATATCATCAAATTGAAAACGTTAAAATAATTCTTGTTGCTGCGTGTTCCGCCATGTATCCGCCTATTGAACCAGAGAACCTCGGTTTTGACAAGGCATGGCGCGTATCTGTCCCATGGTATCTTATTATTCGGCCAGTGCGTGTTTGACCGCTTGGAGAAGTGTACAAAGGCAATAGAGGCGAGAGTGATGGGATTTTCGTCGTTGTGTCTGTCTTCATAATCTTTAATAACCATAAGGAGATCAAAATCTCGGTCGTCCCATAGCTCAGAGAAGATTTTAAAGCGAACTTCCAACGGCATTTGCAACAAGTGTAATCTTGAGTAGACCGAGGGAAGACCGAAACGATCTTCTTGCTTATACGTAGCCATGTTGAGCATTTGGATGTCTGACTCTCGCAGAAAGCTTTGCGATGTCGTGACACTTTGGTAAAAAATGTTAAACTGAATGGTATAATGACTTATAAGTGGTGGGAGAAATATAACAGATTTAGCGCAAATACTAGGTAGAGATGACTTATTTATCTATACTAGAAACGGAATCTCATCGAGATTGCGGGATATACAAAAGCAAACATCTGACCAGATCTATCCCAAGCTGCATTCAAGGTGCCTGAGATGGTGTGCTTGCATGCATCTCATGCAGGAGCCGGACGCCAGCAACACCAGGCACAGTGCGAAGATGGCGAATAGCAAGCCAGCTGAAGCAGCCGGTCAAGAGTTCCGTTGCGCCCCGTTGCATTAATCCAATCATGGCATCCCACCTGGCATAGGAAGGAACTCGACTGAAACATGCATGCCGCATGTATGTGTTATCACGCATAGGCGAGGCGATACTACTGCTGCAGCTGCACAATAGTTCCAAGACATGCGTAGGCTTTCAGCCGTATATGGTAAGAGAAAAGATGGTATTGTCTATGTGTAAACGGATACTGCACAAGAATATTTGTACACACAAATGAAGGCTCTGAGTGGTCATAAATTCGTAAGTGGTGTTTATACAGGCCGAGATCGTGTTTTACAGTGCATTCGGCAAGCTCCAGCTACTATTCGCCCGTATAAGTGCTGGAGGTGCATCGGGCATTAAAATCATGCTCTAGGAAATATAAAAATAAAACAACAGGTCATACAGAAAAGATCGTCTTTACTGCTGCAAACATTGAAGTCCATCAAAAAGAAGGGTCCCTCAACCGGTCATGTGACGACTGCACAAACATTTTTTCTATAAGTTCGATCCTCTGAATCAATGCGTTGCCAAATTCAGAAGACTCCATCACTGCCATCACGAATGGGCCTTGGCCGCCCCAGGTGCAAGCATGCAGGTGGTTGCGCAGCTGCGAAAGAAGGCCATTCGTTTCTTTGTTCGCAAATAGACCTGCAGAATTCATCTCCTCGAGCATGTCGAGCGCAGAGTTGGCATCCCCGAAGCGCTGCCAGTGGATCTCGGCCAGCTTGGAATAAAACGGTGTCGAGACGCCGAGGACGAAGGACGGTAAGCCGAGTTCTTTGATGCGGGGGAGGAGCTGGAATATGTATGGAGAAGGTCGAGCGAAGGCCGAGTTGAAAAGCTCCAAGGCCGTGCTGAGAAATCGAGAGTATAGCGGTCCGTGAATATCCATCACTCGCTCTTCATCTTGCGAGGCCATTTCCAGTGCTGACTGTTCTTGGTACAGACTCGCCTCGGCATCTTCCACAAGTGCACTCGACTGACGAGAAGCCTTCTTTTTACCCTTTGCGGCTCGCTTTGTCTGTGCAATATGCAGCTTTTCAGGCAACGAGAAAACCTCCTTCTCCATGACGCTCCACAGCTCTGCATCAGTCTTGCATTGCTTCATCAGAGATTCTACTCTTTCGCATTCCTGGCTTCTGGCAAGCTCACGTTCTGTGCGCTCAGCCCATGTAGCCTCATCAGCGCCGTCCAGCTCGATCATCTGGGCTTTCTCCCCGGACTCTGAGTCTTGCGGTTTGACCTCATACAGGCCCAGTGCGACCTGAGCAGCGTTTTGGAGTGACTTGGGATATCGGCCCAAAAACTTCTCTCGGAACTCAGAGATGCGGACCTTTTCGGCCAGTGCGCGAGCTGAGCCAGAGCTGTCTCTCTCGCCGCTTATAGCGGGTGCATCAGCGAGATTTTGCTGGGCCGGGGTCCGACTCTTCACGGGTGGCATTTTGCCTTCGGCGATTTCACTGAAAATTTTCTTGAAGATCTGGGCCTCAGAAGGCGTGATGGTAGAAGCTTGTTCAGAGTTGCTGCCTTCCAGCTCTTGGTCTTCTTTGGAGTCCCATTGAAACGGAATGGAGTTATCTCTAAGTTTTTTAGGCCGTCGTGTCGAGTACATCAAACGGGCAGAAGTCAACGCCACAAGGGGACCCTTGGCAGCCCGCTGAAGGGTTCGAGTCTGGTATAAAAACGGAAGCATGGTTGACGACATGGCTGACTGATATGAAATGCAGTACAAAGTCCCTGAATTGGAGATGCCGATGTTCAATTCTTTCGACACCGAAATTTTCAAAATCTGGAGCCCATCGCTGAATGCTCATCCAGGCGTTTTACACGGCTAATCCTCGGTGAGCTGCATCGAAACTCTGCGGCGGTTTGATTCCTAAGAGTGCCGCCTAATTTAGTCGGTAATTGATGCGCGTGACTTCGCGCCAGACAATTAACGGCCACGACGCGGTGCCACGCGATTTCTCAATTCAGCTCCGGAGTCAATACGCAGTCAGTATCCATTCACATTCGCATCTTCCTGCGACTAAACCAAGTGCAACATCGACTTTTCGCTTTTTGGATATCACACGATTGCGAATTGAACACCCTCAAATCCATACCGGGTTTTTTCCTACTACTTTCGAATTATTGTCCAACATCGTACCAATTATGGCCCCAAAAAAAGAAAGCGACGGTCTGAGCGCATTCGAGCGACGCCGTCTTGAGAACATTGCTGCGAACAAAGCTCTGCTGTCCGAAATCTCTGTTACAGCAAAAAACATTATTCCAGACAAACCTGTGTCCAAACCATCCGCCCCGCGAAAGAGGACGAGAGCAGAACCAGTGCTTAGAGAACCCCGGCGCGGCACCCGCATGAGTTCCCGTCTTGCCGGGGTATCTGCAGACGATGATGTACTTAAGAGGAAGCTAGAGGTAGAATCTGAGCACCAGGCCGCGGAAAATAAGGCAAAGAGGCTGCGTAGTGGCGAAGACATGCACTTGGGCGACATTGTTGTTGATGGGAGAAAGTATACAAGCAGCATGGACGGCCTAAAGGGCATCTTTCGCGGAGCGCAGCCCGGAGTGCGAACCTTTTCGGACTATGATATCAAAGAGACAACCGACGCCAATCTGAAGGAACTGCGATCGCAAATGAGCGGCTTGAAGCTATATGAGCACTGGATCCCCAATGGTAATTCTGCATTACTTTTCTCTTCGTAATAACTTTATTGACGAACCGTTTATAGACATTAAAATCACTCCGCAACGCATATACGCGTTAGGCTTCCATCCAACGGAGGACAAACCCATTGTGTTTGCCGGAGACAAAGAAGGCGCCATGGGGGTTTTCGACGGTTCACAAATGGCCCCTGAGGTGGATGACGAGGACGAACATATCCCAGATCCTGTCATATCGGCATTCAAAGTTCACGCTAGAACCATCACTTCGTTTGCATTCTCACAAGCAGACGCCAATTCCGTATACTCGTCATCATACGATTCCTCGATACGAAAACTTGATTTAGAGAAGGGCACCTCTGTGCAAGTCTTTGCCCCCGAGAGCCAGTACGAAGAGTTACCAATATCCACACTGGAGATTCCTGCAGCAGAACCCAACATGCTGTACTTATCAACATTAGATGGTTCTGTTGGCCGATACGATACAAGAGTACCCGACAGCCTAGAACTATGGACACTTTCTGATCAAAAAATTGGAGGATTTTCCATGCACCCTCTCCACCCATATCTTTTAGCCACAGCATCTTTGGATAGAACCATGAAGGTATGGGACTTGAGGAAAATGAATGGTAAAGGAGATTTGAGACATCCTTCTTTACTCGGAGAGCACGAATCACGCTTGTCAGTCTCGCATGCTTCGTGGAGTGCAGGCGGGCACATTGCCACTTCTTCATATGATGATACGATCAAAATCTACGACTGCTCTGGAGCCTCGAAATGGAAGCCAGGCCAAAGCATCGACTTGGTACCCGCACACACTGTCAAGCATAACAATCAGACAGGCAGGTGGGTCACCATCTTGAAGCCGCAATGGCAAAAGAATCCAGAAGATGGAATTCAGAAATTAACAATCGGTAATATGAACCGTTTTGTCGATGTCTACGCTTCGGACGGAAGCCAGTTGGCGCAGCTCGGAGGAGATGGGATTTCTGCTGTTCCGGCCGTTGCTCACTTCCACCCGAGCAAGAACTGGGTAGCCGGAGGCACTGCCAGTGGCAAGCTTTGTTTATGGCAGTAAATGGCTTTGGCTAAAAATCTTTATAAAAGGAAATTGTACAGATCCTACCGTATGCTGCTGAGCATTGATGAAGAAGGATTCCGGTTTACTGGCTACTCCGAATGTTGTCGATAATGCTTTGAAATGAAAATATGTTGAACAGGAAAAATGCGCTGCCTTAGTAATGCGCTCAAGAATTTCTATACTTGCACATAGACTAGCAGCAGAAGTGAAGAGCCTATTGAATAGAGGTATATAATGATCTGTCTATTTAAGAGCCACACATCCATCTCTGTCTATGGAACCTTGGCTACCCAAGTAAAGAATAATCTCTAATCAAGGCCCTTTACTCCTTAAACTCCCTCTTCATTTCGGTACTGGAAACCTCGAAGCCGCACTTTTCGTAGAATTTAATGTTGTGCTCACTGCAGTTGAGAATCGTTTTCCGGCATCCTACGTTCTTCGCCACGGAGTTGAGGGCGTTGAGCATGTGGAAACCCAGCTTCTTTCCCTGCTGGTCCTTGGAAATGCAAATCTCCTCGATATGGCCGACAATGGTGCGGTTTTGAATGCTTTGATGATTAATTAGTTATCGACAACTTTCATGCTTACTACCCAAGAAGACTTACAACTTCTTCTCAACAATCACGGCACCCGTGCCTACAATCCGGCCCGCTTGTTCAATAACGAGATAGTAGTAAGGGGGTCCGCTCATTTCGTCATATCGCTCGTTGAACTCCTCCTCGGTGAGATTGTCCATCCATGTCAAATCACGGAGACATTCTAAAAAGCCCTTGGCATAATCTCCCTTTTCCAACGGCCTGATAGTGTAGCCATCTGGGAGAGCTGCTGCGGCATCGCTAGATAGGAGGGATGCGGGGAATATGGGGCTTGGAGCGGACATTGTTGTAAGAGCTGGGTTTGCAGGCAGTGATGGCAATGCTGAAGGGATTGTATTATTGTGATGGAATGAGGCTATTTTTATTCTGTTGATGGATTGCTAGTAGAAGATCTTATTGAATTAGAGCCAGTCTATTAGTTTGTGACGTTACATGTGAATGCTATCCCACGCTCGTTTATAGAGCTCCCCACGATACGCTAATTGATACTCCTCACTATTAGCTGCGTCGCGATAATTTACGGCTGCGATTACACAAGATCAACGAAGGACACCTGCAACGTGGCTATCGGAAAAAAATACTGACACATCCTTTTAAGCATAACACAAAATATCTGCAAGGTAAACATAAATTAACAATTCGCGATTGATGTAGCCTTGGAAAGACTGGCAACACGCTCCTAAACAAGCGGGCGATGGTCTGAACAGCATTAGTAGATGGCTGATTATAGTGCATCAAGCTAATACTTGTATACAATCAGACTACCAGCCTCTCAGATCCTCAAAAGCCCTCCCATGGATCCGATTGAACGCAAGAAGCACAAAATGCATCAAGGTTTGTTCTTCCAGATCAATATTCTCTTTTGTCCGTTCTGGAAACTCTGCATGTGTCAGAGCAAAGCAGCAGATATGATGGTTCACCTACTCATGTATTCTATGTTATGTATACTCTAGGCGGGGTGAGTCAGCTCAGCGAGCAGCCCCCAAAAGCTTAAGCGCATTACTCGTGTGGCAGTGCGGTAGAACCGGCTCACGGTGGTTCATGTTCATGTACATAGGCCGAAAGAGATGCGGATCAGCTGAGCACCGCTGTAGTGAAGACCGAGGTAGAGAGGGAAATGCTCCCAATTAAAGCATCAATACCTTTATACCTAGCCATCAAGTAAGTAAATAAAAACACCAGAAAAGACCTAAGAAAAGCCAAACGAAAACGAAAACGACGCATCCAGTTGAGGTACCGAAAAGGAAAGACTCCATGTCTAATACATAAGGTGCACGTAAACACGCTCCTGTCTTACGACAAGGGCTAGCCATGTTCAGCTTATAAAAGAGGCAGCGCAGTGAATGTGACCCCTGCACGTCCTGGTGGCACCAGCTCTTTAATCTCATGTCTTTGTTGGTTCGTACTCGGACTAGGCTACTCTACGCTGCTCTACAATTCTAAGGCCAAACAGGCAGCGCCATCTCTGCTCTCTTGTAAGTGATAGTGCTTCATGATATCAACACACTGGGTACAAGCACTTGCCGCCTCCTTGCAGCAGCATCAGGCACCTACATAGGCTCAAGCACAAAAACTTACTCCGAGATCTTGGAGTCATAGTCAACATGTAATTTACAAGTACCTCATCACCTGTCGTGCACATCATAGTACTAGGGAATTACAGCGCACGTCATGCCTGTGGTCCTGACATCGTAGCCTCTGTATGATCAAATCACATGGGAGGCGTAGGTGGAGGCAGAGCCACGGGCCGGGCTAAGTCGCCGATGGGTGTGACTTAAGCTGTGTTGCCGCCCGAGCGCTGCAATATCGCGAAGGAGATAAACCATGCAGCTGCCATTGGCCTGGCTGGGAGCAGATTGACGACAACCTCATGATGCATACTTCGTGGTGAATAAACTGTTTTGAACAAAGCTTACCGAGTACGACGATCCCCGAGATAACTACGACATCCTTGCCTGGCCTTTATCGATAAGTGCTCCCTGGCGACATACTATATCAGCTGTCTGTCACTGGGCGAGACAAGCAAGTACACCAACAACAGTCGAATTGCCTCAAGGGCTGCCCATCCAACACAGGCTTCCTCGCACTGTCATACCCAGATACCGCGCTCCATGCGCTAACTGGGCGCTGATCCAAGTATCCTTGCACCTATATATAGCGAGCGGTGTACGCTGCGAGAGTGCGAGTACCTGGCGGGTAGGTCGCGAACCTTATCTAGCGGACCGTGAGGCGCCATCAATGAAAGCGGCTCTCATTCTCTCTCCCAACAACCTCTCCCAAAAGACGTAGTAGGCGCTGATCCCCAGGTCGCCTCTTCAGTGGAGTGCCGGTACTGGTGCCTCGCATATCTCAAGGCGTTTGGCGGAGCAGGCGGTTGCCTGGCCTGCACGTCTGCCGTCATCTCCAGCTCGCTGCTGACCCTGCGGCGCAAACGGCCCATTTCGACAAAAGGTTACGCCTCCGCAGTCGCCTTGAACTAGGCGGACACGCTTCTGGCGCTCCCCCAACTCTAATCGCCGTGGCCGGAACTCATTACGACCTGCAGCCACCATGGCGACGACTCCCACCCCCCGCCGCGGCAGCCTTGGCGGCGAAGACGACGCTGGACTGCCTCGCATCGCCGAGACACCTGCAGACCTGCAGCGAGACGATTCGACTCTGACGGCCGAGCTCCCTGAGCCCCTCCAAGGCAGCGACGACGATACAAGCGAGAATGCGGGCTTTGCCCAGACCAGCCCCATGGCTGTGAACATGAACCAGAGCATCTTTGGTCTGATTGCCGCCGCAGGATCCCGGGTCGACTTCAACACCCGCTTTGACGACGGCAGCAGCGACGAGGACGACGGCGAAGGTGAGGACGAAGAAGGGAATCGTCTAAAACCATTGGGCTCGCGGCACCGCGATCTTTCACAGACAGCTATATTGGGATCATTCCCCGCCAAGGATAGACGGATCGGGCATAAGAAGAAGCTCTCTGGTCACAGGCTCTTGAAGTCATTTGCCTCGTTACCTAGAAGGAAGAGCGGGAGAGGCTCTAGCAAGATGTGGGAGCCTACCGAGGAGGTGGACGAGCCGAGCGAGTCGAGTGCATCACCCTCTCCCAAGAAGCCCTCCCAACAACTAGATGAGGAGGAGGATCTCCGAGTAGCACCCGTCATGAGCCGAATGCTGGAGGCCCAGGCCGAGATGGCCAGCCGGTCTAGCTTTGATATTGATATTGAAAGAGAGTCTTCCGGGCCCGATCGAACAGACGAAGGAGAGGAAGAGCGAGAAGAGGAGGGAGAAGCAAGCCATGTCACAGCCTTGGCAAGGAAACTAATGGAGATATTTGACTTTGATGAGCCAGAGCGTGTTATAGAAGGTTTGTCTCTGCTGCGCCTTTTACAGCCTTGAATCCCTACTAACTACGAATCATGTGTAGAGTATCCCTGTTGGTTGCTCAAGAGCGTATTGCTACAAGGCTATCTTTACATCACTTCGAAGCATATTTGCTTCTATGCATATCTTCCCAAAAAGACAGTAGGGCAACTCTCAACTCCTACTCTATACGAAGCAAATTTCACTGACATGCTGTTTAGCAATCCGTTGCCAAATCTGGCTACCTATCAAAAAGCGGAAAACGTAACCCAAAATACAGCCGTTACTGGTTTCGTCTCAAGGGCGACGTGCTGTCGTACTACCAGGATTCCACCAACCTCTACTTTCCCCACGGCCACATCGATCTCAGCTTCGGCATCTCTGCTAGCATCACAGACAGAGACAAAGAAGGCGTGCATTTTTCAGTAGTCACAAGCCATCGCACCTACAATTTCAGAGCTGAAAGTGCGCCAAGCGCCAAGGAGTGGGTGAAGAGTTTACAGAGGGTCATATTCCGAAGCCACAATGACGGCGACAGCGTCAAAATATCTATTCCCATAAACAACGTCATTGACGTCGAAGATTCGCAGATGATGGAATTCTCAGACACCTGCAAGATTCGAGTTATGGATAGTGACGAAACGTTTGCTATCGACGAGGTAAGGTACCCTTGTATAAGATTTGAAGATGCAATTCTGATATGCAAATGTACAGTACTTTTTTTCCTTCTTCAACTATGGAAAAGAGGCTATAAACGTCATCAAAGATTTGGTAGAAGACGCATCTGCCGAGGGCCTGACAGCTGGTAAAGCTATTGCCAAACAAGAAGAGTCCTCCGATCCGTCATCGCCTCGCGCCCCAGGAAGCGCATTCCGGAATCTAACTCGCGTGGATAGCGCAATCACCACGAAACTTGGCCCGGGACTATTAGCTGATCATTCGACATCACGCAGTTCCACAAGTCCAAGCCCATATCCTAGTGGCGATGATGGTCTCCATTCAAGCTTCGACGCAATCGGAAGAGAAAGGGCCAGCCACGATGAGAGTTCTCGAGGAAGATCCAGCGACAATAAACGATCAGAAGATAGCCATCAGGGTGAAGAAAGAATATCATCGCGAATGCTTGAATCATCCGAATCAAATCTGTACTCATCGATGGAAGAACCGAGTTTCGCTAGCCTCAACGAATCTGCTTTTGAAGATCCTTCTGCAAGTCAGATTCTCAGAGGCAGCGACGTCTTCCAAAATCCGACCATGAGGCACTCACAAAGCTCCATTCGTGACGACAAGGAGTTAGATCTTCAGCCAGCTGATTCTACACCAAGCCATGCTGAAGGGTCGGGTTATGCTGGGTCTGTTGACCTCCCACGAGTGTCAACACCAACTTTGCAAAGCATTACGAGAATGGGCGCGTATCCCTTGCAACGAGCTGGTGCATTTGCCGATTATCTGAACAAGACTGGCAAGCGAATGAGCACCCTCCTTGCGACAGAATCCATGGGCTATGTCGAGAAAGTTTCCGGTATGTGGAAAGGTGAACGCAAGCATTACGACGAACCTGCCGGTCTACGACCCGACGAGGATGACCTAGAAGAGGACGATGACGGCCAGATCAAGACATCTAATGAACGATTTCGAGCACACTTTGCACTCCCTGCCACAGAACGGCTGCAGGCTACGTATTTCGGATACATTATGCGTGTCCTGCCGCTGTATGGTAAAATCTATCTCAGCGGTGGATATTTCTGCTTCCGAAGCTTGCTCCCTGGCACGCGGACGAAGTTGATTCTTCCTCTGAAAGATATTGAGAATGCGCATAAAGAGAAGGGGTTTCGCTTTGGGTACTCTGGTCTGGTCGTTATTATCCGTGGGCATGAAGAGCTCTTCTTCGAGTTCCGGCAAGCTGAGATTCGTGACGACTGTGCAGTGACGCTGCTGCAGTGCCTGGAAATCGATCGCAACCTTCAAGGATCTGGACTCTTGTCACTAGCGTCCAAAGAGGAAGCAAACGCCGCGATCGCAGAGCGGGAGGCTTTGAAGCTAGCAGGACAAGAGACGTTTGTAGACCGCGAACCTCAGCTGCCGCAGTCAAAAACTCATGCTGCCAATATCTTGGGAGACGACCTAGAAACATCAGTGATACAGTTCAAGGCACCGCATTCAATGAGAATCACATGCCTAACAATCGGTTCCAGAGGCGATGTTCAGCCTTACATCGCATTGTGCAAGGGATTACTCAAAGACGGTCACAAGCCAAGAATTGCAACTCACGCAGAATTCCAAGGATGGATCGAATCTCACGGTATTGAATTCGCTTGTGTCGAAGGTGATCCAGGAGAGCTCATGCGCTTGTGCATTGAGAACGGAACATTTACGCTTTCGTTCCTTCGGGAAGCAAATGCAACTTTCCGAGGCTGGCTTGATGATCTTCTTGATTCAGCTTACAAGGCCTGCGAAGGGTCCGAGCTTCTCATCGAGTCGCCGTCAGCCATGGCAGGTATTCACATCGCAGAGAAACTTGGAATTCCGTATTTCAGAGCATTCACGATGCCGTGGACGAGGACACGAGCGTACCCTCATGCCTTCATTATGCCGGAAAACAAGATGGGCGGTGCCTACAATTACATGACCTATGTCATGTTTGACAACATATTTTGGAAGGCTACCGCTCATCAAGTCAACAGATGGAGGAACAAAACGCTTGGACTGCCAAGTACCGGATTGGAGAAAATGCAGCCTAACAAGGTGCCTTTCTTATACAATTTCAGCCCGAGTGTCGTTGCGCCCCCTCTAGATTTCTCAGACTGGGTTAGAGTCACCGGCTACTGGTTTTTGGACGAAGGCGGCGATTATGAGCCTCCTCAGGAGCTGCGAGACTTTATCCAGAAAGCGAGGGCTGACGGCAAAAAGATTGTGTACGTTGGGTTCGGCTCAATTATCGTCAACGACCCGGCCAAGATGACCCAGGAGGTGATTGACGCCATCCTTAAGGCTGATGTTCGATGCATTCTCTCCAAGGGATGGTCTGATCGCATCACTGGAAGGGACGAGCCCACTAGACCGCTCGCTGAAGAGCCGGTGATGCCACCGGAAATCCATGTCATCAAATCTGCGCCACACGACTGGCTATTCCGACAGATTGACGCAGCAGCGCACCACGGTGGATCAGGAACCACTGGCGCCAGTTTGAGAGCCGGCATTCCAACCATCATCCGGCCTTTCTTTGGAGACCAATTCTTCTTTGCCAGCCGTGTAGAAGATTTGGGCGTTGGTGTTTGGGTCAAGAAGTGGGGAACGAAGTCGTTTGGCCGGGCCCTTTGGGAAGTCACGCGTAACGAGCGGATGATTGTCAAAGCCCGGCAGCTAGGTGAACAAATTCGCAGGGTAAGCATCATCTTTCTGACTCTAATTCTGATGAAGTATACTAACAGCCATGTAGGAGAGCGGCGTTGAAACTGCGATTCAGTCTATATACCGAGATATGGATTATGCAAAGAGTCTGATTAAGCATACAGATGGACATTTAGAAACAGAAGAAGACGAAGATACGGAAGAGAGCTGGACATTTGTCCGCGGCGACGAACCAGATCCAGACGTGATTACGACAAAGTTGAGCGAAGGTTTGGATGGCGTAGCATTGGGAAACAATAGCAAGGCGTCAGGCAAGGCATAGTAAGATGGAACCTAACGAATATGCTTTTTCGGGTTATTTTTTCTCTTTTTTTCTCTTTCCTTTTTTTTGGATGAGCGGGTTACAGGATTTCTACATACAAACCCTAGAGATGAGTTTTTAATGCTTGGCTTTTCTTTCTTATTTTTCTTTTTTTTCCTTTAGTTCAGGAGCTTGGATCTAGCTCGTCATACTCTAAGTCGATGAACATGAGATGAGATGATAATGCGTTGGGTGGAAATTCGGGTTTACGACGAGTTTGGATGAGTGTTATGACTGCGGTCTATTATTGGCTGGAATAGATTTTTGCGCTATAGAATGAAGAATGCAAAGCTAAACCGCACTTTTGGTATACAGCTTCTAGATGCTATGTCCAGACGTAAAATAGAGATACTCAACCCGATGTGAGAAGAGTGAATATAATCTAGCACGACTAAGAGGATGAGAGGACAAGAAGTGGTAAACTAGTAATTAAATACTAATTCAAAATATATTCTGTCGATGTCATAAATAATCACAACTGATTCGTACGCAGACCAAGAATCCCAAAACACCCACAAAGTATCCAAAACCCTGTCATTGCACGCTCGCTTAAGGTCGGAAAAGTAAAGCAATAGATGAAATCCATAGATAGCCGGTTACACGCATAAATCTTTTGTCGCGTGCGGCTGTGATCCAAGTGGTATAGCGCCATCCTTGGAAGTGATATTGTTCGAGAAGCCCACCAGGGGTCGCGAATTGGCAATTGCCTCCCACAGGTCTAAGAACGTATCTTCCATGCCATCAGTAGTTGGGTCTCGGTCCTTGTACACAATGCGGCCGGTGGCATCTCTCACAGGCTGCCCGTTGCCGTCCAAGACCGGTTCATTCAGCAGGAGGAAGAACTCAGGCCAGTCTCGCCAGGGAGAAGTCTCCAGGGCTATCCTCCAGATGCCGTCTGTATGTGCGATGATGGCGTCTTCCCAACGGGCCGTCATGTGAAGGCATTCGCGATACCAGTCCATCATGCCCTGCATGTCCGCGCGCCACCAGCCGCCAAGAATGGTGCCGCCAGGCAGAATCTGCTGCCTTGATATAACCCAACGAGCCAAGGCAGGCCAGAATATCTTTTGCAGCAGGTCTAATTTCTGCTGGCGCGTAACTCCAAACTCGCCCACCTGGAGAACATAGATGCGATCGAAGCTCGCCGCCTGAACCCAGTCGCTTTCTCGATGGGCTGTGTCGCAGTCCATGGGGCTCTTGTGGGTAGGATATGGAACTCGTTGAAAGTTTCCATACATGGTCTATTGTATATGACGGTCCTTTGCTCACTTTTCCTCTTTCTTTCGGTTCTTTCTTCCTTTCTTTCTGTCGCCTATCGTTCCCCTATTGGTTGATTGAATAATGGTCTCATAAATGGAGAGTATAATGGAGCGAATTCTGCATAAATGGCACTTGCAGTTTCAAAATTGGCAAAATGAGACAAATGGACAAGGAAAACAAGGAGAGAAAATGAGAAGAGAAGAAAGAGAGAAAAGCACTGGATAGCAGAATGAGTCAGGCACAAACGCACGGATGATATCACAGGAATTTCATGCAAAGTTAAGACGGGGCCTGCGTCTTTTTTGTTGATGAGCATCAGAGCATCGCGCCCATCACCCCATATCACCTCCGGAGAGCTGTCCAACAAGATGCGAATCCGATAGGAGGCAAAACAAGGCAACGCTCTTGCCAACTAGACTAAGAGAGCCAAGGGTAGCATTACAAGGGTTGCCCATCCGGGGAGACCAAAACCGTCCCGTCTCATACGTTGATCCGCGACGCACGACAATAGAGCTAAAGCCGCAGGGCAGAGCGGCGAACGGCGGGTATGATCGGGATCCCAGCGGAAATGGCTTGCGCTGTGGCAAAAGCAGGCGCTGGCGGGGCCGGCACAGAAGGCCAGAGACAGGCGCTGTGGGGACTTGGGCGAGATGAGGCTGGGCATCGCGTGTCAAGATTAATCGGATGCTGCGTTACATGGCTGCGATAATGCGGCGAGTTCTGGTCAAGCACGCAACGGCAAGCCACCGAGGCCAGGCTGTGGACGCCCACAATGGGGGGAGTCTATGAATAGGACTCCACACCACTCCGTCGTCGGGCAGAAGCGCGGAGCAATCCCTCATTTTCTTTCGCAGTATTGCTGTGTCGGACAAGCATAGGCCGCCATCTTGTGCTGGCCAAAATCCCGCGATAGCTTCCGCGCCAGCAGGGAGGCGTCTGGAGCGATGGCGCCAGATAAGAGGCGGCTGATAGCGAGACCATATTACGCAGGGCGATGAGCAATAGAATCAGATCTGGTTGCCTCTGCTTTCTGCGATTTGGTGGCCAAAGTCCTAGGCCATCCCAGGGTGTGGCTTGCCGCGGCGCAACTCTGCGCTATCTCATTCAATTATGATATGCGGCTGCAAGAGACGAACTAGAGGCGATGATGCCTAACTGCCAGGATGCCAGGATGCCAGGATTCTGCTAGTTAGTCAGTGGCATTGCATTGCATCCGTCCATTCGTCTGTCCTTGCGTGTCCATAGCTCTTTGCTCTCTCACATGCTGAGCGTATCGCTTGCGGGCGCTGAAGAGGGCCAGTCTGCTGCCTGATGGCGATCCTAGATGCCCAGCTCGTTGATTGTTTCCATAAGCTGATGTTGTATAGAGAGGGGAAACATTTTAGCTGAGCATATTTGGAGTGATTGACGAAGTAGAAATGAATGTATACACACATTTGCATGCGGTGAATACTGTGCATACATACATCTTAAAGCTACAGATAAGATAAAGCCATTCAGCCAAATGGCAAGTGCAACCTCTCCATTGACAAAGATGCTGCCCCACCACGAAGTGCATTATGTAATCCGCACCGTCAACCTCTGAGAGGAGTTTCATTGCAAAAGAGCCTCCATCATAGCTTCGGCGCCGACAATCTCGAAATTCCACTGCAGACCGGCGCGTAGCGGAGGCAGCGACTGGCCGTTCTTCCGATTGACGAAGCGACTCTCTCACCCATTTTGCCGCACCGCGATTGACCCCGCCATCGTCCCGAATCGACCGCAACAACCGCCCATCATGCCTCAAGATATGCCCCCCCGGGGCGGGTACGAGCCCGTCCAGTACAAGGTGCGTTGCGATGTAGCTTATGGGTGCTACTGCTGTGGATTCAATTGTCATTTCTTGGGGGATTGAAGTGTCGTCTGGCGTTGCCGTTGGATTTGGGCGCGGGAAACAAGCACCAGCGACTGGATCTGTGTTCGAGAATACGGCGATCGAGATATATATACCTTATGCCACACATATCATGTGTTTTCAAGGCTTGCGGCAAGGCAAAGAATGGGACTAGACTGACCTCTCACTTTAGCGAAACCTGCCTGCCAAGGGCTTCCGACCCGGAATCCTCCTCCTCGGCATGGGCGCCGTCATGGGCTACGGCTGGTACAAGCTGATTGGCGGTATTCGGGAGGCCAAGTATGTCTCCAGTTTCTGGACACGAAAACTTCGCAACTGACGAATTTGCTTTTCTTTAGTGAGCTTGCCCGTGAGAAGATGTGGGCTCGCATCCACCTGATTCCCCTCCTCCAGGCCGAAGAAGACCGCGACCAGGTGCGACGATACTGGGCCGACCAGAAGCGCGAGAAGGAGCTGTTGGGCGAGAACACAAAGGTCTACAACAGCGACAGGTACGGTTTCTGCTCTGACGGTAGACTGAGTCGAGTTGAACGGGTTGCTAACCGTGAGGCAGATTCGTGCGACCAACATTTGCCGTTTCCCCGGCACCTTCGAAATAAATGGAGTGAATGCTAGCAAGGGACGACGAAGAAAATGTGCTCGAATGGAATTGGAATCTTGTATATATATGTGTGTTGACTTGTTCGGCCAGATGGCGTCGACAAAGATGGAGTAGAAACAACAATAAAGGAGGGCATGGCAATCTATATTTTCTCTGTCAAGTGCTACTAAACTCGATGAGTATAGGTCAACAAAGAATTCACTATTAGAGGTGTTTGATAGGCCAATCTCAGCTAACATCCATATCAATCTCCTCAACAATTCACTCCCACAACCTCTTCGACAACTCATCACTATGACACTTCGCATTTCCAACATGCGGCTTCCCAACTGATTCGAAAAGCGCCGTCTTGCCGTCAATCTTATCCTTCACCTCCAGAGACGTTGCTGCCCACAGGATATTATGCGCCCCTTCGTGAGGGGTCAGCATACCCCTTGGAGCCGTAATAAACCATAGCATTCTAATACAATCATCAAAGATGCCAAGTTTCTAGTCGAGATTCACCGAAACAAAAAGTCAGTGGCATGAGTCTACGAAGAGACATTCGACCGGTGGAGTACTGCTATTTAGATATAGTTCGCTGCAGATATGGCGAGAGGGTTACGCTCAACAATGGACTTAAGCCCCCTATAACCAAAAAGGCCCGAAGCAAGTTGACGGTTTAGTCGCTGAAGGATTATCATGTATAATTTGCCTATTCTACTCTATTGAACAGAACACGTTACAAAGTCTCCTTGAAGTAATGGCTCTCTGGTCTCTTTATCCAGACTTTCGCTAGCTTCATGATATACGTATATGAGATACGTGTATCTCATCACGCATCACATCGCACCCCATCTCATGCCATCACATAATTCATATTACTAATACAGCCTATCCAAGGTCATGAAGTCTCAGAACAATGCCGATTGTCTCTCTCCCTCTCTCTAACCAGACAATGTGTATTCGGTATACCAACAACAGAGGAAGAGCACATCACACAGATAAGAACGCAGGCACACATAAGCCAATTTAATACTTTGACCCAGTTTTCCAATAGCAGTATGTACCTATTACTCAAACTCAAAAGCGCCGGCCATACACCTAGTATTCTTTCTCCAAAGAGCGCCAGTTATTCAGCAATCGCAGAGCCGCCTCATACAACTTCTAATCACCAGCAGCCTCAAGCCCTGCAAGCAGCTCTCGTTCCAGCTCGTCGTAATCGAAATTGTTCTCGTTGTCCCCATCCGCGACACGAGGTTGCAATGTATCGTTTTCGTCAGGTTCACCAGTGTCCCCGTTAGTATGTACAGCTCTTAATGAGGAGGCTCCTCTGCTCCGTGACACCCGCTGCTTTTTTGCCAACGCACTTTCTCCAACAGTACTGGAACCATCGCCTTCTGACTCAACGGTGGATGCTCTGGCTTTTCGCTTCGTGCCTCTCTGGTCTAGATCATCGGTGTCATCTGCGTCACTGTCCGTTGTCTCGCTCCCATTATCTTCATCTTCCGCCTCACCTCCTTCATCACCATCCCCTTCGTCATCACCCTCGTCGTCGTCATCGTCCCCCAAAAACTCCTTGAGCTCTTCATCAAAATCCCCCATATTAATAGAGATACCGGCCTCTTCCATTTCTGCTGAGCCTGTGTCTGCAGTGTCCTCGGATCTCTCGCGATCAGCATCTAGAATGGTCATATAATACGGGCTCTCGTCAAGTCTACGCCATTGGCTTAGACAGTCGGCCAACCAGCTCTGGTTGACAATCTTGATGCTCGAAATCTTTGCCGCTTGTTGCACCTTCTTGGTACGCGGCCGTGCTAGAGAAACTACAAGATGTGTGACTCTATTTGAGATGCCGTCCACAACCTGGGCTCCAAAGCTTTGCGCTTGCATTCCTATCTCGGACTCCTCTATGTTGACCCCTAACGGTACGAGTCCAGAGAGGCATATGACAAGGCCTGAGAGGACATTCGATTTGAGTTCATCCAAAATATCACCGACATCCGGAACAAGCGATAGATCAACGCCGTCGTCAACGTGAATAGACTTTCTTCGCGCCTTGCTATGTCCGGGTGGATGGGTAGGTTCTGACATTCTTCTCTCCCCTCGTCGCTTATCGTACATATCGTAAAAGGCAGCATGGAGATCGGTAAGATGATCTTGGAGAGTAATAAGCTCCTCATCATCGTCACTCAGCAGCTGCTGTCTGTGGTGGGCTGGCGAAGATTCCCCGCCTTCTAGGTTTTGGCTTGACTGCTCGTCTTCCTTATCCAACTCTTCTTGCATATGAAGTAGCGGACGATCGGTCAGCTGTTTTTCCAGAGTCTTTTCCTGCTCTTCCGCCTGGACCTTGAGACTGGCTCCGTCCCCTCCCATCCGTGCTAGTTCATCAAGTGGTGAGACCTTTTCGCCCGGAGGAGCGGTTTCCGCGTTGGAGCTGGAGGCCCCATTTACTCTAGGAGGGGCAGGAAGAATATCCTGTCGCTTGGGTAGGAAGCTGGAGTTGATATCACCGATTCCTTTGAAGAAATCGTAAGGCACAACTTTGATCAGATTTGGTCGATTCATGGGCCAAACGTCTGCGCGGTCGTCAATAATGACAACCATGTCTGTGCTGACAGGGAACAATCTCTGCAAGCTCTTTGCAGTAATGCTACCATTCTCATCACGGCTGATGACGCGGTTGCCAAAGAGCTTCTTGTCTGGGTCAACAATCCGTGCAATATTCAAGGCGTATGCGCGGGTTCCCATGGTATATACATGTAACTCGTACATGGTAGAGACCGTTTCCAAAAACTCATGGAGGCCCGGCCGTAGCTTGATGTAATAGGTGCAACCGCTAGCCAGCCCTCGGGGTCCATCGTCGTTCAGCTGAAAGCTCTTGACGTCCTTGACCGCCTCATGGTTGGGGTTGGCCTTGTCGCGCTGCCACTCTCCCACAGTCGGTTCTATGCAAGCATGGATAATGGTCTGGTCCAAGTCGACCACTAAGCTGAGCTTCCGCTGGCGCAGCAGCCGCTTCTGTGATTCGTGCTCGGCCTTCTTAGCCACGTTTTGGCTCACCATCAGGCCAGTCTGGTCGTGCGTCATGTTGATCATGGCGCGATCGGTGTCTTTTTCCTCGCTGGCCCAGTTGATCTCAGTCATGTCTGCGCCGCACAGGCTGCACAGGCCTTGGATCTGCACCTCGTGGCCGCAAGCCTCCTCAACGGTCATGCACGGCACGTCGGCCGGAATTGTCTGTCCCTCCTTGATGCGCCATTCTTTCAGGGTGCCTTCGGCTGGGCTGTCAAACTCTGTGTATGTCGTCTCATCCGCCCATTCGTCATCGCCAATTTTCCGCCGCCAAGAGAACTTGTACTCGAATATGGTCTCCTGCTTCTTGATGGAGTCGCCAGACGATTTGAGCAGCTTGGTGATGACGATGGGGTAGTGTAGGCGCGAGCCCAGCGAGACCACCTTGTCGTACATGTCTGTTTCGCGGTCGAGATTCTGGGCTCTGCGTGGATGTTGGGCTCGTCGAGCTCCAGAGAGACACGATCCAAGCTCTGTCGATTAGCGCGATCGACGGCAACGATGCCGGACAATCGCGACGGCAATTGATATCCCAGCTGGCTGTTGCAAGAAGCTCCTAAAAAGCTTCCCCGTGCGCAGTCAAAATAGCTTCAGCAATGGTAGCCGAGCCCATGGCCTCACCAGCGCAGGTCAAAACAGGTTGTGAAGCTCGTGGCAAGCAAAGCAGGAATCGCGGGAGCAACTCGCGACGAAATCCGGATGTGATGCCGGAAAGACGTAATAATCTGATATGCAAAGAATATTCGAATAATAAAGCACCTGCTGATGAATTTGGCGTCCAAGCCGTAATTCTGTTGTGCCGATTAAAATGGTCGCTTGTTTTGCTTCAGTCCATCAGAATAAACTGAGGGTGACGTGACGCAGTTGCCCGCAGCCAACCTTCAATTGAGCTCGGGAGCTTAGGAGACGGTACTCGGTACTTGGTACTTGCGCTTTCACTCGCCTCGAAGTTTCTGCTTTCACTGCCCAGGTTTCCATTTTATAGCCATTGAGCCCCGCCACAAAGCTTCCGAGCCGGGTTAGACCTGCTGGCAACGATCACGTGGCGGGATTGGCTGTTTGGATGTTGCTGATGGAGCCGCGCTAGGCTGGGTTGGGATGGACTCAAGGCAAATGGCTAGCGGCAGCTTCCGAGAGGACGAGACAAAAAGCTCCGAGGAGATGCGGCTTAGTTTAGTTACGAAAGGTGTGTGTGTCTGAAAGCCGTTGTTTATTTACACAGAGAGACGCATATGCCTGAATAATTGTTTTGATAATAGGATTGATATCAATTAAATCAGCCTTGTAATGAATAAATTATCATGATGCTTTCTTTCAAGTTGAAATAGCTTATCTATTTGTGACATTATAGTTGACCGTTATAATCAAGTTGCACTGCATTCAGCTACAAATATTCAAAGCACACTATCTATGTAAGATATATATTTCCGATGAAATGCTACTTATTTAAAGAGCTTATTACTGAGCTACCTAGGTACTTAGGATTCAATGCCCATCTAACAAAGATCCCCCACAAATACCCCAGTAGTAAACAATCAAAGTTTGATTCACAGTCAAGCACATGCGTCATAGGAACTACCCTGGAAGACACGAACTGGATCCCGCGCTGCAACATTTTTAGACTTCATAATCGCGTTACATTCATAAATGATCCGTCATAGGCGAATTACATGCCCATCTAAAGTTGAACAAATACAATAATATAATGTCTCCCCTCGCTATAAGCGCCTCGAACCCCAGTCAAGCACCCCCCCCCTTCAAGCGGCGGCCTGCACAACCTTGAAACCCTCAGAAACCAATTTCGTTATCTCCTCGTTCTTATGCTGCAGCAAACCCAAAGCAAACGCAACGTCGTTCCACTGCCGCTCCGTCTCGCAGCGATTCAGTCTTGCCGCCAGCTTTTCAGCCAGTTGTTTGGCGTGTTTGTCCTGCGTAGACCATTTGTTAGCATTCAATATTGTTAAACTCGTCAGAACTGTAGCAGCATTGTCCTTACCTTTTCAACAAAACCAAGCAAGAATCTGATGATGCGCTTGAAGCTCTCTTCCTCCATATCGCCAGCACTTAGCAAGCTAAACATGTCCACAAAGTGATTGTATACTGCATTGTCCTTGGTGCTGAGCTCCGTAAAGAACATCTTTGCAAGATCAGCAATCCGTCTGTCCTCGTCCTCCATACATTTGGCCATCTCGCCGAGTTGACCCTTGACCTTGACCTGACCAGCCAGAATCAAGAATGTCAACGTCATCAAGCAGGTTCGCTTCACGGATACGTCTGTATCTGCCAGACGGCGATACAAGAAATCCGTATTTTCATCAATCAGATGGTTGAAGCAAACTGCCATGTCACCCAGCGCAATGACGGCATTCGATCGAACAGTAGGGTCGGGAGATCGTTCCATAATTGTGATGAGAAGGGGAAGATTGGCCTCGCAGTATTCGGAGGAGACGCACATGAGCTTTGCAAGACACAGTGTAGCCGCAGCCTGGAGATCCTTGTCTGCGTATATCGTGTTATTTGCGCAAATCTCAGATACAAGAGGTCCAAACATTGCCAAGAGCGAGGTTGGTCCGAAGAGAAGCTCTCGCTCTCGGATGTGTGCCATTGCCTCTGTAAAATCATCCTCTGTAGTGCCGCCAATGAGATCCAACTCGTTTGCATCCTCCTTGTCCTTATCAGACTTTGCCGGTGCCTGCTTCTCTTTTTCCTGCTTTCTTCGCTTAAAATCTAATTCGCAAAGTTCGAGGTGTACAATTTGCTTAATAGCGACATGGCCGACGATGAAAAGTAGCTGAGGCAGAGACATGGCATTATCACGCTTGTTAGACTTTTTTGGTGATGCTTGCGTAGCGCCTGGCCAGGCAGGTTCGTCGAATTCATCCATCTTATCCTCGTCCCGCGAAGTCGGCCGTGAGCCGGGGCGACCAAAAACATGTTTGGCTTTCCGCCGGATTATGGCTGAGCAAAGAATATCAGGATGCTTAGATAGGGCGTATACGGCGTTGATTGCCTGTTCTGCAACTCCGTACCATTCGTTACTGTCTGAGGGCACTTCAGTTATGGCTGCTAGCCGTGAGCAGACCGCATGGTCGTTTGGAAGCCGTGAAAATTTGGCACTCGACTCCTTGGCCTGCCTTCCTGTGGGATTGATCCGCCTAAGAGCAATGCAAGTGTACTTGGCTAATTGCAAATCGTTCCGTCCAAGGGATCCTAGACCTGTCCGGAGCATCGTCTCGATTTCACCGACCGCAATCTCAGGATTGGCCGTGGCAAGCATTCCAAGCACGATGATGGCGCCTCGCCTCTGCGTCTTGGAAATTTCTCGCTTCTGGACACCGTATACCTGCCACAGCTTGGTGACTACAATCTCAGGAACTGCGCCGCCTTTCATCATCGTGGCAAGCAGTTGCTCTAATGAAGTCAATTCAGCAGGCGTGGCCCCAAAGGTTAAGCTGATCATGTTGCGTGCAATGTAGTTAGCAGCATCATTCGGGCTGAATGAATCCGGGGCTTCGAAAAACAATCTCCTGTAACACTCAATGAGGTGGGTTTGCACGCCTTTACCCTCGTCGCTATTGCCTTTGGTCCAAATCAAGCGCAGCATACGGCGGATGCCAACCTTGTTCTGCTCAATGTTGTAGGCATCACCTACTTCGAAATAATCAATTGCTTCGATGACCTCGCTCTTGTTTCGGGCTCCAAGAAGCTGGCAGATGAGTCCAGTGGCGTCGTGTAACACATCAATGAATTTGAGAGCTTCATTGTAGTATCGCCGGGTCAGGGTGAGTTTCTCAATTGCTTCGCTTGTGGCTGCTTCTTCTCGCGCCTTCTGGACTGCCTCAAACCTCTCTTGATCAGTCATTTGTTGAGGTTTTTCTGGAGAGCCCAGCTGGGTAGCTTCATCGAGCAGGCTGTTATCCACCGACGTGTCCGCTGCGTTTCCGAAACCAGGCATACCGGGAGGAGGCTTTAGAGCATTCAACTCTTCTTCAACCTTGTCGTAGCGGGCCTGCCATTCTTTTCGCGATAATTGAGCGCCGTGCATGACGGTAAACGGGTGAGTCTTGATAAGAGTTGCCAATAGCTTAATAGCGTTACGTCTCACGTTGCTGCTCCTGTCTTCGAGGCTCCTACAGGCTAGTTCAGCAGCCTTTTGACGTCGCTTGGGAAACTTTTGCTCGAGTTCACAAAGTCTCATGTACACTTGCAATGTGCGGCATCGTGAGTACGGGTTGATGTCGAGGAATCGTTCTTCAAGCACATCGAAGAAGGCATTCAGCTGTGACTTGTGGTTCTCGCTTCGCTCGTCTTGTCGACTCAGATAGGCAATCATGTTGCCGCACACCTCTATCAATGCGCACCGAAGAGTGTATGACTGGAGGGTTGTCAGCTGCTACTCATTCTGTTGCTGGTGACTGGTTCCATATGCGATTGAATTACCTCACTATCCAGCTGTTTGGCTAGCATTGTCATCTGTTTAATTACCAATCTTGGCGCAAGTTCCGATAATTTAGTGATGAAGGCAGAGACCGATTTTGGTCCTCGGGTATCGTTGGAGTTGAACTCTTTATTACTAATTTCACGCAAAACTTCGTCGGTAAGTTGAGGATAATCGTAGGTCTCGGCCAGGATGTGAAGAAATTCCGCCATTGGTTCGGATAAATGCTCAAAGTATGTCAGGTTCTGAATAATGTTGATTTGAGCGGCTGTCGTCAAGTTAGCTGGCTGCAGAGAGATGATTTATGTCTGATTCAGAACATACCGTAGCCATGGCCGTGATGCTTGACGGCGATACAGAGGACTTTAAAGCAGTGCATCCGAATGGTTGTCGTTTTGACCCGTTGTTCATTCTCCAGGATCATGTATACCGGTCTTGTCAGAAGCCCAATGAACGTATCTCTCTCACTCGTCGTTAAAAAGATCCTGGACAACTTCAGCTTTAGAGTCTTGCACATGACTTCCAGTGCGCCCTGAAGCTGTGCTGCTGAATCCCACGCATCATCCCTTTGTGAAGCCTTCTTTGGCTTTCCTCGGCCTCTTGCGACTGGTGCCGCAGATGACTTTTCTGCTGCCTTGCTTTCGACCGCTGCAATAGTCCACTGGATAAGGAATCCGTAAATCTCTAATAACTGCTTGTGATGTTCTACTGATTCCTGCTCGTCGGGCGACTCGATGTCGTTATGCACTGCGTCTGTCTCGGCACTCAGCCCACTCATTACTAAGTCGAACACTTTGCTTAGCGCATGAGCTGGTAAGTAGGGCGCATATCTATATCAACAAAAGCCATTCATTAGCCCATCCTTGCTCTTCTTGTCATCTGATTGCCTTTTTGCGTGTATATCTGACGCTTTCGCACATGGGAAATCGTACTTGAGTAAGAACTGCAATGAGTCCATGTTGACAGCTCGCAAGATGGCATCGGGGTTGTCCGCAACCGCGTCGATGATGGGATTCAGCACCGGGTTGATCACCTGGTTAGTGAGCGCCTCGGGGTCATTCTCGCAGTCGAACAGCGCGGCATCTGCTTCAGGCGTGGGAATCGTGGCCGGATCGGACATGTAGCGCTTCAGCGCATCGTTGATATCGAAGCTGATGGTCCCCATGATGGGCGATTTGTGCGCCGAGATGGCGGGGCTCCCTTGGGTATCGAGGCGTGTCTGGGCGGAAAACGAAGCTGTCGAGATCCCCTACTTGGTGATTTAAGCGTTTGTTCGGCTGCACTGCGCCGTGTCTCAGCGTCAAAGTGGCGCGCCTTGCGTCTTTGCTTGTTGCGTCTGTTGTGCGGCAAATGGCGGGGGGATGATGAATCTTGGGCCTGGTTGATCCCGCAACCAATTCTGTTTATTTTCTCGACGCGACAGCTTTGTAAAAAGGAAGCCCCGCCACCAGCTCAGGGCGGTCGCGTTTTCGACCACTGAGGGAGCGCTCTGTAAGCTGCCTCAAGCCACTAAAAAGCACCCCACACTGCCCTAGAACAACTTCTTTAGGACCTGCATTGGATCGCAGCTTTTTGGAGCTTTTTCTTTGGCCGAATAGCTTCGAAACCCAATTGCATCTTTGCGCTGCATTTTCCTGTTATTCTTTTGCTGATTTATTTTATCTTTCTCTCGGTCGAAATATACGCTGCTATCGCTTTTCCCTAAAGTTCAATTTGCTCGCAGAGACCGTGGCTGCCATGGCGGCTGCAATGCACCGGCCAGCAGAGGATACATTTGACATCCACGAAGATGCCAGAACAGAAGATACAGAGGTCATGGTTGACGAGGAGGATGTAGATGGCCAGGATGCTACCACCATTGGCGAGCTGGAAGAAGAAGAGGTGGTCGAAGAGGTGATCGATGAGGAAGAGGAAGATGAGAGCTCCGAAGACGAGCATGTTGAATCCAGCGTTCAGGCCGATATGGACCGACTACAGGAGGATTTCCCCGGCTTTCGAGATCGCTATAAGCTGATCAAGCGTATTGGAGAAGGTATGTCACTTGATTGGCTGTATGGCGAGACCCCCTTGGGCTGAGAGCGTGTTCCTGTTTGCTAGGCACATTCTCTACCGTCTTCAAGGCCGAAGACATCCACTATGATCGATACGACAACAGCTGGGACTATGAAGATGAGTTGTCTAAATGGACTCCCCCTCCTATCAAGGGCCGCTCGAATGGGTCTCGCTCTCCGCGGAAGCGAACGCGTTATGTAGCCATCAAGAAGATTTATGTCACATCCAGCCCGGCCCGAATCCTCAACGAGCTTGAGCTATTACACGATTTACGGCAATGCGCATCTGTCTGCCCTCTCATTACAGCCTTTCGTCACACCGACCAGGTTGTTGCCATTCTTCCATATTTCCGCCACGGCGACTTTCGAGCGTATTTTAGGGAGATGACAGTTCCTGATATTGCCATATATCTTCGCTCATTGTTCACCGCGCTCAAGAGCGTGCACGAGCATAAAATTCTACATCGAGACATTAAGCCCACTAATTTCCTCTACGACCCGACAACCCAACATGGTGTCCTCGTAGATTTTGGTTTGGCTGAACGGGCGGGCACCGATAATAAACCATGCCTCTGTCATGAAGCGAGAGAAACGCGGAAACATCGCCAGGCAAGCTCTGCCTGGGCACAGACGTCGATGACTACACAACCGGGCTACCCTAAATCAGATACTCGCCCATCCCGGCGGGCCAATCGTGCGGGTACTCGAGGGTTTCGCGCCCCCGAAGTGCTATTTAAGTGTACGGAGCAAACCCCGGCAATCGACATCTGGTCTGCCGGCGTCATACTGCTCACGATCTTGTCAAAGCGGTTCCCCTTCTTTAATTCAGCTGATGACGTCGAAGCAATGATTGAGATTGCGACAATCTTCGGATCCCGGCGAATGAAGGCAGCTGGGCTTTTGCACGGCTGTGTCTTTGAGACAACTATACCTACAATTGGCCAGCAGGGCTTCACTATGGAGAAGATCATCTTGTGGAGCACATGCAGGGCCGAGGACAAACCATTGACGACTGATGAAAAGCTTGCGATTCGATTCCTTGAACGATGCATGGAACTAGATCCAAGCCGACGAATCACGGCACAAGAGGCCCTTGACCATGAGTTTCTAAACATAGGGCTAGCTTCTCACGAAACCACTGATGAAGACGAGGTCGACATGCTACCTGCATGAAAGATCTGTAGGACTTAGCATAACCTAATAATTACGAGCATATGCATAAGGGCTTTTTATGATGATACGAGCAATGGAAGTTAGGAATGGGCAAGGGTCAACATGTACTGCACTAGATCATGTATGCTATAATGAGGGCTGATATCGGCGTTTTGGAGCATTATTACATCAACTCTGCGAGCTAGACCATGACTGAATCTGAGGCCAGATCCTTAGTTGTAACAATTCCTTCCAATCTCTTCCTCGCGTCACTCTAGTGTCATCAACCCCCCCGGAAAGACTTGATGTCAACGCATCAGTCTACCAATTTTGCACAGCAGAAAGTCGAGTGTCGTAAGCATGGGCGAATTTTTGATTTTTCATTCGTTAAACAAAACTCCGTTATAGAGTTCCCTGATGCAATGCTCGTAGCCGAACAGCCCAATCCCTCCCCAGAGACCTTTGTCTCGGTATACATGGGGCGGAGATCCATTTTTCCACCGTTTGAAAAACCCGGTTCCAAATCCACAAGCCTTACTCCAGCACAGCGTAATGCATTTAAGCCACCAGCTCTACAACACCACCAGCCTCCTTGATCTTCTGCTCAGCCAGCTTGCTGACCCATCTTGCGCGGACAACCAGGGGGATTTCGGGGATGCGGCCCTTGCCGAGCAGCTTGGAGTAGCCGAGAGGGAGAAGGTCGAGGACGGGGACGGTGTCCTTCTTCTCGCCGGAGACGTAGGCATCGCGGGTCTCGGCGGGGACGAGTGACCACAGCTATAAAAATTCCACCCGTTAGCCAATTGATCCCTTGATCAAACAAGTTGCCTCCGAATAATTTTTGGGTGTTCTCTCGTGTCCATCTTTGCTGTTCCGAGGGTCCAAAAATATTCTTAGCGGGAGAAGAGTTTATGTACCTTGTCGAGGTTGATGATGGGCTTCCAGAAGTGGGCTTGCTGCTTGTGGAAGTATCGCATACCAACCTTACCGAAGTAACCAGGGTGGTACTATCGTAAATTGGTCAGTTATAATGTTCGGGGCGCCTCTCGATAAATCATGTCGTTCGAACCTTGTCCATGTTGGTACGGTGGTGGTGCTGACCACCAGCCAGACCACGACCACCGGGATGCTTGCGGTGCTTGCCTACACGACCCTTTCCATGGGAAACGTGGCCGCGGCTGTGATTCGAGAGCAATTTGTTAGCCTCCCATCTTCAAGTTGCGAAATCTTTGCAGCATGCGCGCTTCAACGGGCGCCACGACGGCGTGACACTCGTTCTCCAGCAACTCAAGAATCATAAAATCATATCGGACGGGCTCATCAACGTACTGCTTGCGGGTCTTCGAAGTTCGGGTAGGCATGGCGACGGTTGTGGTGTTGTCGCTTCTCCGATGTGTTGCGTCGAAGGACTGGAAGTGGGTGGTGGTGTTTTTGCGGCCAGCGGCTTTGGCACTGCGCGGCCCCGGAAAATTGTTAGGCGAGAGGGCAGCACAGCCCTAAGCCCAATTGTGACGGATTTTGGTGTGCGGCCGCGATAAGCCGTTATCTTATCGCCAAGGCGCCACATCGATAACGATTTAGCGCCATTGACGGTTACACCGCGAAACGTGAACGCGCTTACTAACGAATTGAATGAGTATCGCGTACCCTTTGCAGTGTGAAAACAACAGGAGATGCGATGAAGAAGCGTAGCAATATGATAGACTTGACGAAATGACTTCATCGGAACAGGTTGATAGTATCACGCACGAACTGTCTAACCTTGACTTTCACCATCCATTCACGCCGTACACTGTTCAAAACCAGTTTATGCGAACCGTATATCAGATTCTACAAACTGGGGAAGGCCAAGTTGGAATTCTGGAAAGCCCAACCGGTACTGTAGGTTTATTATTCCTGTGTGATGTTTGGACCATCCTGCATGTTGAGAAAAATCTCCCTTTCAGCCAAAATGGGAGACAGTAGAGGATATCACTATGCTCGTGACGATTTGAGCTTAGGCGGCACAAGCTAATCGCTTTATCAGGGTAAATCTCTCTCATTAATATGCTCATCTTTGACATGGCTTCGAAACCATAAAGCTACCGAGCAAGAGGTAGCCTTGAAAGAGGCAGGAGAGGCATACAAAGATGAACCATCTTGGGTTGTCGAGCAACTCTTATCTCGCAAACGAGGTGAGCTGCTGAGGCAATGGGAAGATAGAGAGAAGCGACTTGCATCCTTTAGACTTAAAGAAAAGGCTCAAGAGGAAAGGAGCCGAAAACGACGTCGCGTGGAAGACACTCGTGCGACAATAGAGACTACAATTGATGAGGATGCTGAATGGCTGTTGGATGCTGATGACCACGATGTGCGTCAAGAGGATGCTCTATCCGGATTGAGTAAAGAATCGCGAGAGATTCTTGAAAAGATCGGATTAGGAAACCGCATTAAGCAAGCGGATAGTGACGAAGAGATTATTGAAGAGAAAATTAAGGTACGAATGTTGACACGATCCAATCCCTACACATAGTAACCAATAACTATAGATCTATTATACATCCAGAACCCATTCCCAATTATCACAATTTATTACAGAACTACGCCGTCCAGTATTTCCATCCTCTTTACCCACTTCAGTTGCCAAAGGATCAGATGCTCCCCCAACGGAGCCTGTGAAGCTTCTGCCACTATCATCACGTCAAAAGCTCTGCATCAATCCCTCGGTTGCTCGCCTTGGTTCTGTCCAGGCTATCAATGATCGCTGTACGGAACTCCAACAAGCAAAATCCAGCACTAAATGCTCATTTGTACCTAAAGAAGAACTCCTTGGTCAAGCTCACCAGTTTCGTGATTCCACGTTGGCGACACTCCCAGATATCGAAGATCTCCATCAACTAGGCAAGTCTTTGTCAGTATGCCCTTATTATGCCTCACGAGGGGCCCTACCTGGAGCAGAAATCATCACGCTTCCCTACCCGCTTCTGTTGCAACAGAGTGCCCGCGAGGCATTGGGCATTAAGCTCGAAGGAAATGTCGTCATAATAGACGAGGCACACAATATTCTTGATGCTATTTCGAACGTGCATGCCGCGGAGCTGCAGCTGAGCGATCTCCGTAGAGGGCGCCAGATGCTTGGGGTGTATGTTAAACGGTTTGGCAAAAAGCTTAAGGGCATAAATCGGGTCAACGTGGGGAGAGTCGGAAGGGTTATTGACGGTCTTACTGAGTGGTTAGAAGGAGCTTTGAAGCTCAAGGTATGATTATAGAACAGCGGTTATTCGTCTGGCTGATAATTCGCTAACCGATCTTTCTCCAGGATGAACATGGTATTGTCGATCCAAACGATCTAACAAAACACAAAGGCATCGACCAGATCAATGTTTACGAGCTCATTCAGTATATACAAGAGTCCAAACTTGCATACAAGATCGAGAGCTACGTCGCTCACGTAGAGAACAATGAGGAGAGCAAAAAGTCCGGGCCCTTGAGGGCTGGATCTCCAGTCTTACATGCGCTCGTCTCTTTCCTCATTGCTCTCACCAATCTTAGCTCTGAAGGTCGTATCTTTTACCAAAAGACTAACGGAGCTGCGGCAGATGTGAAGTTAACATATCTTCTTCTCTCGCCAACACACGCCTTCTCATCAATTGTTTCAAGCGCTAGAGCTGTTATATTGGCCGGCGGAACCATGTCACCATTTCAAGACTACAAGGACCAATTATTCCCTACTCTTGAAGCTACGAAAGTAACATCACTGAGTTGCGGGCATGTGATCCCACGAGAGAATCTTTGTGTGTGGACGCTGGCCTCAAGTCATCCCGGGTCACCGCCGTTTGAGTTTAACTTCAAACAACGGGGAAATCGAGATATGATGAACCAGCTAGGTTTATCAATCTTGAACGTTTGTAATGTTGTGCCGGATGGTGTGGTCGTTTTCTTCCCCAGTTATAGCTACCTTGACGAGATAATAAAGGTTTGGCAGCAGCCCCACAGTGGCAGTTCCCATTCAATATGGGATCGGCTACAACTTCGAAAGATGGTGTACAGGGACACAAAAGGAGAAAGCAGCGACGATGTGTTGCGAGACTACTCGCAAATGATCTTGGGAACCAAGGCAGCTGGGGATACCCGCACGGGAGCCTTGCTGCTGAGTGTGGTAGGTGGCAAGATGTCAGAAGGAATCAACTTTTCAGATCGCTTGGGGCGCTGCGTAATTGTTATTGGGTTGCCCTACCCAAATATTGCATCGCCGGACTGGAAGGCAAAGATTGAGTACATTGAGTCCACCACCGAAGAGCGACTTGTTAAAGAAGGGCAAAGTAAGAGCGAAGCGACGGCGCAAGCGAAGCAGGCCGCGCGAGACTTTTACGAAAATGCCTGCATGAGAGCCGTTAACCAGAGCATTGGTCGGGCTATCCGACACCGTGGAGATTATGCCGCGATCATCTTGGTCGATCGAAGGTATGGAACGGATCGTATTCGAGGCAAGTTGCCAGGATGGATACGTGATGGCCTCGAAAAGGATAGCCATGAGAAGGGTATTAGTGCACTAATGGGGGCGCTGGGAGGTTTCTTCCGCAAGAAGTCTCAAGAGATTGCAAGCAAATAGCATCACCTGCAAAGCCGAGAGCAAATATACATCTGGATACCTCCAGTATAAATACTAGGGTTAGGTAGATAACTGCATTTATCTCGTCTCGGGCGTTTGACTCGAGATAGTAAAGCTAACAATCCTTCCTCATGAAAACAAGTCGACAATCTTTGCTAATTCTACTTCCTATTTTAATTCGCAGCTGAGTGTAGTTTCTCTGTATACTTGCCTTAGATAGTCTCGGACCGTAAGCCGCTGCCATGGTTCATAACTTCTCAGACCACAAGTTTGTTCTTTTTCCTTTTGTGGTCTGCTAAGCTTCAACAAAGCGCCAAATCTCATAGATATGTGTATTATCGTATCATTACCGCCTTATTGACATACTCGTCATTTCTGGTCTCAAACCACCAACCCCACCACTTTGAAGCCTTACCCGGGATACATGCAATTCGCTCAATTTTCGGCGCTTTTCGTCACACCACTACCAGGAGATACACACCCCATCTTGTTATTTATTCGTCTTGAACAAACCCGTTATTAACTTTAATCCAAATTTATTTCAATGGCCTCAGATGCAAGTGTGAGTTATAGGCGAATAAAGCGACTGATGACTCCATCTAATATCACCCACATCCTGCTTGCTATTCACGAGTGACCATTGAACATGTCAGAATCTTTATTAGGCTTAGAGTAAGTCTCTCTACGTAATGCATTCTTAAAGATCGTCCTGTTTGAGGGTAGAATTGAATCATTTCGTCAGACCAATTGCACAGTTTCTCTTTGGTGAGACATTCTCTGCGTAACGTAACCCAAATGGAGGGGGGCTTACGCTCTTATTAGGGTAATAGGTATCATGTCTAGCAATTTGTATTACTGTTCATATTACTGTGACGAGATATTCTCTGCGATATAAAAGACTCAACGATTCTCTGGCTGCCCCTGGACGCATACCACGATATGAGTAGATATCAGCGCACTTGTATAGTACAGTTTTGTACTGTTTCCGCAGCATAAACACACTAACACTGTTCCTGCTTGGTGGCGGAGGGGCTTCTGCAGGGTTTTTATGGACGGGCCGGTCGCTCATGAACCGGCCCCTGGCAATCGATCGCGTGATTGGCCCAAGACGCCTCTCGGACGCCTCCTAGACCCGATTTAGTGGTTGAGTTGCGCGTGGAAGCGAAAAGATTTTGTTCCTACCCCGGGCCGGGTCGGAGAGGGGCGAAGAGAAAATAAGGTAAGTAGCTATCAAAGGGCGGCAAAAATCTTGACTCACTGCAACTCCATCGGCATCTGGCATCTGCCTTTAATAATCTACCTGCATGGTGATCTGTATGGGCGATGTGGTGTGACAACTCTTGACATATCCTCTTTTTTTGCTTTGTTTTTGATTTCTTCTCGCTTAGAGATACCCTGGTGTCTTTCTTTTCTCTGCAGAGAGACAAGCCGGCTTACAGACTGTCTAATCAGAAAATAGTCCAGAGTATAAATAACCTTTGGACAACTCAGCGGTGCCCGCAACGCACAGATGTTGGTGGATAAGGTAGAGGCTACGGCCGTGCCGGTCAGGGACAACGATGGCCATCAGAGCGATGAAGAGTCGCTGCTCCACAAGGTCCTGCGAGCTGGCCGCATCGAAGAGCGAGGCATCCTGCCGGTACCAGTTGAAGAGCGCACTTCAACACGGTTCTTCAACATCTTCACCGTCTGGTTCTCTATTAATGCAAACATCCTTGGGTGAGTCTTGGTGTTCATAACGGTGCACACCCCTTTGTGGATATGCACCCGTCACTTATACAGTATAACACATATCTTTGTGGCGAATACTTGCTAACTTCTCGCAGCATCACCTTTGGCATGCTGGGACCCTTGTCATATAATCTCAGCCTGAGAGACTCATCTCTCGTGATCCTGTTTTTCTGCATGCTGTCGACTGTACCCCCGGCGTTCCTTGCCATCTTGGGCCCCAAGACCGGCATGAGACAGATGATACAGGCTCGCTATAGCTTTGGGTAAGCTGAAACGAGATCCACGACGCTTAAAGAGATGACCATAAACTAATCAGACATTTTAGCCGATATATTGTATCATTGCCAGTACTGCTCAACTTGGCCAGCATGACTGGCTTCACTGTCATCATCTGTATCACCGGTGGACAGTGCATTTCTGCCATCTCAGACGGGCGTGTTAGCATCAACGTAGGCATCATCATCATCGCAATCCTATCTCTACTGGTATCGTTTTGCGGCTTTCGAATTCTGCATATATACGAGACATACGCATTCATCCCGGCCATCATCAGCGTCGTCATTGCCACTGGCTGCGCTGGCTCAGGCCTCAAGAAGCAAGCCACCCCCGCGGAGCCTGCTACGGCTGCAGATGTCCTCAACTTTGGCATGATCGTCGCCAGCTACCAAATTCCTTGGGCCGCCTTAGCCAGCGACTTCACCACTTATTTTGATCCCAAGGTTCCATCGTAAGTTGCTGACCCCCCCGCACCTCCTTCGTTTGTACGATTCCGTTACCACCCTCTCCACAATATGCATCTGAATCGACGGCAAAACCGAGAAAGGGGGAGAGATAAGATCAGAAGCACAGGCCCTACCGTTACTCCGTAAATCCTTCCGTTCCTTCTTTTCCCCTGAAATCAGCATATTATCTCGCTAGCACTAGTGTAATATACGACACGTAAGATTCTAACGATCGACAGATGGAGAGTCTTCGCCTACTCTTACTGGGGTCTCCTCACACCCACCGTACTGCTCATGATCCTTGGAGCAGCCGTTGCCGGAGCGATTCCCAACAACCCGGAGTGGCAGGAAGCATTTGACAGCTATTCTGTCGGCGGTGCCCTTGCGGCAATGCTATCCAGCGCGGGCAACTTTGGCAAGTTCATCGTGGTTGTGCTGGCGCTCACCCTGCTGGGGAACACATGTGGAACGTTTTACGCAATCACGCTCAACTTCCAAACCTTGGCACCGTGGCTGTTCAAGGTTCCCCGATACCTCTTTGCCGTGGTCATCACCGCCATCATCATTGCTGTGGCCATCACCGCCGTGGACAACTTCTTCGAGAGCCTGGAGAACTTTGTGTCTCTGATCGGTTACTGGTCCGCAGCCTTTGTCGGAATCGTCATCGTTGAGCACATTGTATTCCGCCGCCAAGACTATAGCTCGTACGACCACGCCATCTGGAGCGACGCGAAGAGGCTTCCCTTGGGCATTGCAGCTCTGCTGAGCGGCATCTTGTGCTTTGGAATGGTTGTCCCGTGTATGGACCAGGTTTGGTGGCAGGGACCTATAGCGAAGACAACAGGAGATATTGGCTTTGAGATGGCATTTGTCGTTGCTTCGTTGCTCTATGTGCCGCTTCGCTACGCCGAGATCCGGCTTACGGGCAGGTAATGGAGACGTCTGCATGCCCCCCTTTTAGACACTTTTTAGATTAGATGGCAACTAAAACGGGGCTGTATTGGAATCATCCACCTCGCACCAACTCCCAAGTTTGCGAATCACGCGTGTGTGTTATCTGTGAATGTACTAAATCTCGGACATCGGTGGCGTCTTCGGCGGGTTAGATCTGTAGGAGAAGCCTTTACGGAAGTTGCCGCGGATCTACTTAAATAGGGAGAGCATCTTTTCTCGTCAGAGCTAGTGCTCGCGGCCGCTCATTACTCCGCGGATAGCTATTTAGCAATACAAAAAGTCCCAAAAACATCTTAGCTTTTGGCTCTGACTAGGTTGTCTAATGTTAGGCCGTGTCATTTTCCGCTCAGATGACCTTGAATAGACCAGGTCGCATGCATAGGAGAGAAATAGATATCATATATAAGTTAGGCAACAGCTATGAAAGCGGAATTTAATATATGGCGTCGCTAAACTTTAGAAATGGGCTGGTGAATAGAGCCCATGGGGGGTTGCTATGGAATCACGCAATAGTCTACTCAGTAAAGATATGTAGTATACGTAAAGAACCCTATAAGCCGATATGTGTCGGCAAGAGGAGGATTCTCGCTGTTGCATATATGACAGCTGTCGATCATTAAATTGGGTCGCGTGTAAGTGGGCGATCCTCCATATGGTAGTTGCATGTGTACCAACAGGGACAAAAAGTCGGTGTTATCCAAAAGGTTCGGCGTTTACAGTAACCAGGATCTGCACAACGATCCAAGTGAGATGACTGTAACAGTGCCATTCATGATGTTATTTCTGCTTTGACATGCTGGAGTTCCAGGGCAGCAGTCCGGCTCCGAACTGGCTGCAAGGGGGAGATTTCCACTGCTGATATACCCCTGTCGAGGAATTACGGAGTAATCAAAGTCCCGGCTACCACATACCATCGTGGCGTCAACGCCCATTGCCCATTGGCCTTAGCTCACTGGGTTATTAATTTGGGGATTTCGCGCTTTCACCGAGGCTCAGGTGTCGCCAAAAAGGCGGCATGTGTAGGCAAATGCTCGTTCTTTGTGAATGGTGTCTCCTGGTTACATAAAGAGTTAGATGCATATGTTAAGAAACGGAGAAAAGAAATCTCTGTAACACAATATTATTACGGCTCTCAGAATAATAAATAGTGTCGTAAGTCAAGGTGCTGTTTAATCCGCTGGTTGTCCCATATTTGTAACCAGCTCCCGCCTTTTTTGCTTCTTCGGTGAATTGAGGCCGACTGAGAAGCAAGAATCCCAACCTTCCATTTGTTGATAGCCTATCCAATTATTAGGTCAACATGAATAAGCTGTTGAGTTATTTATTAGTTTCTCTTGGCGATGAGTGGAGATTCTATTGTGATCGTACGCCGACGTACTAGGTAGTTTACGTGTATGGGAGTCCAGCCGTGGCTGCTATCACTGAGCTCGCAGGGGACAGCGTTCATCTGGATTTTGTCACCACTTCGCCTACCTGAATAACAGCAATCATGTCACAGCTCCGCTTAGATCTGGATACTCGTACTAGGTACTGTTCGGGTGTCATGGATATCGTTATACGGATGGGCTCCAATAACAAAAATTTTCCTCGGGGATTACTGCCGTTAGAACTTTAGTAAATGCCACTGTTACCACCTTCCGAAGGGGGAAGAGAAAACTTTATTAGCAGATCTGTGGCGAATTTAACTAGATTCTAAGGGAAGGCAACAGGGTCGATAGGTTGGAAAAACTACCCACCAATACCAGGTAGAGTAGAAGAACCAGTACTTACTCGGCTCAGCGAGGTGTGATGATTACTAAATGGGTTACCATACACCATGTAGCTGAGCTCTTCCAAACTGCATGGGTCGAAGCCTTATAAACTGGGGGCCGTGGCTTAAATAAGGTGCAATCGACGATGATAGGTACTGCTCCGCAATGGAGAGGCACTACCTAGTTGTTCCAGAAACGGGGCCGCCTGCTTCTGCTTGCGTTTTGGGAAGGACAAGGGGGGCTTGTACAGTAGCGCAGTATATCACAGATTAGGGAGGATTAACAGCAGCACGGCCGACATAGAGATCAGTTATAGTGCTATGGAGTACAATTTCAAGCTATGCTCATCACAGTATAAGGTAGTCTAACAGTTACATCACTGACTAGGATCCTTGTGAGTGCCTTGATCTGTATGAAAGGTTTCAAAAAGTTAACTGAAGTCTGTATTTCCGTCTTTTGTGGATCAATAGCCAGGGATTGAGGCGTTGAGGCGTTGACACATTCGTTCACCCGCATGCAGATTAGGCATCTGCGTGGTCAGTTTCTATTGGCATTGTATTCCGTTTTGCTTTCTCTTTTGGCATGTGAGCGATTCTTTGGGCCGTTTTTCTCCCCCATGTCAGTCAATATTTGCAAACAGGAAGGGTAGCAAAGAGTGTTGGTACGCACGTTGGGTGGGCTTTAGTTGCACTCGCAAATTTTAGCCTTGCTAGGCCACGTATAGACAGAGCAAATGCTCAAGATGTAAGATAATTGGCCGAAGCTCTAATAATTTACGAGTAAGAAGCAGGCTAAAATGTCACATGGGTATGAAACGAGAAATTAGACGCCGAGGTATTCTTCCCCACCGATGTGTGGACGTAAGTGTCACTAATATGGCATACCATTACCGCGAACATTACTACGAACGGATACTTGCATCTTCTTCTGGATTCTCCTGTATTGTCTGGATAAATCCTTCAGTCGTCATCCTAGACACACGGACGCACACATACACACATAGAGACAGAGCAAAGTCCAATCTGGATAAGATGCAGCACCCTAGCGCTCATCCTCCCACCCCTCTGTTCCCCATTTGGATTGGGCACCCATTGTTCTGCAGCAGCATCATGCATATGCAATACGACTCGTATCTTGCTGACGACTAGATGCAGAACCACCCTTGTTCGAGATCGAAGAATAGTGCGGTGCGGTGGCGTCTTCGGCTACCCCGTCTGTCACCTATTAGCCACAAGGCCACAAGGCCATAAGCAGATCGCAGTGGAGGCCTGGAATGGACGTAGTATGAGAGGGTAACGCTGGAGATTCCCGAAAGTGAAAAGGGCTGAGTCAAACATGGGATTGAGAGGTGTGTGCGGGAATGTGTTATACAAGTATGAGTGTATAATGGGTAAGTCGGTTTCTTGGGATCGCTTGCAAGCCACATGAGTCATTGCAACAATAATTCGACTTTAAAACTAGTAGAGTAGACGCACGGGATTTATGTCAATTCCTTCTTGGCATCTGAACCCGCCAGATCGAATGCAGGATCCTGCTTTTGTGTCCATTCTCTAACCTTTGCTCGCGGGGTACCACGTGCCCAGTCTGTAGTTCGATGGATACAGCGATGTATACGCAATACGACTCTCCCAATAACATGGAGTACCTTGGATCAACGACATACGCATGTACCTGGTACTAAATGTGTAAAGGGTGCATGTAGTACTATAGAAGGATACCTAGTAGGGATGCCTTATACAAGCACAAGCATTTATACAATGCTACTTGACTACGAGTACCACGATGTTTACTGCATACATGTACCTAGGCGTGTACATGTTCATAATTAAATCCCTTGAATGAACCAATTGGCGAGTTGCGGCTTTTGTCTCTAATATTGAACCTCAGCAATATCGGCATAGTCATGCTTCAAGAGCACTAGCTATTAGCCTACATGGAACAAGGCTTTGCATGTAAGCATCATAACTCAGCACGTAAGCTCAAAGTCTATGGTGATGTGTCTGTGGACTTGCCATTTGCCGTCTCCCAGATCTTTGGTAGGGCTTAGCACTTTGATGTATTGAGACCTTCAACACCAGACATATTCGGGCGCTCCGCTATACAGCACCAAGCGGCTAGCGCCTGTCAATAATCCGGCTTACTGTACAATAAAGCCAATGTATTTTGTAAGCGGGGATGCGTAGAGTTCATGCCCACATATCAGCTCTCTACACGTAGGTATGTAAATTCCAAGGTTGGAAAGTTGACCACTCAGATAAACTAGGAATGTATAGCCCAGAGATTCGAAGTGGTGTTGTAGATTACGTGTAAATAACACTCAGAGTTCGAAATAAGAATGCTTTCCCCTCTCTTTCATCCCTCAACTCGTACAAGAGCGCAGGAAGCACGAGCACACCTGATTGGCTTACGGGCCCCTGCAAGTGGGAGCTACAACGTCTTTTTGCTGGAGCACGTTGCATGGTATGCTACACCTTGGCTACATAAAACTTGGGTGAAAAAAAAAAAAAAAAAAAAAAAAAAGAATTCAGACTGCTAGTTCGACAGTGGTTCGCAAACAGTTTCAAAGCACAGGTAGCCTTGTCACTACAACTGCCTCTATGAGGCAGTTGATTGGTTTGAGTTATCCCTGCATTATGAAATCACTAAAATGATCAACTCCGTGGGTTAGATTGTGCTACTTCGCAAATAGCACTAGTATACGAGTACAACCAGTGGCACAAATACCGCAAGCACGTAGGTTTCCAGTAGAACCGACGGATGGCAGGCCTCCTTCCCCGGCACAGGCCTCGCTGCCAGCCCTACCGGACGCTAGGAAGTAGTTCCACGTCGAGGTTGAAAGGTCCGATACTGTGCTAGACAAGGATCTTGCTCCTCAGACTTCAGACGGCCACCTTGCATCACGTCGAAGCCTCAGTAGAAGTCTCCATGCATGGTTCTAACCAGTATTAGGTAGTAGTAGCGCCGGTAAGCACTGCCCACCACTTCCCGGCGTCCCTCTCGCATCTCGTTCATCTTTTCTTGTTCATGTCGATTGTACGCCCTCACGCTCTCGCTAATTTGAGCCAGTAGTACACGATCCCATGCAGCTTTAGCTTTATAGAAGGCGTATCTGCATTGTGCCCCATGTTTCACAGGTTGAATCCATCAGCGTTGTATGAAATTCCAGGCGGTTATAGATCAGAAGTATGCCGCAGTCGTAAGAGTGGCGTGGATGATAAGTAATGCAAGGCTAAATAGAATCGAAGAGGGAAAGCCGAAAACAAAGTCATTTCGCTAACGCCCGACTAGTTAGTAATCTAATTAATGCCCTAGTCGATCTTAGTAAACACAAGAGAGAGAGCCAGAAAAGACAAGTGAAATCATCATACAGATCTCAAAAAGGCCCAATTTAAACCCAAGCATGCGGAAGGAAAACTAGTGATACGCATATCCACTTTGTGTGAATTGGGTGTAAGCGTGCCACTTCTTTTGTTTCCACAATCTACCAAGCGTTTATCTCTGATCCCCATTGGCAAAAAGAAAAGAGGAGGCATGCGGCATAGCATTTTGCCGGTAGGTGCGGGCCTTGAAGAGTAATACTTGCAAGGGAAGCGCCGAGCAGGAGAAGGTTGTCGGACTTATATGCATAGATAAAGAGCTCTGATTGGCTGCCAGCTGCTTAATACCGTACGAGTTATTACCGTGTTACAGCCAAGAGGATGCATTCGTATCCAATTTGCATATAGATGATCGCGATAACGGCTGATATGGGCAACACCTTTGGCTCTGTGTTACAGTAGGTATTTCTGTTTCTTTTGCCTTGCTAGCAATTTTGCGAATAGCAAACTTACGCCCTTTCTATATTCTTTTGAAAGCTTCCAACAAGCTTTGAAGTATTTATTGTTGACCGATCCTTGGCATAGTGTCCCTTTATGATAAGACCGGATGAAGGAATTAGATGTAAGTGGAGTTAAACAACGGTGGGCAGATAGAGTCAAGCTGGGATTAATGCCTGGCACCTACTATAGGCAGTAGACTACTGGTAAAACACTCGATGCCTAGTAGAATCGCGCCATATTCTAGCCCGTTAGCTTCTTTTTGTTAAAAGAAGTAAAGAAAAGAAAAAAAGGAAAAAGTCGATCGAAGTGCGCAATGGAACCGAGTTGATGCTTCTGGTAATACGCGCCGACCTACCAATCACTACTGGATGGATGTAGTTAGGAGGCAGCGATCATTAAGCTCCGAGGATGAGAAGGATCAGATTAGCTCATTGAAGCCGTCAAAGTGGCGCTGTCCTACAGTCACTAGCACTAGGCCTTTATAATAAATGGCTCGTGAGGAAACTTCACAACCACCTATACTGATGATAATTGCAGTTTATTTACGCAGTATTCTACCACCGTATATCTAGTAGACGAATGAGAAACGTGAATTTGACTTTGATTCTCGGAGAATAAATTGAGTTGTGTTGGTGCTTTAGGAATCTCGCAACTTGATCCTTCTGCTACTTCGTAGCAGCACTAGCACTAGGCGCTGTCTAATATCTCATGTTAATTGGCACTAGGATAGGTGGCAGATCTGCTTTAGCACCGGTTGATCATTGCCAAATCAGACAAACTCTGCATAATATACAGGCTGACCGCCTGTCTAGCCTGATCAGCCGCTGGAGGACCTTGAGGGCATATGCTAGCCCTAGCCAGGGGAGCGTTCCTGTTGGCATGGTGGATTCCGAGAAAACCAGATGCTTCGGAAACAGAGCCTTATAGCATGGCTGTTGATGAGGGGTGGAAAAATAGATACCGAAACGTGATGTATACACACACTCAAGTGTGTACTGACTACTTGTAGCTAGAACTACACAGGTCTATGGAGTAGAACGAGCATACTTAGAGCATGTGTGCGTATAATACTGGGCCTATGTGTCAACTTCATAATTATCTGCTTTCCTAATTTTAAATTTTTAACCCCTGCAAGGCTCGGATTCGGAACGGCCCTTAGAGTATAATGGCATGCCCCACAGCATTTATACCGTACAGTCCATACTTGGTGCTTCATCTACCTATGCGTACATGTATATGTACATGCCACGCCAGGCGAGGATCGGACATACGAGTGGTGTGTTAGCCAGGCTTGTTACGGACTGTGCTTGTGCATTCGACTTATGCACTAAGCTTTCCCAAGGCACATTAAGAGTTAGGCAGCACCATTCCTTGGCTAGGGACATGCGTGTCTCTTTCTCACAGTTTGCTCGTCATGGAACCGGGTGAGGCGCAAGATACATGTACTTGTTCTTGTATTTGGGTACAGCGTAACTCCCGCTGCTATAATATGACAACAGATACACGTGGCTAACGCAATACGGATCATGCCGTAATAGCCAGGGACTCTTCGTCTAAATCGCATCGACTTCCGGCTTACATAGTCAATCCACTGAGGCGGCTGAGCTCCCAGCAGCTGAGCTCCGAGCTTCCTGCTGACAGGCTGTTCCATACTCGTTTGTCTGGCCATCAGCATCGACCATCTACATGAACCTATATCTACTGATCATCAGCGAGTTGATCGTATGCAATGTGCGACGGAGCGCTGGATGCTACTACAAGTAGCAACGAGCCCCGAATCCATGCAAATCTGCCACTCGCCATACACACAGCTGCAGGGACCCAAATCAAGCGCCACTTGCTGTACCGTATAACAACACTGTCTGCGGCGCACGCCCCGGGAGCGGCAAAAGTGGCTCTCGATCCGTTACTGGGGCCAGGGGTGTGTGTGTGTTTCGGGCAGTGGACGCTGCAATAAAGCACAATACTCGTAGACGGTTTTCCTCTTCGGCAGCCAGGCGGAATCCTTCCGTGGGGAAAAAGAAGAGGCGACACAGATTGCTGCGGCATGACAGCCACGCGGATGCCGAAAAGGCGGCGCTCGTGATGGAGCTGGCGGCATCGAGATACATAAAAGGCGAAGCATCACCACGCTCAGTGTGCTGCGCTGAATACGGAAACCCATCTATTTCTTTCCTGCCTCTACTCGACTCGACATACGAGAAACTAATAGACTCAACTATTATCTCACCATCGTCTACTGCACGTGGCGTATAATCCAGCCGTGCGCCACACCACGCTGCTGCATCTCAGATAGTCCAGACGATTCATAGCAGCTGGGCTGAAGCCGCAGCAACAAGACAGACGGGCACGGTTCAGTCTATACGACAGCCCGCATTTTGCCAAATTTTCTCGGCATCATCATAACCGAGATCAAACCCCGGCGGAATTCGCCTGCAGCCATTGCGCTCAAGGAGGGCTGTCTCTTCGGGTTTTTTGGGTCGCTGCTCTTCTCAATCCGTCTCACGGCAAAGCCCAGAACCAATAACCGACTCTGCACACCCCTGCTCGAGACTGAAGCTGTCTGCCAGCATGGATCCTAGCGGTACGTCTTTGCCCCAATCTCTCTTCTCTTCATCCCAATTCGCTTCCTTCTTGCCCAGTGTGGTATTGTCTTATTGTGCCACACCTTACTTGTACGACCTGTCTGCCCACCCTTGAATACGTGTATATAACTAGGTGGAGAGTTGCCGTCTTCCTCTTATGCGGGCGTTCCGCCGAACACTTGCGCTTGTTGCTCTATTTCCTCTTCTTTGTCTTTCCTATCGTTTACCATCTCATCTTTTATCATGGCTGAAGACCAAGGTCTTACCCAATGCTGGCCGCAACAAGTGCTAATCGATGATATGCTGCCATCAGACCACTTCTTCGCTACGCAGGACCTCCATCACCAGTATCACTTTGACGCAAGCATGCACCATGTCATGCCGCACCACCAACAAGACAAGCTAAATATGGCGATTCCCATGTTCTCAGCCGACGCTACAAACGCCGCGTTTTTCCATGTCCCAACACAGTCAATGGCTGGCTTGACTGGGCCAGGCATGACTCCACCACCACCAGCGCCGCATCAGTACCGACAGGACTCTCCCTCTAGCACACACAGCGGAGGATCCGTTTCAAAATACCGCGGCGCTGCTCGATCACCAGACGGCGATGATTTTGATGCCGGCAGTGACGAGGCGCAAGCAGCTATTAGACGACACCGCAACACAATGGCGGCGCGAAAATACAGGCAGAAGCGTCTCGACCAGATCGCCGACCTGGAGCGAGCGTTGAGTGACGTGACCAGCGAGCGTGACGACCTCAAACTGAAGCTCGCAAGACGTGAAGCCGAAGTAGAGGCGCTACGAGAAATTCTAGGGAAAAAGAGATGAGACGCAGCCTGCATTCTACAGCTCTCTTCCACCTCCCATTTTATCTATTCTCTATACATGTTTATATGTACTATATACCACGCGGATCAGGCACCCAAATGCCAAAAATCTGCGAGTACTCTTGCAATTGCACATAGTCACAACAACAACTAGCCTACAGATTTTGTTCTCTTTGGTTTATGGGTCCTCCTTTGGCGTTCTGGGGTTTCACGTTTTATGGTTGCTTACGAAGGAAAAGAAAATGAATTTGAAATCAATGATTCGAGGAGATGGTGCTGAAACCACTTTGTTATTTCTTATGTCAATTCCACCATACTCTTCGAGGTTTTCGCGAAAGTTGTGTTCCAAAAGCTTGAGTATACCATTACATGTACATATCGTGTTTTTCTCGAGCTCGTTATATCTAGAAAACAAGGCAGTGTTAGCGCCACAGGCTTTCTGCCTATAAGGATAGAAGAATTGATTACATACCTCAGGGAGTCATCAATAGATACAGGAGAAAGTAAAGGAAAGAGAAGTAAAAAAGAGAAAAGAAAACAAAACTAGATCATCAATATCAAACAAAATCAAAGAATCTGAAAGCAATTCCTTTGTGTCTGTCTCTCGCAAAAACAAAGGAGAAAATAAGGAAAAAAAGTGCTTGCGGTTACTCAGACGATGTCGATTCTCTTCCTTTTTATGAACAAGATGTATCATAGAAAATTTTCAACTTCTTTCGCCTCATCATAGCAAACCAGCACTGTCACGTGGGAGGAGGGGCTAGGTATAAGGTTGAGTGCTTGAAGGGGTAGGTGGTGTGTAGGTAGGTGTGCTCCAAATTACATGTACATGGGTATCAGTCTGGATAGGGGCTGGGTAGATGTGTGCTATAACCCTAATATATCAACGACCAAAGGAGAAGATGATGATACTTATCAAAATGCGTAATGTAGCGAATGGAAGCAATTTGTCCTCTGAAATTTCTTATACTGACCACTTCTCCGTCTCTCTAGTTGATTGAAAGGGCAAGGCTAGAAAGTAGAAGAAAAGAAAAATCGAGATTCAGCAAATTCTGTCATAAAAAATCTCGTTGGGATGGACGCTTTAAGATGGCCATTGTTTTATACCAACAGCAGCCTTGCAAATAACCAAAGCCCCCTTTTCCAAGGGGTCTTCCGCCATGGACTCTTGATTTTGAACATTTTCCAGTGATAGAAGCCATACAATGGGCTTGTTGTGTTGCTGTAGAATAAAGATCTTTTTGAAAACTAAAAGATTGGAAAGAAGAACTATTTAAATGTGCGAGAGAAGGCATCACAGCTACAGAATTTTCATCCTTCGAGTGGAGTAAAGGGGCATACGACTAAGCTACGTCTGTTACACCAACTATACTGAGAACCAAAACGATACTGGAAATCGAGTAACACTGTAAGTCAAGTGACGTTGGAAATCAAATGACAGTAGGAAAGATGACACTAGGATTGATGACCCTTAGAAATCCACTGTGAGTGCCAAGTATACCAAAAACGCCGAGTATACATCACATCAGGTACCTTTCACAATACCGGGAACAACCAATAACCCGAGACGCGGCTTCTTCTCCCCCTTCTTTGTTCTATTCCGGGCAAATCCTCGGACTGTTGTTCGTGTCCGATTGATTTAGTCGTGTTCATCTACATGAATCAAGATACTGAAAGCTGGCGGTCGGTGGCTCACAGTGTGGAGTCATGGCCGGCCAGTGACTCACCCTACCGAAAATGAGATTACAGAGCCAACATCACGGCTTTCATCTTGATGTCGTTCCACGGTGACTCGCTTGAAATGATACCGAGTCAATGCTGTTGTAATCTCATTTGAATTTCATGCTTCGCGGACAAATGGTCATAACAAGATTGTGATGTGTGACTCGTGGTAATGATCTACCGGGCAAATTAAAGCCTATGTTTCTTTGTGCTGCTCGTAACAAGCCCCAAAGATATTATTGAAAAATTCTAGATGAAAATTGACAAGATCAGAAACAGAGGGGGAAAGGGGGAGGGGGGAAGGAACACAAATGCCTTGCTACCGCGATCCCTCTAGCATGTAGTTACTCTACACCATCAGTTTTCAGAATGAGAAAAATCAAAAACTACTGATTTCTTAATCAGACAGAGGCTTCCAGCGTTATCACTACAGTTCACATCATAAAAATGCTTCTTGACGCAAGAAATAGGCGAGCGGCAGATTTGAGGGCTACGGAGTCACGGATTAGACGCAGGCGAATAGTTGAAGCTCTATGTACATCACTTTGGCGGCCAATGGAATGTCCCGTCTCGGCTATATGAGTCATTAAGCGGCTTCTTCGCTGGCTCTAGCGCTTATTATGTGATGTGCGGAGGTTGCAATACAATTTGCGCTATGCCTCCTGCGCGGCTAACACTAGGTCTTCGTAGACTTGTATCGCCATGTTGGCCTTTGAATAGACGAAGTAGGTTGTAGGAAGTAGACTGTATGAAGTCTACTATCTATCATCCAGTTCCTGATTCTGATGAAGCTAACGAGTTGTTGGCGTTATATGCTATATTTACTCCTTCATGATGGAGCCTTGTCATGACGAACAAAGACAGCGCCCCTTTGCATTTGCCCCTTTTGAATTTTGGGAGAAGAGGCAGGAGAGTTTTCCATTAATGGAGAATTGGCTGGAGCTGCGCAGTATCTTACTTGAAGCAGACTTCGAATCTTCATCTCTACGAATAAAGTATGCTGGCGTACTAGCCTTAGAGACCCCTTCGATCGTTGCAGAAGACGTGTTATTCTGCCAGAATTCAGTTTACTGATCCGTTGAAACGTGCTTTTGTTCTAGTTCAATACAGTATTACGAACTAATCCTTTACAAAATTCGACAATACACCGGTCGTGGCAACTTACCCTCTTACCGAGCCGAACGAATCGAATAGGCGCGAAATGGCCACCTGTCTATGAAGAAAGGGGTAGTGGTGAAAATGGAATATTGCAACGAAGGTAGACTGTCGGATTGAGCAAATAGCTCCTTTCAGCTTCACGGGCTGTTGCATTGATGCTAACAACTCGGCAGATGCCTTCGGGCGAATTCTCTCAAATGCCCCTGAACCCTGTTGCTATGTACCTTATCACGGTTAAGGGTCCCAGTACCGAAAGATTCCTCAGCATGCATTTTTCAAGCAAGGTACAGACCCTGGGCGTGAAGAGGAAAGCCCTTCAAGAGGTGATACGGCACGAACAACCGAATTCCATAAACTTACGGGGAGCTACCAACGATCGACCAACGAGAGCAAACAAAACCTTCCTGTCCATATATTCTTACTCCTTGCATCTTGCGTGCCAACTATCTCGCCAATTGCCCACACAAATGGCCCACAGAAGCTCAATGAGCTTTCCTTCGATCAACAGGACGTTGATATATGAAACATATCTGCTCGACCTGAATCTACCGTGCCTTTGCACGCTGTATTAGGAAATACCCACCTACCTAGCTTGGTATTAGGATTACTCACATGAATGGCAATTCAGCGCCCTCCTGCAACTGGGGGACAAGAGGAGAAGCGCCGGAATAGTGACAGATTTTGGTTCGTTTTGATCCGCTTTAGCGCCGCAAATCTGAAGCATGGGTGAATAGATACGTTGACCCTTGACGCTCATGACATTCTCGCATGGCATGCTGAAGAAAAGAAGTGGGGGGGTGATGCCCTGGTTTGCGATGCCGGGAGCAAATTTTCTGCGCCGAGACAGGTGGACGGGCGGCGAAATATTCTTTGTGTCCATGTCATGGCTATGCCCAGGATTTCGACTTTATACTGTGAGGTATATGCATTTGGGTGAGAAACGAATCTCCACTGTCTTGTTCGACGATATAGGGAAGTACCTACTAGCTATGTTATCATCACATTCTAACTTTGGTAAGAGCCTACCTAAGGTATATTTCGGACGGAGCCGCGGCACGGCTCGTAGCGATGCGATGGAATACGCGGCGAATTCGGCCTAGGAACGCACTAGCATTAGCAATATGGAGCTCCGGAGCTGCCATTATCTCCCAGAATGCAGGCGGCAGGGCTTGTATCTTTGCGCTGAGCCTTCTATCACTGGGACCCTTGTTTCCTATACTACCTAGGGCTAGGTACATGTACCTAAGCCGATCCTATACATGCTATCCGCCAAGACCCCGGCGACTCTATTTCCCTTGGCGAGACACGCTGGGCCGCAACGAGGGACCACAAGCCTTGACAATTTGATCATTGTTAAACGGAATTCTGCTTACAGTCTTATTCCGACACTATACTAGCAGTGCTACTCTGTACACTTTACGAGTGGATGGTTGTTCAGCTCGAGCGGCTGAGTCGATCTGGTCCCCGACAAGTTGTACATTCGTGTACTGGTCTAAGTGCTCAGCTTTGCTTTTTGTGCTCTTACTCTATTCGCTAGCTATCATGGAGACAGGATATGATTCATGAAACAACAAGCCTGCCAGAAAGAGCAGCAAGTTTGCACGATTTCAAGAGAAGAAATCGATAAGCCAAAAGTACAATCATCGCCATTTGTCTCACCTAGAACCGCTTCTCCCCGAATGCGAATATACATACCCGGTCGGCGACCTGACCACGCTCCCTCCCCCACCTACTGATCTAGACTTGACCATCGTGGCCTGGGCCTCACGAAGGAAAATAGCGCTGTTATGACTTTGCTGAAGACGATGCTTACTGCATGGCCCTAGCTGCAGGACTCGGTGTCATCGTATATTGACAACTCCATACGAGACAGCCTTACGGTGGCTCTTTCAATGTGGATGTGAGATCCAGCCCATCGTTTGCTAAGCTCACGCCTATTGTGGCAGCACTGTACACGAAGAGTTTTACGCACTATGTAATGAGCGGAACAATCAATTTTCCTCTTTGCGACCCGGCCCGCCAAGCTGGGCGCCCCACCGCCATGGCAGAGCAACGTGTCGATGACGTATGTATTCGTGTAGCTGTGTCCCTGGATGAATGCCAAGAAGCTGTGTTGGACTCTGTGAAACGGAAAACACACCGTTCTTTTGTTTACTTTTTTTCTCCCATCATCATCATCTCAAGAGCTTCAAGTTACTTCTGCATTAAATCCGCTCGTTGTAAAAAAAGAAAAGTCCAATCGGAAATAATCCCAATCAAGAGCTCTCTTCTTTCGGCCATTTTGCATCTCACGCTGCATCGCATCTTAACCATGTCTGCCCCAGAGGGAAACGTCAATCTCCAGACAATGACCGTCACAGAGCCTGAGCGCACGTATGATGCGCAGCCAAAGTCACATCCTGCGATGGGTACGTCGTATTGATGCCTATAATGGCAGCTCGCTTATCCCATGTCATCCCGATAGAGGGAAGAAAGAGAAATAAATACTAATCGTATGGATAGATCCTCAACAGCCCCATCCCGACACAGCCGAAGACGTCAATATGCGCGGCGGCGATCGAGGCGGCTGCTGCCCCGGCCGATTCTGCTTCATCATACCCTGCCCGATTCCGATTGATTGCTGTATTATCTAATGCCCGTGCTGAGCTTACGCTACACGTAATGGCGGATAACGAACTCTCTAAATCAGATGGCGGGGCATTGGTTGCTTCAAATGCCGAGGGCTATGGATTTGCGCTTGTGTGAGAGCATATGAATCATTGGATTGTATTAAGCAAAGCTATTTGTTTTCAGTTTGTTTTGATGGATGCACGAAAGTTGCAAGAGAGCGGAATAACGTGATGGAAAATGCGTCGATTGGCTTATTGCGGCTTTAAGAAGAGATCAGGTCGACTTAATGCCATGCCACCAGATAATGATAATGACAATGAGGTGGGGAATCAAGAAAATAAAATACGAAATAAATTGAAAGTCAAACATCGCTGGGAGTTTAAAGCACGAAATATTACTGCTTGTCGAATTCTACAATAGATGATTATAGATGTTTTGCTACACGTGCGATCATAGCTGTATAACAATGAGGTCTATTGTATCAACCACACGGACAATGACGGTAAGTGAATGAGCTCGTTTTCATCGATGCCGAACCTCCTCCAATAACTGATTGAGGCCGACATAGTGAGTTCCATATTTCCATGAGTTTTTCTATGTATAATTATTGGTGAGCTAACAGGTTACTCGTTTACGTATCAGCGACGCATGCAAAACCGTAGATAAAATGACAAATAAATGAATTTGGAATCCAAATTATCATTTCGTTTGACATATCCTGAACGTGCGAGTTTGATGAACTGAATTTCAGACAAAATTTACTGCGGTGAACTCTGTCAGAGGATACCAAAGACAAACCATCAATGTGACCGCCGCCCGAACAAGAAGATTAAGTCAAAGTTATATCAGATTCTCCCGTCAATAGTCCATCCTAGCAACCACAAGATGTATATGCTGGGCAAAAAAACACTAATTTAGGCAAAATTCGCCTTTACGCATTCGATCTACACCGACGCCTCTTATCTTGACAAGAGCGTTGGAACCCTCGGCGATCTCACTATTCGAGACTTTACCGCCAACTACCGTTACTATCATCCTATTGACTATCAACCTGCTATGGCGAACTAATTTACTGCTACTTTCGCGCCAAACCGTCCGGCTTCATGGTTGGCGATGCCTAGCGCCACTCCTGCTCCGGCGGTATCAAAGCCCTCGACAACTGATTTGATGCCGACAAAACGCAAGGCCACGGCCCATGGACAACGGCAGCACCGCTCGCTCAACTTCAATCGCTGAACTAGGTGATTTACAATATCTATGCGTATTAAGCCGTTACTTATTGGATTCATCTTGGCTACTACATATGTAACTACAATGGCTTATTATATGGTGCCAGGACATGTATCATGCTGGATGGTTATTTTCAGAGTAAACTAGGATACTGTCCTGCTAGCGAAGTTATATATTCTCATACTTCCCCTTCAAGCACACTAGTCTGACACTTCGAATCTTACGAGTTTGGATGTAGTATGAAGACAATGCTCTAGCCAGACTATTCATGAATAGGCATCGGAGCACGCATGTTGATTAATCTAAATGTTGTTTAGAGGCTCCTCGCTCCTAGAATGTCGAGTATACGCATATGTGAGCCATAACTCTGTCTCAAAGAAAATGTTAGAGACAGAGAAGCTACAAGGGGCTGATTTGCGTAATACACGACAATCAGTACATTCCTCTAGTTAAGGCCCAAGCTATCCGGCTCAATTGAAGATCTTTAGCCGCGTCGCATGGCATCTACAGACAAATGGATGAAGCAATATGGAACAATTCCACGCCATGTATTCTTTCTCCGTATTTATTCTTCCTCTACCAATCAAAAATCGAGTGTACTAAGTTAATTTATTACTTTAGAAGATAAATAGCTCTCTCCGCAACTACTATGTAACGAGAACAACATTTCAAGGGATATCGGAAGAGATTAAAGGGACAGGTCACTGAGAACGGGCTTCATTAGTCTATAAGGAATGTGGATATGAACCTTGTGATGAAGTTGATAGATACCAAAGGCTAATTGCAACATGTAGATATAGAACTAACTAAGCAGTTCGTTTGAGCACTCGTGTGCTCAACTTGATACGTGAAGAATGTGAGCTATATATAATCTTCCCAAATAAACTGTACCGTTCGACTTAGATAAACTTCGTCACAATAATGAGCGCACCTGTTAGTCGTGTGGTGCAGCGCCATCGCTATGTAATAGGCAATATAAGCATTTAAACCGTCAGTTTCGCAAACCTAGTGCGACAGATTAGAACGCAAGCGGTAATGTTCCTTCTGGTTATACGATAGACGCTAAAAGAAGAAACCGTAATGTATATTGTATTGATGATACTGCCGGAGTTATTTAATTCACCTTCTGGCCTCTCATGATGCCGTTTCGATAATCATTCACTACGCCACCATACTGGGTTTCGAGTAGATAAGGAAACAAATCGACACCTACATTGCCCAAACCAATCACATTTACCTTGGAAATAGACCATGTAGACCCCATCATGCGATTCATGGGCAATCACGACGTGTTATAGTAGCATAGAGCCTGATAGTAGCGCTCTATATATACTGCTGACGCATTTACAAATAAGAATAGAGATGGGAGTCTCATTATAAGCATTTAATAAAATGCCGGCCGGCAATTACAGGCATTCGGCTTCTTTTTGATCAGATTCGTGCAGTAAAACTTTCCCAGAGGCGCGATCCGACCATCCCCTTGCTCACTAATTGCCGCCATCAAGTGGAATCTCCAAACAATAATACTATGTAAGTCATTAGAATAAGGCATATCGGCAATTGACACTTGGTCAAAGACTTGACTTTTCACAGCAAATCGACGGAACCGCGGCATTTGCAGCTTTATTGTTTGCATTATTCGCTCCCCTTGAGCAGATAGTATTCCTGAAAAAGGTCTCGTGAAATGCTAGTTTTAACTGTCCATGGCTACAACTACTGCGTCAAGTGATAAGTAAAGCTTAGCTACTCTTCAACAATGGATCTATTTCCTTGTTATAAAGCTTAGCTATCTCATGTCAATTTCGTGTATGAAGGCATCCGCCGAAAAGTAAGGCTTTGTAAATAGATAGTACTCGTAATACGCAACCTGCAGAACAACTAATAAAACCACTGCCTACAATAATGCCTTTCCGTTTCTCTTGACATTTCCAACAATAACCCATTGGGGAGACATAATAGATATCATAGTTCCATCGCATACGGCATTAGATAACATTCATCACATCTCTTACATTCTATAAAATAAACACGCTGTCAAATTTTAGTCTACATTGGTCGGAACATTAATCCGCTCAGCTGATTCTTGTATGCATTAGTAGCTACGCGACTAGTTTTATGAGCTGGCAGCAGCTAAAAAGAAGAGATGCAACAGCCGAGAATTAGAAGTCAATTAGCGTTAACATCGCAATCACGTATACTATGTTGCTCCAGTCTATTCATATACAGCCGATGGCGTCGTGAATACTAGCCCTACTAAGTAGACTTGAGATGCATGAAGCTACAACATGCAAGCCAATCAACAAAGCGACGTATAGTAGCGATGAGTTAACCTTCAACTAGACACTATCCAATAATACAGCCAGCAGACCAGAGCGCCGATATCAAACATCACAATCCGGGACTTACGCAATTAATCTCACTCCTGAGGCGTGGTTGCATCGTCGAGTGGCAACAGTCCTTGCTCTAGAGCCACCCCTTCGACACTCAAACCATGCATACTGGTGCCATTATTGAGGCGAAAAAGGAACACCCCATGGTAACGTGATGGGTTGTTAATACCCCTCGTGAAAGTCGGAGACACTTGTTTGTCCGATCTTCTTTCTACATCGAGAAAGACAAGGTTTGGTATCAAGCCTGTTTCAAGAAGAACTTGGGAAAGCGAAGAGCTCATGCAGATGAGTAGACGAATAAAAATGATGCGGACAAATAGATTGATGAGAGTCCCACTATGGGGCATATTATCTACCATTACACTGCACATGAATCGCCCTTGGACATGCAAAAGCTCGTGATTGGGTCAAGATGGAATAGAGTTCCCGTACAGCCTACATTCTCTAGAACAGTACGGGCGCACATCTCCACTTCCATAACATATTTTCATCACATGCAAAGGAACTGTCCGTTTCTGGTAACCGTGGCTGGAGTGATCTTCCAATAAGGGTCAAGGGTCTGAGCATGGCCATTGCGGCGTAGCCCATGATGAAGCCATAGAGATGCCAAACCAAACAGAGCTATGGCTGTTGCCTATCATACATCCTCAGCTCGTTTAGGAGTTAACACTGTCTGTTATAAAGATCCCGTTGGTCACACCTTTGTCGTATAATGCCTATCTTCGTTCAGATAACTCAAGTGTACTATGATATCATAGCCATTTGTTGCAAGCATGATGGTGCTGTGTGGGATGAGTGACCAGAGGTCCTAGAATGAAACGTTGAATACGAAAGTATCCACACAGAAGTTGGAGCGAGCAAAACGACAGTATAAAATGTTTCACTTTGAGGAAGGAATGGGGAATGCAAGCATCCGGATTTGAAACCGTACAGAGAGAAGGCCGGAGCAAAACAGGCGGCTCGAATGAAAGAGCCGCAAAACAAATCTAGCAAACGTCATTACTCCTTCATCGGAGTGTTTGCAACTCCTCTTGATTGGAAGATAGCATTATGGCGCATCATCTGGCTGTATGGCGATGCCCCTTAACGATGCTGCCAAGGGCATACCAGAGGCAAAGAAACGCGCAATAGAGGGGCAGAGAAGACATGTGGATGGGTGTTGTTGAGCGGATGACCACAAAAGCTAGCCATCACAGCCGACATTTTGGTGGGGGGTGTGGGCAGGGATCATGAGATTCAGTCAGAGAATGCTTGTTTTGAAAGTGGATTCAGTAGATCTTGCAGAATTAGAGGAATATATGTAAGTAGTGGCTCAGACGGCTGCCATATCCCTGTCAATTTGGCTTCGACTTGTGTCCTTCCGAAGGCTTATACTACTTCCTTGCTCCGGCAGACAAAGCATCGAAAGAAGGGTGTGTAGATAGGCAGCGGGAAACTCGGCTAGACTATCTAGCCATGCCGCCTCGTAAACGTTAACATGAAGCTTGCCCCGCTGTATCTCTTTATAGTATCTGACTTAGGTGGGAGATACGAGGGCCGGCTCCAAATACTCTTCAGCTTGTCTTGCCGGTTGAGGTCTGAGGGAATCATGTTTTGGCAGATGCGGAGAGGCCCGTCTGGGACGGCCCATGCTCAAGCCAAAAAGAGTGGGAGAGCCAAAAATAAAGCACAAAGCGTAAAGCCAGCCCGCAAAGTGTCCGCGACTACTGTATGGAGCATTCCGGATATCGTCGTGCTAGTGGCCCACTTACTGAGGAGAGCAAACAGCGGCCAGAGCTCTGGGGCCGAGTGAAGGATAAACCAGACTGTTTCTAGAATCACCAATGATTACCATATGTCAGCACAATCTGCGTCGTACAGCTGCGTATAGGTGATGTTGAGGGGAGGTCGGAGCATGTAACGATGCGCGACGCATGACCCTCGTACAGAGCTGCTCTTTAGGTGTGTCTCCACTATGCATGCATCTTCACACATGCTTGCGTTAGCGCATGAGATGTGCATAAGGATGCATAATGAGGCGGGTATGGTGGGTGTGAGCAGATGCGGCAGACCAGTATAGCTGCATACAAGACGTGAAGCTCGATGGTAGTTGGTCGCGGCAGGGATGGAGCCGATGGTTCGAATGGACAAGACATGCGCGTGCCCGCGGATACAAGAACCACATGCGCGTGAAGAATATTCACATCCATGGCGTCTGCAGCGTCCCTCTCCAATAAACGGCTGTCTATATCGTATCGAGCTATTGGTACAGATAGCGTGGTGTGCACGACAGATATCATTCGCGGCTGATATCGAGCCAGCCGGAGCTGCAAAGTCAAAATGTGGTGGAGGTGGTGATGGCATCTCCCACAAGCGCTAGCACCGCGACTAGTACCTCGGCGGACTGAGGCTGACCGGCCGGTGTGGGCAGGTGTTGAGCCATGGCTTGGGCTATTGCTGGCCGGAGTCCAAGAATCTGGCTGCCCAGCACATGGTCTCGTTGTGTGGCGTAGGCTTTCCTCGAACAAGACTTCATGAAGCTGGAAGCGGAAAGGCGTCGACAGGCACGGGCGGCTGCCTGGGTTGCACAAACCTGCTCATGGCCGTGAGGATCGCGAATATTCTTTACGGCGGGGTATCCCGTGTCGCTTTCATGTCGCTCAACCGTTCACTGAGTTGCAGCAGGCTAAGAGAAGATCGTAGTTCGATCGTGGCAGTTTCAGCTCTGCTTCCCTAGGCACGAGCTGCTGTGCGATAGCTGCAAATGGCAGGCGAATCGGAACATGCGCGAACAGGAGATCGGCATATCTCAAGGGAAAAGAGCCCGTCTGCTGCGATGCCGAGAAACACACAGAGCAACAGAGACTGCAAACTTGCATCCCACTGGTGGCTGGTTTACGGAACACCCCCGTCCGCCCAACTTGGACATGAGGGCACAACTAGCGTACTCTTGCCCTGAGACATGCCGATGGACAATGGAGGGCTGACGCGGACGATGACTGGACGGAGCTCCAGGCGATGGATGCAAATCATGGACCGCGGCGCGTTGGGAATCAAGAGCGTTGCAAGGTGAGCTGAAACCAAGGAACAGACGAGCAGTGGAAACCCACGCCGTGCTGCGGCCTGCTGAATTGACGAGTCGTTTTCACGCGGCCTGGGGGTGTCAGAGGGCGTTTCTCGTCTCTTCTTTGTGGCGCTGTCATTCGATGTTGCGTTGTTATGGGGACAGTTGCTCGCTTTTGTCTGGAAGACGATGCAGGCGAGGCCACAAGGGCAAGCTTCGGAATAAAGTTTGTGCCAGATAAGAGATAGACGGCTTTAGTTGAAGGAGGTGCTACGATCGTCTCTATATTACATGCTGCAGAGCAAAATCTTCAATCGTAACTTGGAATTTATATGCCAGGGACAGCAAAAAGAAAGTGGAACAATTGAGTCTTATTCATGGCTACTTCGTACAACAAACTCCTACAAGTACTCCCCAGGTGGGTAAGTGCTGAAGTGAGAGACTTACTCGTACCAAGTCCACTTACCTATGTGCTTATTCTTCTCCGGCATTGCAGGGATCATGACTTTCTATACTCCTAATCTAATTTGATTCCATCAGAGATGACCAAAATACAAAGTACTACTGTATGTAGATGCCAAAGGTCGACATCAGAAAAGACGTTCAAGTGAAACCGAATCATTTGTTTGGTCGGTGGCGTTCCTGCAAGGGAGCCGGGATGGAGCCTGGAGGAATTGAGCTTTTCCCCGGATTCATGCATTTCGGCTTCTGCGCTATCCTGGGCTGGCACCTCACAGGCCAAGGTGTACTGGGATCAACCTCGCTGGCGCTCCCTCGCGCGCGCATCCTGGCCTTGTCCTGTCTGAGACTCGGGCGGCCGGAGTGGTAAACCTCGGTCATGTTGGCGTGATAGGAGGTGCTTGAGCCGAGAGTAAGAGTACCTACATGCATGCTTCAACGATAGGTACAGCCAGCTGCAGGCGAAGCCAACAGCTAGCTATTCGCCCAATGAGCCCTTGGCTTATGCAGGCCCATTTCATCACGGCTTAGCCAGACGTGCCAAGGGCTGCTGCAGTGCTGCCATCAGCTTGCCTAGTCGGGATTTGCCCTGAAGCTATATGTATCTATCATATGCTGTGTAACGGCAGCTGTTGGGACCCGCCTTGATACTGAACTTTTGCATCTAGGTACTATCCTAAAAGCCTCAGGGCGAGCCAAAATGTGTGGGCAGGCCCATCACAAAGCGGCCTAGCCAAGACATTTAAACGGACCTGGCTGACGAGCTCGTGTATGACGCGAGGCGAGCGCAATCCCTTTCGACTAGTGTTGCGAGCATTCCGCGCGGCAGAGGCCAGAGCCTGTCGACGCTATCCATTATTCCGTGGTAGCGGCACGAATCCAGCGTGACTATACCAGCAAGGCTACACCAGCTTGAGCATATCGCAGCTTTGATGGGGGCGTCCTGAGCCTGATCTCTCGAATTCGATCAGAGGCTGGATTCTCCATCTATTTTCCGTTTCTGTTGCTCTTTGGCATCAACTGGCTGGCTGGCCGCCGGGAGGCTAAAGTGGCATTCCCAGCTCTATGGGGCAAGATCTTCGACGGCCCCGTGCTCATAACTGCCATGAATGATCTGCAGCAGGGTGACAGGGTAGTCGCCGATGCGGGCATCAATCTCGGATGCATACATGAGCGCCAATGCAGCAGGACAGATGCAGACTGTCAGTTGGCAATCGGGCTGGTATGCATGGACACTCGCAACGCCAGCCGAACTTTTCGATCTTGAGCAGATCGAAGTTGGCCATGGCAAAGGAATGTCGGTTTTCAAGGAGAGGCATGCTTTCGCCCATCTCAGCCTCCCGTGTGACTAGACTTGGAAAATCACCCTTTTGTAGCATGCTAGCAAGGCAAAACGGCCAATGCTCCTACCGATAGTGCTGCTATTCTGGGCTCTGCCAGAGACAGAAACGGAAGCGACGGTGACTTCCGAGCTGAGTTGAACCCCTTGAGCTGGTCAACAGTTGGGCAGTAGTCTTCAATCTATCTTTGAGACTAGCATCAGTAGTCGTAGTAGCTCAACCAGCGCTGGATTCTTCGCCTCGCCTCGCCTCGCTGTGTCTTGGTCTAGAAATGGACGCCTCACCACCAAACTCGCAACGGGCTCATGCTCCAGCTCGCGGCATGTGCAAGTATCTTGGGCACAACGGCGAATACTGGCTACCTAGTTAGTGCTGGTACATGGTTGGCCACCGCAGTTAGTGCTATGTGGTGAGTACTGCCCGGATGCCATTGCCAAAGAGGCGTGGTGTTCACCACACACCATCTACTCCCAGCCTGAAGGCGCCGTCATCCGTATCCGCACCTACGCATACACCATTTACATGGATGAATGCTAGGTACGTCTGTAGTCCTCGTACACCTCAAACCTACGCTCACGCCCTCGCAGCCATCGCACGCCTTGATGTCCTCTTTATCGAGCATACTCTTGCCACAAAGGTTTCGGAGCTGATAGACGAGAAATGTCCTTGATGTGAACGAGAGGGGCTCGAAAAGAGAGCATGCGAGAGACATATTCGACCTAATATCTTTTTCATCTCGAACGGGCAGATGCGTCTGGCGTATATAATAAGCTCGATGTCCCAGTGAATCGGGGTTACGAGTAGCTAAATCATCTCCAAACAAAAACATCCAACGTCTGTCCATCGCATCTGCCGTTGATATATTACGAGTCCCGTCGCTTCGACCAACCCTGCTTGCCTCGATGCTGCCCCTGTCCACCCTCCTTGTCTGGACTGCCTTGGATATCGTTCGATTTAGTTAATCGACTGTGCCTTGCAGTCAGTGGCAGTGGCTCCTGTCCTCCACCGAGTCACTCCTTGAGTGTGTCAGTTGAGAGCAGCTTTCTCACGTCCGTTCCAGTACCGACCGCTGCCGGATTCCATCTCTTGACCTCACACACCCTTTACCTGGTGGACCCGAAATACCGGTACTTGCACGCTGACAGACGGGCGACTGACCAAGTTATTGCGCGCAAGCCCATGTCCATTGGCAGCCTCACAATTATCTGATTAGTGCCAGTAATACTTGGGCCTTTTCCAAGACTCGGGACGAACAAGAAGTCCTCGGCGGTACATAAACGTGGTAATTAGTCGTACATTGCCGCCTCGTTTTCCCGTTCTCTCCTCCCTCTTTCTTTTTCCCTTTTACTTCTTCTCTTCTCTTCTTCTTCCATTTTCCCATCAATCGTCTCTTTACCTGGATTGGCTTTCTCTCCTCTTTTTATCTCGCCCCCCCAGACGAGTCCGCTTCGGGGTACTGATACGGTCCCCGCCTCTAATACACAAGCGGATGGCCGCAATCCACGACCGATATACTGTGCTCCCGTCCCAAAGGCTACGACGGCCGGGAGCACTGCTACGAACCGTGCTGAGACACCGAGATTACGCGGGAGACCGACGTCCACACGACAGAATCCAGGTCACTGGACAGGTGCTGCTGCCCACCATTGCCGGCCACGAATACCACCTTGGCCCCAGCGGAGCCATCGGCCCAGAGAGCGCAGCAGCGCTGCAATTACAGGGGCCCCCTACCGCTACAGCGCCGGCCGCAGCACCTGCAGCAGCACTTACAGCGCCCACAGGGGCCCCGTCCCCCTCTATCCCCGCTGGCTTCGCTCCCGGGCCCCCCATCTTACCGCCCGCGCCGCTGCGGCCAAGCCCCAACTTCTCTCCCCTCTCCATCCGCCACGCTCGCAGCACTTCTTCTCCTCTTCCTCTACACGCCGCTCCTCCTCTTGCCTCTGCCTCCACGCCAGCCTCAGCGCCCGAGAAGCGACGAGCGCGCCTCTCGTCTCCCATCGCCACGATGCCCGAGTATCGCCATATGCGGAGCGGCAGCCTCAGCATCCCCAACGGCGCCCACGGCAACAGCCATCACCACAGCATGCCGCGCAGCCCGCCCAGTAGGTTACACCAGTTTGCCGTTGCTTGTGCTCGAATTCTAGCGTCCCTCCCCCACCGGGCAAGTCCGCGAGCACACGACCACAGCAAGAAAGATTCAGAATTGGCCGCAGATGCGCTGACCGTTTGCTGCTGCTTGCAGACACATCGCACGTCCCGTGCAAGTTTTTCCGCCAAGGAGCCTGCCAGGCCGGCAATGCCTGTCCCTTTAGCCATGATCTGGGCAGCGCTTCAGAGAACATTTGCAAATATTTCGCAAAGGTGAGCTGCTTCTTCCGTGGTGCTGCTGGCTGTGTTTTCGCTGCACTTTTTGGTTCGCCTTGGGTTGTATATCGCTTGGGTCAATCAGCAGATCAACAAGATGGAAGAGGGAAAAGAAAATCGAAAGATGGGCTCTTCTTTTGCCCGAAAATCCGCGCAACTTCTACTGCATCATACGACTGCTGCTCCTACAATTCTTCTCTCTTGATTTTGGAAGCCTTTCCCTTGCCGGGCTGTGGCATGACAAAGACGCACAAATCCTGTCGAGATTGGCTGGCTGACATTTCGCTTTCCTCTTAGGGTAACTGCAAGTTTGGCCCCAAATGCGCAAACATCCACGTCCTCCCTGACGGTCGCCGAATCAACTACGGTAAGAATGGCGTTACAATCGGTGCAAATCCCCTCAATCTTGCCAATCGCGCGGGCGGCGCCAGTCCCGTCTCACAGACCCCCGGCGCTGTCGCTGGCCCATTCACCCATTCAACCGCCAGTGCCTTGACCAACTCTCTGTATCGTGCCGACCAGCCCGCATATCCTTATCTCAGCGATGAGATGCAGCAATTCGGCCTGTCCAGCAGCCACCATGACAGCGGCCTCCCGACCATTGATGCGCCCTACTCCGTCACCGACTCCAACTACGGCTCTCCACCGGATGATGAATCCTCCCGCCTAGGATTTGGTCTGTCGCCTGCTGCAAAGGGCTTATCTGTCCTTGATGCCCCATTACCCGCCTCTTTCGACTCCAACGGCATTTCTAATGCCGCCCGCTTCCCTGCTGCGCCCTGGCCCTCATCCGTACCCTCAAAGTTTGGTCTCGAATCGCCGTCCCCATCGCTAAGCAGCATCAAGGATCAGCGCACGTCCGAGACGCTCAAGCTGCTCCACTCCTCCGCCTTTGGATCTTCTGAACATCTCATTACCCCCACCGCCAGCAGCCCGCCAGACTCGCATCATCTGACTGGCGAAGAGTACTTTGGGAAGCGAATTATGCACTCCACCCGATACCCTAAGCAGCCACGAATGCTTAGCGCTAGCATGCCCAAGAACATGGTTGACCGAGACTGGGAGGCCGAGTTTGCCTTTGGCGACGATGATAATGTGCCAGAGAACCTCGTTCCCGGTGACCTGCAGGACCTACTGACCCCGGCAGAGAAGGCCCGGAGAGGTTCGATGCGAGATGAGCGCCCAGACTTTAGCCTCAGCAGTCTTGGAAAATATGGCAGCCCGATTGGCTCCAGCCCGAGTCGATGGGGACCCCTGTTCCAACGTCAGAAGGAGGAGGAGGAGATGACAAGATCGGCCCGAAGCGCTGCCGGATCGGCTTTCGGCCACGTTGGCAGTCCCCTGCGGAATTCGATCCTTGCAAAGGAAATGTCCGACAACAATGGTATAAGCCGACCATCTATTACTCGGCCAGTAGGTGGAAGCGAGAGTATGTCTGTTCTGTCGCAGCAGCTTCAACGAAGTCGACTTGATGATACGCTGAATGGCTCAAGCCCGCTTTTGCACCCGACGGCTGGCCGCAGCGCGGGCAATGGCATCTCGCCCATTGGCAAGGACCGCGGCTTGGAGCGTCACGTTTCGAGTGCCAGCATTGGATCGTCTGGCAGATTCACAACACCAATTGATGAAGAGGACTCTGCCTTCGTATTCAGCATGGAAGAGGAAGAAGATTCCTCTTCTTCAAAGGCTCGCAAGCGTGGCTCTTCTGGCCTGGCTTTGGGGAGCTTCACTTCCTACGCCAGTGCCGCCGCTGCCAGCAAGGGAACAGCACCTTCTAATGGTGCAAAGGACGGACGAGATGCCGTATCAGTCAACGGGAGGTAATGATTTCGTTGGAGATTAGGGGAAAAAAGCATGCGGCGGAGCATAATTGTTTAGACAAGATACCCCCCTTTCAAATCACAGTTTGACGAACGGAGGAAACCAACCCATTTTTGACGAAGACATAACGATCTACGAACCAGACGACAGCGCGCCATATACGTGCATTTTTCTTGGAAACTGGAATTCGGCTCATCGAATTTTCACATTTTCGAGATATTTTTTAGGCTATTCAATTCTCTTCTTCTTTCTTCTTCTATCTCTTTGTCTCTCGCAAAATCAATGGCAGCCTTTGGAAAGGGAACACACAAAATCATCATCCGACATCCAACATCGCCAAGGAACTGGGAAAGGGGGGGAAAAATCCAAAAGGGACACAAGGGGCACATACACTATATAGGCTGGAGTTTTTTGCTTTCTTTCTTTCTTTCTTTTTTTTTTTTTGCGTTTTTGTTTTCCTGTTATATTCCATTGTCATATCGAGGAGCCATCTAGGACAGCGAAAGCCCTGAAATCATACCTCTCATTTTCTGGAATACGGCCTTTCGGAGGAACTAGCAACAATAAGCATCATATGCTTTTCATCATAAGAAAAAAAAAGAGATTAACAATTCACTGGATCACTGTTTCACATAAATCGACATTTTCCCCAATTTTCTTCTCTTTATCATTTGCGACTACGCGAGGTTGGATCTCTGTTTTCTCACGATTGGACATCTGGGTTATCTAAGTGGTGGGCATAACAACCCTGCTGCCGAAAGACGACATCTGCGGTCAGCTTAGGTCTCTTTTTCTCTTTCAAGGATCTTGGTATAATCGCCGATCATTTTCCATCCCCATGGCCTTATTCTTGGAGGAAGGAGGAAGGAGGAAGGAGGAGAGACGGGAAAGCCCATTTTTTGGAATCATCCAATAATTTCTCCCTAATGTCATGCGCCGTCAAAGCGATGATTACTCTCTGCGTTAGTTTGTACGTATGCATGTATGTATGTATGTATCAGTATAGGAGCAAAGTGTACATGTAGTCAGCTTTTAAACAGTTTTGGGGGCTTTTGGAGCCAAGGCCTGGAAGTTTTTACCAGGTTGCTCTTTACAGCATTTATTACCTGGGCACAGTATCTTCTTCTTCTTTGTCTTTGATATCTTATGAATGAAACAGTAGGTAGTTGATCGTGTAGCTCATCATTTAATGAAGAGAGTACGTTGATTGCTTGGATGGTTACTACTGGCCAGTTACGATGCCAACCGGGGTAGTAGAACGAAATGCATAAGCCGGTCATGCATGCATGTATGACTTTCTCTATTCGTCATATTTGATAGAATTTTTATCTGATATCATTTTTCCATTCCTGCTCGTTGTCGTTAAAAGCCCTAGTTTTTGCCTGTGAAGAAAGCAGAACAACTTATGCGTGTAGCACCTCGATGATAAACATGCACAGTATCATAATCAGACAGGTGCTTGAGTCGCTTTAGACGCTACCTAACGAAGACCGCCTCTAGCCGTGCGCATCATTGAAGGGAATATCAGAGGAGCTTCGTTTCTCAAGTTCTTAAATGTATCAATGTCACAGGCAAGCGGTTGGTGGAGAGTAAATTGAGTCTTCTATACACTAATACAAGGGATAGCTGCACAGATATTTTATGTAGCAGCGTCTCCAATCACCATCAATACAATCGTCTTTTTTTTTTTTCTTTCTCGCTTATGACACCCCCTCCACTTCACTATCCTTCCGTTTGATCTGAAAAACATTGATGCCAAGATAAAATGAGGTTGATCTTGTACAGAAAAGAATTCCCCTATAATCGTGTCTCTCGCAGATGAGAAATTAGGATGAAGTTTCATCAGAATATGATATCACCTGTTAACCTTCTGTTTATGCCTTCTCTTTTTTTGGTCTTTCTTTCTTATTGACAAAATAGCTTCCAAACAACTCATTATTTTTCCTCGGTAACCCACCCAATATCATGACCTCTACATATCCGGGTATATCTCAGGAGGGAAATTTTTGGTTCGCATAACGAGAGAGGTACGAGAGTAGAGACGAAAAAAAAGGGGATCAATGTTTCCAGAATCATTCGGGTCGGAAAAGCGATTTAGTGAGCATCGGGCTGGTTGAGGATGTACTCGACGGCCTTGTCAACTGCAGCGGGTAGGAATATCAGTATTGCGGGGCCGAAGGGATAATTTGCGGTAGGGATAAATGCGAGGTCATACCTGAGTGGATGGTGTCGGCGTCCTTGTCGGGGATCTCGATGCTGAACTCCTCCTCGATGGCCATGACGACCTCAACGGTGTCGAGACTGTCCAGGCCGAGGTCGTTGGCGAAGTGAGCGGTGGGCTTGATCTGGAAGGGAAGCGTTAGATGTGGGTTAAATCAATGACGCAGATTGCGCATAGAAGCTCTGAGACGTACGTTGGCGGTATCGTTGACCTGGAGCGCGGATGGAGTTAGCACACGTTTGCCTAATAATGAAGGAGAAAAAAGCAATGGCATGATTCGAAGACAAAATTCCCCCAGTGTCGCAAAATGCAGCATCGCGACTTATTTCGCACCCCGCTCTCCATCTCTTCCTCTTCTCCCCGCTCTCATCAGAGCTCTACCATGCAATGCGCAGCTATCTCCCCATCGAATGCAATTTCACAGCTCCTGAAATCAAGCTTCTTTTTTCATCCTTCCATTTTCCCAAGCTTCGCCTTCATGTTGTGCTGAAAAATCACGGGCAGCAGCAGCAAACAGCGACCTACCTTGTCGAATCCCTGCAGCAGGCTCAGGATGCGGCCCTCGACCTCCTCCTTGTTCAGGCTTCCACCAGCGCTGTACATCCTCACGCCCATTAGGCTCTGGACGCGGACGGGAGCAGCGACGGCGCGAGGAGCAGCCATCAGGGCCGTTCTTCGGATGGCGGCGGGTCGGGCAACAGCGGCGCGGACGGCCGAGGCGGATGTGCGGAGGATGGCAGTGCGGAACATGTTGGGCGACTGAGCTCTGAGGAAGAGAGAGAAGGAAGAAGGAGAAGAAAAGTAGAAAAGAGTCAAAAAAGTCAATTGACAAGTTTGACTGCTGCGGGAGGAGAAAGTGGTTGCGGGTTAAAGGTTGGTTGGTGGGGGGTTTTTTTTTTGTGACGGGTTCGTTTGCTCGGCGATGATAAATTTCTCGCTCGCTCGCTGGCTATTACTCGGTCTATTGGAGGTTTGCCGGAGCTGGGGGTACAAAGGTACAAGAGTTGCCATAGTTAGAGCGCAGAAGCTGGAGTGCGGAGGGAGTCACGTGAGGCTGCTTTGAACTTGAGGGAAGTGGGCTGAATCAGCGAAAATGGGGAGGATGGGATTGGATGAGATGCGATGCAGGCTCTTCTTGCATAAACTTCTTCAGACATAGGTAGGTTTCTAACTGTATTATGGTCACCATGTTGTTCTTCACGCGGAAATTGCTTGGGCTAGTGCTACTGCATTCAATGTCAAGCAGTGCTGCGGGGCTAATTCTTCTCCTAGGGACGCATGAAGAATGTGAATAGTGAATATTAGCTGCAGGCCAAACAGGAGGTGGCGCGCCAATAGCAATAGCAATATGTAAATAGAACCTCAACAGCTGATAAATACTAATAGCAGTCAAGGTACTCCATACAGCAATCACCAATTGCCAGCATCCTGCATGTTCCAAATACTGCCAGGATAGGTTTAACCAACTACGTCGACGTTTAAAATGTTTATCCACATCAACATGAATCAAAAGGCTCTTATTTTTCTGGTGTAGCGCCCAACATATGTACAATCCAGTTGTCCATGCAGTCTCCCTCGGTGCCCTCCCTTTCTAATTGGAATTGGTTTTCCTCTCTGCTCCATCATACAAAATTGGAATTAGGTTTTGTGCGTAGTTTATCGGTAAGGTGAGTCTGCGCGAATGACGGCAGCAAGTTCGGGCTCCCACTTGTCTCCGTTGGACAACAGCTTCTCTGTGGCAAACATATCAGTACGCTAATGATAAGAATTTCCATCTGCATTTAGACTCACCCTTGTTGTACAAAAGCTCTTCTCTGGTCTCGGTGGCATACTCGGCGTTGGGAGATTCAACAATGGCGTCGACGGGGCAAGACTCCTGGCAGAAACCGCAGTAGATGCACTTGGTCATGTCGATGTCGTAACGGGTAGTGCGACGAGATCCGTCAGCACGCTCTTCGGCTTCAATTGTGATGGCCTGGGCAGGGCAGATCTGTTGGCATACACCAGTCAGCACACATGCGATCCCTGCAATATATACGCTTCATAGTTGGATATTGGCGGGGTGCTTACAGCCTCGCAAAGCTTGCAAGCAATGCATCGCTCTTCGCCAGAGGGATACCGTCTCAGGGCGTGCTCGCCACGGAATCGAGGAGAAATGGGACCCTAGATTAAACGTTAATTATACGTTCAATGGCAAGTTGTCTTTGTGATGTATATCCCAATATCCAGATATTCCATCCCCGCGCGACTTGCATACCTTCTCGAAAGGATAATAGATGGTGTAACTGTATTTACTCCGTCAGCACTCCCATCTATAAAATAAAGGTGATATGTGTAGTCGAGTCGATAAAACATACGGTGGTCGGAAGAACTGCTCCAACAGCACGTACATTCCCCTGGCCATCTCGGTCATGAGGAAGTACTTGCCCAGCCGGTCTAGTAAGCTGTCCTTCTCCCATGCCCACTCCACGGGCTTGCTTGTGCGGAAGTTTTGCGGCAGAGCACCCTTGGGCGTCGCATAGCCGCGCTGCTGCTGCTGGTGGTAGGGCGTGGCCAGCATCCTCGTCGCCATCATGAGCGAGCTGGCAGAGGCCGGAGCTCGGGTCAGCTGTCGTCGGGCAAGCATGGCCGCGGCCGAGGCGGGGAGAGTCGGCGCCATTGTCGTCGGATTGGGCTGGCAGAGGACGCAATTGACGAAGTTGCAGGAGAGCAAACTCGGGCGCCGCTGGCGGGGGGTTGATTGGGGCGGGAGGCGACTTTGACGTGTTGGTATAACTTTTGGCGGCGTCTTCTGCTTTGATCAACGGCCTAGTGCTCTGCGGGATTACATTGCTAGGCCAATGATTGGTGGTAGACGGCGGCCCGTGACATGGCACGTGACTCTAATTGAGTAACAGCTCCGGACATCACGACCACTCTAGAGCATGATATTTAACATTATCTAAGTAGACCAAGATACTATGCAAATTTTTTTTTCTTATAAAAGAAAGAAACTAATTATGAAGAGGAGAAAATTAAACGCTCATTATGAATTACCCGTCATATACTAAACTCATAGCACATCACCGTCATTAAATGCAGCTTCACCAAATAACAACAACACCAAATCATTCAATAGCTCTTCTCCCATGTCCTCCACCACAGCCCCAAGTTGGCCGCCACCAGCAGATCCAGCATCTTCATCCCGTCGTGATATATAATGAGCTTGCTGAGCTTTGCTCGGTTACCCCGGTTGCCCCCTCCTGCTCTCTCGCCGCCTACATTCACTTCAAACGGTGATACAAAATCATCCTCGTCCTCATCGCCGTAGCCCCGGTCCACGGCTGATTTGACCATCTTGCTGAAATGGCCGAGTTTTCCATTGATGTCGCCTTTGGGTACTTCGCTGGAAGGGAAAAACTCAGATCCCGGAAGGTTGTACCGCAACTCGCTGACTACAGTTGAAGTCCCCTTGGCCGCGCTCGAATCAGGCACCAACGGGTTGTAACCGCCCAATTCACCTTCGTGCAGGATATGATCGCACACCAGGCTCCGGCCATCTTTGCCCGTGCGAAATACGCATTTTCCGTTCCAAGGACTTGCAAAAGTATATCCCCGTGGCTTCATTTTGTCGGGACGCGCAGTCGTTGGCGATCCGGCCATGTACTCTCCGGAACTATGTGAAGCAACTGATGCTTCGCTCTCGTTGCGGTTATGCGATTGTGCCTTTTTCCGAGCCTTTTGCTCCAACTTGTGGAATGTGGATCGTACAGTAGAACCAAAACTCTTCGAATACGACATGGAAACCTGTCTGGAGAATGTCCTGCTGCCATCGGATCTCGGCTCTGGCATGAAATCTATCAAGGAAGGAGGAGGAGGGAGGGCGACTTGTGTCCCTCCGCGGAACTTGGCGTACCCAGCGGTTTCGATTTGTATGTCGATTGGTGGGTGCTGAGGAGAGTGCTGTTCGGATGCTGATGCAGAGAGATACATGGGGGCTTGCGCAGCCATCGGATCCGTCTCATATGATGAAATCTTTCCCACATTCCACTGGTCTCCAGTACCTGGATCCCGCCTTATCAGGCTCAGCGTAAATGGAGGCGTAGAATACTCTATCTTCTTTGTTGGAGACAAAGAGCGGCTTTGCCTGGTGTGTCCTGTCGTATCTGCTCGAGCTCTAGTTTGAACCCTAGACCGTGTCGTTTCGTCCATCGAGACTCTACCCTGTGGCGCGCCGCTCATCTGTCTTGGTCCAACAGGCTTGCGCCTAGGAGGCACATCTAACTGGGATCTTTCATAAGGATTCGTCTCGAAAGAGCTATCCGAGTAACCCAAACCAGAGTCTTCGAAACGCCGTCTAGGAGGCAAAGGAGGAGCAAGATCACGCTCCTGCATGCTAAAATCCCCTGGCGGCCGAAGTGCCGTGCTGTCATGTTGGCTTCGAGTTTGCTGTATCTGTAACTGATCGCTCTGTACCAAAATCTCAGGGGCTAGAGATGGGACTGTGCCGGGTACTGGTTTTCGAGCAATGGTCCTTGTCGCTGAGCTATCTTCACTGGATCTACCTTGTGCTTCATCTCTCAGCGGCTCAGGACCTGCTATGTCCAGCGTGGGGAGCTCGAGATGAACATAGTAGAGGCTGCTAGCAACATCTCCACCCGTCACATTTTTGACCTGGGGTTTGAAAGGTGTAAGTATTACATCTGTGAATTTCTTCGGTGTCAGCTTCAGTTGCGTCAATAACTGCGATGGCTCTCAAATACTTACCTCTAGTGCCGGGAACTCGAGATATGTAGAGGACCAGAGGCTCCTGCGGTGTCTCTGATGGGTTTTCAGGATATTGAGGTGGGTTAGCCGCCTGCAGATTCAGCGCGGCCAGCGAATGTGCCTCCATCATGATGATTAAAGGTCGAGGTTGTCGCGCTGTGCCCTCTGTTTGCAAAATATGTCTCTCTTGGGAAGTGTGTTTTGTGGCTTTTGATGAGCTGGCTTGCTGATATGATGTATGATTTGATATGCCGGGCGGGATGATGGAAGACGTGAGCAAAAAATAGAAACCGCTAATTAAGGTTATTTCGCTGTGCTGCACCAGTGAGGATGAATCGCTTTAGTGATCACGCTTGCTCCTTTTTTTTCTTTGTTTGTTTTTTCCTTAGTTCTCAAATGTCATGATGCGTCGTGCATGGGCTACTGCAAGGTTCAAGGGTCGGAGAGAAAAAGCGCTCGACTAGGCTAGACCGCAGAACTGCTTTTGGAAAATGCCGATCTAGACAAAGAAATAAAGTCATGACAAGGGAAACAGATAAATAAAGAACAAATGTTTCACAGCAGACCCTTGCCCAGGTAAGCAGCAGCGGGCATTATCCTGGCTATGCCGGTATGTATGGTGGTCGGTCTATCAAGAAAAGGAAGGGTGCGACGATGTGAAAAGAGAAAAGGGCTTTCTCCTATTTCGTGACAAGTTCTCTCTCTGCTTGCCCTTTTCCTCATCCAGGCAATAGACGAAGTTTTTTTCAATAGCCTGAAAAAGTCCAGGTGCCTAAGCTCCAGATAAAAAAGAGTCGAAAAAAGAGACCAACGTCACCGCGCCGGGGCTGTGTCAACAAAGGCCCATCCGGTTTTTAATTTAGGGGGGCAATTCAAGAGTCCGGTGAGCAAGCCGATAGGCCTAGAGCGATTCTGGCGATGATGAGGCGTCAGCTGCGAATGAAATGGGGCGAAGCTGAGAACGGAATGAGGTCGCGTTGTTTTGCCTTTGAGTTGATAACACGTATGCAGAGCGGCAAGGCTTTGAGTTGTCGATAGTTCGTATTTCTGGTGGTTTTGATGCTGAATCGTTATCTGTTGGGCTGTTGTTGGATTTTGGGTGCCTGAAGATGCAGCTAGTACCGTGTCAATAGCACAGTCTCTATGGCCACAACCAGCCAGGCTAGCACAGTTGTTTTTTGGAATATGATACTGTATTAGCTAGAGGCCCTCAGTGAATATGCGTCACTGCCGTCATGGGGTCTTGGCCTCTCTCTAGCCGCTTTCCAAATTTAAAATTCCCAGCTTCATGATTCAGTATCTCCTCCAGCCACAGCAACTCGTACGCTCTTTATCGGTACGCTCTATTAGTCGGAGCATGGATATCAGTACGAAGTGCTCTGTCCTATTCAACTTTTTTTTTTCTTAAAATATCTCTCCAGCCTCGTCCGGACTTTTAAACTCACCCGTCACCGCTCAGGTGACATTAGAGCCGTATGCAGTGCCATCTCATCCATTAACATCTGCAGCCATGCAACACTGAGCTTCTAAAAAAAACCAAATGCATACTGCATATGCATCGGGAATACGCCATAGACTTCTTAACCATGTCTTTTATCGTTTCCTCTTCCTTTTCTTCTTTCCCATTTGCCTCGTCTCTCAATCCGCAAAAGCGACTTCAAATAAAAATCCCGTATCCGAGAAAAGAAACATGCACGGTGGCAGCCGCATAGCCCCCGACTCCTAATCACCTCATGTTGGTTTTGGGCAATCCGAGGCTGTCGTGGTAAAAGGAAACCCAGTATGGCAATTCCAGCAGGGACTCGATTTCGCACATGCGGTAATGGTCCGAGTGACCACGCTCGCAGCCCCTGAACAGCCGCATGGCAAAGTCACGAAATCTGCGGCAATGATGAGTAAGTACGCATAGCTGAAGCCTCACTGATACGGGCCCGTCTCACGATCGATAATACAAAAATCATTGGAGCAGTCGAATGCACAGCCTTCGTTCGTGCCTAGATTCGTCGTCACTGCAACGGTGGGAACGCAACTCGATGGCGAAGTGAAGGGTTTCTCTTCGTATACAGGAGTCGGACTTGTTGGCGCGTCGTTAGCCAGAGAATCAACCCTATCAACCAGGTGTCTATTATTGACATGTTTAGATCAGCTGAAGAGCACAGACTAGGTAAGCTTATGAATTGTTTACTCGGGTAATGTCATACGCCGTCAGCATGAAGAAGATATCGATCGCCGTCAGCCGCATTCTGGAATTGCTAAATGCCGGCACTCAAGCAGCTCTTCGATTAACTATAAAGAGGCTATTGTTTCTCGAGACAGGACGTAAATTTGTTGTGAAGATTTGATTGTAGCCAACTCATCTCGTTTCCTGGGGCACTGCCACCGGCTCTAAATACTTGGTCCAATCTTGGCGTTACCTAATGCTGGCTGCCACGTCGCGGATGCCTTCATCAAGTGGCGTGATGATGTACATTTTGACTAACGCAGTGCTCGGCTCCGGTCTTGATGCTGCAAGTAGGCAAATGTGCTGTGCGGTGCCTGATGATGTGGCACAATGCATGCTGATACGTCCTTTGGCGAGATGCAAGAAACGTTTTTGGGTCCGGCGAGAAGCATCATGTGGTGATTGTTTGTGACAGGACCTAAGCTTTAGCTTTGAAAGAAATGCAATGTACTTCAATTTAGTAGAGAATATTGCCATTCTGACCCAGAATTGGACATGAATCTCAAGTGAGATGTTGTATACATGTATATATACGTGTATCACCTACCTTACCTACATGTAATCAAGCACGTACCTACATGAAGCTAGCTCAGATCCTCCAGGCTAAGCTAGGATTGACCACTTACATGCACATGTACACATATCAACTCGTTTGGCGGCGGAAAAAGATATGAGGTAAAGCATTAGAGGCTTGCATTTAGCTAGTCGTAAAGAGGACAGCATTGCGAGCCTGTAGGGCCTCACATACAAACTGCTACTCTGGATTCGTGCAAATATGCATAATCGCATCACGTAATGCATGGGAATTCTAAATTCTCTACATACGTACTCTAATTTGTGATCAGGCCGATTTTCACTTGCTCACTTCCGCTCTATACGCAGCCACCACTTCCTGAACAACATCATCCAGCTTTTCGTCCTCCAACCCAACAACTCCATCGCGAACCCATCCCTCTTTGTCCAGTCCGCGTCCAGGGCCCCTAGCGCAAAGACAATATCCTCAATGGCTTTCAAAACAGCTTGAGAATCCTCACTCTTTAGTCTTTGCTGGGCATCTGCCAAGTATGGCTTTGACTCATAATGCTTAATATGCCATGGCTCTCCCATTGCCCTTTCCAGTGCAGCCACAACTTCAAGCTGCGAAGGGTTGAAGCTTTGGATGTAAACGGCACGGTTACGCGTCTGCTCAGCCCTCTGCAGGACACGAATAGTTGCCTCAGCAATGCGGCGCAGCGTAGAAGTAGATGCCCTGATGGCGCCGCCGTCCAAGATCTGCGCCGTGCGGGTGTCAAAGTCGATGTGGAGGAGTCCATCGCGCAATCCGTGGTCGAAGAAATGTCCACAGATGACGGTTGTCCATGAGAAAGGTGAGCCTTCCTGTGAGGCCTTTGCAGCGAGTGCTTCGCACTTCTCACGGACGAGCGTCTTCCTGCGGTACAGGGGCAGATACTTTTGCGGCTCTGGGTCGCTCGCATCGCAGCTCCCGAAATCTGCGGGGATGAAGCGCTTCACGCCGGCTTGGAATGCGGCCTCTGCGAGTCGGAGATGCTGGTCGCCCTGGCCGAGAGGGAACGCAGCGATGACGGCATCTTGGCCGACAAGAGCCTTTGCGACATCCTCAACCGGGAGCTCAGGCGGGACGATGAGGCGTGGGATGGAGGAGGAGGAAGCAGAGGAAGAGGTAGAATTAGAGCGCTGGAGGATGGAGATGTCGAAGCAGTCTGCCTGAATAAGGCTTTGGAGAATGACTGAGCCCAGGGTGCCATGGGCGCCGACAAGGCAGACCTTTTTGATTGGAGTTTGCGCCATGATTAAGCAGGGATTATTATCTGTCACTTTATGCACAGTCAGGTGAAAGCTAGAGAGATCTGAAAGCTGTCCAGATTGGGCAATTGGATAGTAAGCAACGGCATTTGGCAATGAGGAGAATGGTGGGGCGAATTGCCGCACTTGGAACCATGTAAGCACTTGGGAGCATTTTGTATATATCTATGTATATGGCAATGGTATCATGTTGATTGGCAGATACTTGTAGCACGATCTTAGGATGGATATCACATACATGCACAGATTGAACGTATTCAGTATCATGAGGGCGTGTAAGTGAAGGCGAGGGAGGAAACATATGCTCTCTACTTGGTAGTATGCCAGTAAAAATGCACGTCCATAAGCAATAGCACAAGAGGCCAAACTATGTAAGCTAAAATAACTCCTCCAACATTCCTCTTCTCTCATACTTCCAACGCCTCTTATATAACTTATTCAACGGCCACAATCCTGGAGTTTTGGTCTCTCGGCTCCGAGAATGCTCGAATCGGCGCATCCCACGCTGCATCCCCCACAAATCGCGGACTCTCGGCTATCCGAGATGGAAATAGCGCCTTGATTCGCGCGGCGAGCGGCGCTTCCACTTATTAACTCCGGATTTCGACAGCATGCCACTCGGCTCGGACCAGCAATAGGCCGTGATTGAGTAGCAGATACAAGGAGAGAGTCAACCACAAATGAGATTCTCAGCCAATTATGGGTTCTTTTAAGAGGGGTGAAACAGTAGGTTAGATAAAAGCCGGTGGAGATAAGAAACATAAAAACGAAAAAGTATATATATAGTTCATGAAGTCATACGTCAATAGCAAGTATTAAACTAAGTAACAAAACAAATAAACTTCTATATTCATATAACAACTCTAGCAATAATGGCTGACAAGCACATCGTCTTCATCACGGGCGCCAACTCCGGCATTGGCTATGAAGCCGTGAAAGCATACCTGGGCTCATCCACCTCATACCGCATCTTTGTCGGCTGCCGCACGCTAGAAAAGAGCCAAGAGGCAATTGCTTCAATCACTAAAGAGGTACCATCATCGAACAGCACCCTTGAGCCGGTTGCTCTTGAGCTGGAAAGCGATGAATCCATAGATCAGGCATATGAGGCTATTGCAGCCAAGGTGGATAGGATTGATACGCTTGTTAACAATGCAGGTTTGTGCTATGCTCCTCAATTCTGGTAAAAGGGTTGCTTCATTGAAGGATACATCACTGACATAAGATTGATGTTTTCGTCTGAAACAAATAGGCGCTGCTTTTGACTCTCACAACTTCGCAAACGACGTCTCCAACATCCGCTCCATCTTCAACAAGGCATACGACGTCAACGTCACCGGAACTCACGTCGTGACGGCCAAGTTCGTCCCTCTCCTAATCAAATCTTCTTCCCCCCGCCTCATTTTCATCACCTCCGGCCTGTCCACCCTCACGGCTCACTCCAAGAGCTTCTACCCGCCGTGGGCGCCCAAGCCGCAGGCCGGATGGCCCAAGGAGAACGTGGCTGCCAACCTGGGCTACAAGAGCAGCAAGACGGCGCTCAACATGGTGATGCTCAACTGGCACTGGCTGCTGCATGAGGACGGAGTCAAGACGTTTTGCATCAGCCCGGGCTTCTTGGCTACGAATCTGGGCGGGATGCAGGAGAAGCTCAAAGCGCTGGGTGCGGGTGAGCCGTCTGTTGGGGGACAGTTTATCCGGGCTGTGACTGAGGGAGAGAGAGACGAGGATGCTGGGAAAGTAGTCTGCGCTGCTGGCGTTCAGGATTGGTAGAGACTCGCGAGGATGGTCTCGATTAAGCACATGGTGGAGCTATTTCATTACTGAATACAGGCGTCATAGCAAATAAAAGAAACTACAGTTCAGACACAAGTTAAGGTTGATGGTTTTTATTACGTTTGAAGGCTCTTTTAAACATCCTAACAGCCGTACATTCTTGCTGGTACCTAGACGGAATCGTCGTTGCCGCCTCCATATACACCAAATTCTCCAGATGCTCTATCCATCGACTCAGATGCTCGGCATCCGCATCCAAGAGCTCCCTCTCTACATCATTGCCGAAGGACGACTGACTCTGGCAGCGGTAGAGCTCTGCTTGCAATATCTCCAACTCACCCACGACGGGAAGCTCACTTCTCCGCTGCTGGTACTCTGGGGGCGGTAGTAAAAGGTCGGCGACACAGAATACCGGAGGGTGTTCGGGTAGTTGGCGGCTAGACATTATAAAGAGGTCTGAATGGGGCTCGCGGAAGAAATTGCGTGTGAGCCTGTGGAATGCGAGTTCAAAGGCGAGGGGTAGATGCGGCCATTGCTGGTGGACGCTTTTTGAACGCATGTTTGTGGTGGTGAATCGGCGGTTGTGTGGTACATATGATATAGAAAGTATTAAGAATAAGTTGATCTTGGACCTGAGTCGTTGTGATAGTAACTGCTGAAGCTTTAGCAGACCATCCTGAATTGACAATGAGATGGTCAGATCACGGACGATACGGCTGAATTTATAGAACCATTGCCAACTTCATCTATCTTTTTAGGTTTATTGACAGCTATGCGGATGCGCGGATATCGTCCGTATTACCTACGTAATTACACGACGCCTCATTTGGGTTTACATTGTTCAGCCCGAGTTGTTAATAGGCTGCGTGATCGTCCCTGAGCGTATGTGGCTTGCCGAAGCTAGGCCAAATTATGGGGTAATGTCAAATTTAACAAGAGTTTAACTGTTTGGCGTACTTGTATCTTTTGTATGGAGAAACCTATCATTAGGTACAAGTAGTCATGAGCTTTTTGAATAATGCGCTTTCCCTGTATCAGTATGGTGATTTGCGGTGCATGAAGCTGCAGCTTGATGGCGGCTCTAATGGAAGCTCACAAGTGGTTTTCAGTGTATAAGCGATACTTGAAAGGCCGCCATATCGCCGCATGAAAGAGTATAAAAAGGGTGATATGGACCGAAAAAGGATTCATTTTGCTTTTGTCGGCTTTTGATCGAAATTGATCGAATTAAATATATATATTTATACTTGCGAGTAGCGCCTGAAATAGGTAATGTTGCGCGTCTATCATCTCGTCTTTAGCGAGCGCCGCTGAATGAATCAAAGCATCACGATCATGAAATGATCAGATCAGAAAACTACTCATATATCAGAAAATATCCACCGACACTAAAAGGAAAAAAAGGAACATTATTCTTTGAATATAGTGATATGCATCTTCCTATTGAATTCCCCTTATTACAGGCGATTAGTCACGCCGTCCTAATGATTAACTCCATCTCATACGAATGAATTGAATTAAAGAGAATTACGTCGAGATCTACTTTTGCACCTAGATAAAGTCGCATTCGGCAAAAGCGCAAGCTAAGATCTATCACAGAAGCCTTTCAAGTCATCAAATAGCATGTATAAGCCACGAATCGATGCCAACAGGCTACTCGATTCAACCCGATTCGATCCATGGAATTCCGTCTAGCCCAAAGTAAGAAGCGCGAATTCGCGCCCATTTCTTTGATTTACTACAGAAAGAGGCTGATGTCTACGTTAAACTTGGTGCATTCCTTGTAAAACGGATCGTCATTTGTCTTTAGCTCCGACGACGCCAGCCTCCCTTTTCTAGACGTGCTGCTTGCCGGTAGTTTAGTACGTCAAACCAATGTCTCAGCTTCGTCTCTTTCTACCCAGCTGAGATTCGTAGCTTTGACGCGCCAACCACGTCGATTTTTAAAGCTTCTGGCCATACCTTGGCGCGGTATGTAGGTACCGCATACCATCTTTTGCTGATCTTTCCATCTATCCTCACATGCAACATTCTAACATTCTACGTCTCTCCAAAAAGCCCCCTTTGTCCTATCTCTTACGACCAACAAAGATGTGTGATCGTACTATGTATGCAAAACTTCGCGTTTTGGTTCATTCCCCGGCAGCGGCATTGTGTCAAGACTCGGCTTATTTACACGTATTGCATTGTTTTCCTGCCCAAGACTCGCCAATATCTCATTGTGAGGCTGTATGATACATGACAATCATGGTATTCGATGGATATATATAACTTGACAATATTTCTCTTCCCAAGCCGGTGATTTGTCTCTCACCGCACAGCGCTCCTCCTCAATACAATCTTCTCTCCCTCATATTCTGAAATCAGCAAGTCATGCCTCGCTTCGCTCTCCTCGCCGGCCTCATGGCGGCCAGCGTAGCAGCCCAAGCCGAATTTACCGCCCCCGGATTCAAATACGTTGGCTGTGTCGAAGCGGAGCCGCCCGTCTTCAACTTCAAAGCCGATGTACCTGCACCCTTCAGCGTTCAACAGTGCCAATATGCGTGCCATGCTAAGGGCAAATACGCCGCCATGGACGGTAGCTGCAACTGCTACGACTCGTCGTCGTCAATAGCCGAGCCAGCTTACAAGATCCTTGACGAATCTGTCTGCTTGATGCCGTGCATTGGGGGCAACAGAACGGCGGGCGTATGCGGAGGCCCGCAGTGTCCGGTGACGGGCAAGAAGCGATACTCGCTGTACAAGAAGGAAATGGATCATCATGATGACGATGACTGTGAAGAGGAGAAGACCAAGAGCAAGGGAATTGGCGTCTGGACCAAGTACATCTCCACTACGGTCGCGACCATCACAGCTTGCCCTCCCGAAGTCACAGACTGTCCCCTCTCTCCTACAAAGTCCACTCCACACTGCCCAGGAGAAGGCTGCCATATCCCCACGACATCAGGCGAGCCCACTAAACCGCCGTGTCCTGAGAAGTGTGGCCCTCCATGCCCTCCTGAAGGCTGCCCGGTTTGTCCTCCTGATGGATGCCTCCCTTCTTGTCCTCCAGGCTGTCCCATTCGGTCCTCAATCCCCCGCCCTACTCCTCCGCCACCAGTCCCAGCGTGCAATGGAGAGCACTGCAAGATTGGCCCTCCTCCTCCAGCAACACTGGCCTGTCCTTCTGGGGGATGCTTTCACCCTCATCCCACAATAATTGTTAGCGAAGGCACCAGGTACCAATCCGGCGTCTTAATAGCTGTGGCGGCGTTGGTGATGGCTGTTAGTTGGCTGTAGAAGTGGAATTGGCTGCGATGGCTTGGAGGCGGAACTTTGTCCTATTGATAAAACAAATAATAATAGAACGCTGTACAGAAGTGATGGTAATAGAATCAGAAAAAAAAATAAAGATGAAATAGATACTTTGAAGCGTTAGATCGGAGTGAGACACATGTTGGATCTCTCAAATAAAGATACATTTGTGACCAGATAACCAGAGAGATGCCTAAATACTCAGTTTCTACTCCAGCAAAAAGGTGAACCGTTCATGATTTTAGATCAAATCTCACCAACTCAAGAAAAGTCAAGCTCCTCACGTCTCCTTAAAATAAATACCCATCTTGCGAGGCCATGTGGAGGTTCTTCTCAAAGTCAATTCTGCCGCAAAAGGCTACCTCTTTGGCGCATCCGTTAACGGAACATAACGCACCCCAAATAGCTTCTTCTGCTTTATGTTCCCCTCTTTGTCCTTTTCGATGCGCCACACGCTTTGATTCCACCCACTGGAGTCGTCGTCCACAGGAATAAACATGCTACAGTCCCAGTCAGCGTGCCTGCGCATAATGGGGAGATCGTGACGGCAAAAACTCACCATCCTGGTGCCTTGAGCTGCTCCAGTAGCGGAGCATGTACTTCCTTTGCAGCGGCTCCAACGTGAATCACATCCCACGCCGTACCATATTCTTCTTCGCCCTGTCGTGCCGGTTCAACCCAGCCCAGTCTCCCGTCTCCAACCACAAACCTCGCTTTTCCCGATTCTAGCAATCGCTTTCCCTCCGCACTCTTGCCCATGTTCGCTTCGCCCAAGTCTCTCAGTTCCTGAATATGCTCCAGCCCTACCACAAGCCCCCGGTCTCCAACAAGCTCGGCAAAGAGATGTGTGAGGTAGCCAGAGCCAGAGCCAATGTCTAGGACTCGGGGAGCTGGTGACGCCTCTGAGGGGAGAAGACGAGGCAGTACATGCTCCACGGCGGAGGCGTGCATGTGCGGCGCGGAGATGGTGGCATCGTAGCCGATGGGCTGTGGAGAGTCTTGGTATGGCATGGCAGGGGCGTAATGCCCGCGGTCAACCTACGGCGAGTTAGAGACAATGATAACGAGAAGCAATTTTCAGACATTCTCTCTGTTCTCTCTCCGACTGCCTGCTCCTTGTATAACTGCCTCAGCCCATCAGACGTTCAAAGAAGATAGCCGAGCTTGCCTTTAGAAACGCCTCCTTGACCAGCGGATCGCTAATGAGGCCGTTCGTCCACATGTTTGCAATGAGCCCAGCATTGGAGCTCCCCGAACACCGCCACGCCATGTTGATGCCTCTGCGAGCTTGAAGACCTCCTGCGATGAGAAAGCAGACTCCGGCGGATTTCAGGAAAAGCTTGCACGATCTGGACAGTCTGGCTCCAGAGACAGTGGTGAGAGCTCGAGGCGCCAGCTTTTTATTTATTTTCTAACTGCCGGCTCAGCCGATAGTAGCACTAGAAATAAGTTTTTCTTTTCTCTCTCTCCTCTTGGTAGATCATGTAGAAGCACGCGACAGGTAAGCAAGAATCTGGTCAATGACTTCTGGAAATTCAGCTGTACGGCGAGGATTGGCTACTTGTCATGCCCGTGCTGACAACCTGGATATAGACCACGCGTATCACCTCAGCGGTAAGATGGCCGGATTCAGACGTTGAGAGAAAATTGTCAGTGAAGATGTGATATTTTTTTATCTTCAAAAAGTATCGCCGCCCATATGATGTATGAAAGACGTCAAAGGCACCGCTGATGAGCTGAGGATGAGCTTGTCGTAGGTCGCGGGCACTTAAAGCGATTCTAGGCTCATGCCACAGCGGTTAGCGGGGCGAATAGCGCTGCAAGCTTAGGACCCCGCTCCCGGGGGGACTAAATAGCGCGCGTTAGCGGCCGTTGTAGGTCCTGCAGTGTGCATATACAGTGGCCTGTGGCCTGTGCCTGTAGCCTGTAGATTGTAAGCTCTAGATGCTATGCAGCGATCTGCATAAGGATTTAGATGCGAAGCATGAACATGAATCTATAGATTCTTCCCCGGCTTGGGTAGGTCTCGATGATTGGTAGATAGATAGCGTATCACATTGATAAAATTAGAGGAAATATAGCACGGCTTGCAAGTGCACTCATGAGATAGTGTAAGCCAGAACAAGTATAATAGGAATAGATGGTTGGTTATCCATACATTGAACATAGGAAACAAGAGAAGCGTGCTACGCGTTATACCTCAGAGCTAATAATGCATACGTCCGTAACGCCTGAAATCCATCCCACGGGGGGAACAGGTTAAGATAAACAGAAACAGAAAAGAAAACAGAAAAGAAAAACGCTGACTAGCGTAGTGGTATCGATGACCACTTGCCTCTAATAAAAACGATCCAGGGCAGTGGCAATTGCAAAAGATTCAAATCTACAACAGGAGAACCAAAAACTTCTATACCACGTGCTCCACGCTCTCGCCCTCGGCAATGATAGGGACGTTGAGTCCACGCTCGGGGCTTTGCAGGACGAGTTGTTCGTGTCGTCGAGCTCTCATGAATTGAGCAACGCTCTTAATGAGAATGAACCAGCCCACGACCATCAAGATATATGCCATCCAGTCACTGCCAGAGATGCCGCCGCCCGGACCGTCAGTTACATCGCTGGCCTGGAAGTCGTGCGAATTGGGATCTGGGGGCGCAGCGTATCCGTCTGGACCAGTCATCTTGGGCGGGTCGTCGGGTGATCCTTTCATGTAGAAGCCATATTGGATAAGGGTGATACCAAGACCGGCTCGCGATCCGTTCTTGGCGGCGTGGGTCGAGTGGAGGAGGTAGGTGAGCAGGAAGCCGACGAGCTGGAATGAAGTAGAGATCATGCCGTTCCAGATGAAGGAAAACACAGAGCCAACGGGCATGCCGTCGACGTAAACTTCATCGCCGCCACCGTAGCCGGGCGCCAGAATCGTTGTTTCCCAGTACGGCGGAGCAGCGTCAGCAGCGGCTTGTTCGTAAGTCTGTTGATTGCACCGCCATTAGTAAAGATTCGTAACAAAAATGTTTCTGGGAGGTTCAATCGAAGGGGAGACAAACAGGTGGTTGCTCTTCTTTCTCGGCATTGCCGTCCGTCCGCTCCGGCCGGGCTGACATATTCGCAAACACGCCATCAGAGCCAAATCCGCCGCCCATCACTCGGGGCCGTGAACCAGATGAAGCCGTATCCGATGTGGCCGAAATGGAGGTTGGTGCTGTCGGTGCAGAGAGTCGCGCAGAGTCGTTGGTTGATCTAATGGTTGGGGTTGAGTCCTGTCGGACTAATCTCGCTCTATCATCTGTTTCATCGTCGCTCGCATCATCGTCGTCAAAGGCATCGGCGAGATCGTTGTTGACTCGGCCATTTCGTGTTGGCGAAGAGGCGCGGGAGTGGAAGGACGGGGGTGGCGAATTGGGGACTTGGGCTCGTCGCTGCGGAACATCCTCGTGGTCCTCGTCATCGTGGGCATTTACCTGCAGAACAAAGCGATCAAAAGTCAGTATCAATGTCCAAAAGAAATCGCAATGCGCGCCCACATACCCTCTCGTAGCGCCCAGACATGGCTGCTGCTGTATTCTGCTCAAGTCACGCAGTGTCGTAGACCCGGAGAAAGGTACAATGTCGTAATCGGCTGGTCACGAGCGCCCGTAGAAAAAAGGAGCGCAGTCGGAATCAAGGAGATACAAAAAGCGACAAAGGAGAGAATCAAAAGACGCGGATTGATAGAGTCGTGGCAGCGAGGAGAGAGCGCAAGAAATGAAACACAAAATTGAACAGCGGCACAAGGTTGAGGAGTCGGAGATGAGACGAGAGTCAAGAGCGAAAATGAAGATGGACGGGACGTAAGGGCTGAGCCTGCGCCAAACGCAAAACCGCAGGTCGATGGAGCTGGGCGGTCGGATTGGGACTAACGGTCAGGCCAGATGATGCGTCCACTGATGACCAATGCGAGGGGGGAGGCAACCTGCTGATGCAGAAGAGGTACCTGCGAGTCTGCTGCGCTCTGCGGGATAATCATGTACCAGCCGATACTGGGTAAGGTACCCTCGACATCTGGAACAATCTAGGGTCTGCCGGGGGGGACTTTTGCTGGGGTCGGAGGCCGCTATTTGTCGCTGTCTAGGCGGGCGACGCCTAAAGGGAAGGGGCCTCAGGCAACGGAGCCTCTCTAAGCGCTGTCAATGTTGAGTGCAGGTGTTTTGCATGACCTTTAGCACCTGGGCCGTGCGCGGTATTCAAAGGTAGCAAGAACTTTGGTCTCCCACAAGAATGCTACCATGGAGAAGTATTAAATACTTGCGCATGCAATCTGCTCATCGAGGTGTGTAAAATCACATACACTGTATATTCACACCGTATCTGCGGAAACTTTGGCTAGCAGAAATTCAATATTTTGTATTCAGGCGAGACAAAGTGGCGGCATTGCATTGCGCAGCACGCGCATAGCAGAGTCCGGGAATCTTTCAACAATGTCGCGATCGCTGGCGGTGAGTGCTACTGAATCATTTTACCGCAATCCACCAATCATACGGAGATCCCTAACTTTTGCTTCAACGCAGCGCCGTATTTACTCCGACGTCTTCGCCAAATGGCCTAAGCAAGACCTCCGGCCGGACTACCAGTTCCAGGATGTCCTGGGCAAGGTTGTCGACGAGCGATTCAAGACGTACAAGCCTTCTACCGAGTCCGAGGAGCTGCTAAAGGCCCGCGCGCTTCAGTTCCTGGTGCAAAATAAGTTTAGAGATAGGGTTCGCAACTACAAACTTTGAGAAGGGGTCGGCAAATTTCGCTAACAAGCGTTGTCATTATAGTACAAGCTTAAGGGTCCAATGCTGGAGCCCAAGAGCCAGCCGACGTATTTCGAGGATCTGGTCAGGGAGATTGAAGAGGCGCCTAAGAGAACATGGCTGGAGAGGCTAGGCAAGAGATTGTCTGGCATGATTAGACTGCAATGATTTACGAACAAAAACGGCAATAACGGTGTTCAAACGGGAGGGACAAGGAACAGAAGAAGAAGTGCTTTTCACAACAAAATGGATATAAAGGGGAAAAAAATCGAAAAATTTTTACGATACATCGCTGTATACCACCCAGTATATATATACACTTGTACGACTAGTTACTGTATGAATAGGTTGCATAAAACCCCATTCTAAATCCTAAACGCCAGGCCTGTCTGTTTCTTATCTTTTTCACTCTTTCTTCTCCTAGAAAACCTCTTCCCCTTAGATGTACTTCATTTCAGGGTCCATCTTGTTCATTAGGTCCATGCTCTTCTCATACAAGGTAAACACAATGCCTCCACTCATTACCAATCTCGCTAGCCGGGGCAGCGCTCCGCTCCAGAACGTAAAGATGCCCTCTTGCTTGAAGATCATGGCGGCGCATCTGAATGTGTTGCCATACATGCTCTTGGCCTCGATACTCTGCATGCGTGTCTTGACTGTGTCCAGAGGCTGCGTCACATACACCGTGACCAGACCGGCAAGGCCGCCCATGGCAAAAGTGCCAACGGCGCCAAGCTTCTCTCCTGGCGCGGTGTAAGACTCGGCAATCTGCTTGAAGAAGTTGTAAGCGCCGAAGCGAGTTGCGCTGTTCGCGGCTTGACGGGCTGTTGTAGGAACGAAGCCTTGGAAGAAGCCGCGGATACCACGCTCACGAGCGATGATGGGGACGGCATGGAGAAAGCCGCGCATGCGAGGTTTGGCAGATTTTCGGTCGTCAATGCTAAGAGAAGAGGCCTACATTAATATTTGTGCTATGAAAGGGAAAAATCGGAGGCGAACATGAGAAGAGAACATACAGAGTAGTCTTGATACTCTCGGTTGGAGTTACAGCAAGCAGCGACTCTGTAACACCAGCACCGAAGCCGGCCAGGACAGTTCGTGGGCCAGAAAGCTTGCCATTTTCATCAGCCAGCAGGCTCTTGAACTGGTCAAAAGCAACGAATCCTAAACCTCATATTAGCGCCTTCCATCGCAATAATCAATTCCACCAATTGTGTCGTTGTGCGTACGAATTCCTGCTTTGGCGGAGTTGCCAATGATGAGCGTGGTGCATCCCGCGTACCACTGCGCTCCAAATGGTGGCCATGGCAGCTTCTTTCCCTCGGCTAGCCGCCTGTTGAGCTGAGACCTTGTCTTTGCAACTGCATATATCTAGTCAGATCGCGGTTCGTATATGCGAAATCGAATTCAGTTATTGCTGTAGGATAATAGCGACGCAGACATACACTCGGCAGGGTAGGTAATGGCTATCGTCGGCGAAAGTTGTCAGCTCCAGTTCGAAAATCTTCAAATCCAAGCACGTGCGACTCGTCGCCGCTCGGCGCAATGCAGCAAAGATGAACTTACCGATTTCAATCGCACCGGCTGTCGAGCCCGCAATGACTGATCGCAGAGCACTGGGGCGCTGCTTTTTCTCAGAAGCAACTGGCTCCTTGGCTACCGTTGCCATTGTGAATTTTCCTTTGCTCTTTTAGCAAAAGATTTGAGGTCTGGCGGGGTGATGACATTTGGCTGTTGCGCAAACAATTATAGCGGGCAGATTTGAATGTCTGGAGCCGGAAGATGGGTTCCGATGTCGCCGATGGGCCTACCCGGGCCGCGCCCCGGGCTAGAGCTGGGTCGGGAAAATTACTGATTTTATGTTAGCACCAGCCAGATTAATGGGTGCCATACATGTATGTTTGGGAATTAAACAAATCGAACGTATATAGATTGTCTTAAGCTTTGGCAAATTTCCCTTGATTGAGAGTTCTTTTTACCTATGCCCGATGTTAATAGGTTGATATCAACTATTGATGTATTGAGGTGACTCTTGCAGCTCTCAATTCTTTGGCGCGGTAACAAAATAGCGAATCGCCGAGAAAATTAGCATACATGAATACAAAAGTTGCTCCATATCTTCAGCGATAAACGCTTCGAGACATTCTTCACGCTTGTTAGGCAGGGAGACCACTTTCTCGGGACATGAATTGCGAATACCAGCAGCTGTCTATGAAATATGAATCACTGAGCGTGTCCATGTTTCAGATGGAATGTCAAGTGCGTACCCTAAAGCCTATATCAAAATGGCGGTCAAATTCCATGATTAATGATCGTCTAAGACGAGTACAGCGACCAGAGTATCAGCTTTATATACATGTAAGGCTTGGTCATAAAAGCTTCTAGCTATTCCATATTGCAAAATCGTGGGCGGCAGATGCTTTTCAAGGTACATTTGTCATAATACCAGCGATAGCTACGGTAAGGTCAAATGCAATGCACTCAGGTTAATATATGGGAGCACCAATTCAAATTAGCATATATACCACTACTTCACAGTACAGATTGCGAAACAAAGAGCACCCTAGATCTTTTGCGACTTTACAAGCGGATTTGGCATTGATCATTCCCAACGAGCCCCTTAGCTCAGCTTATAATACCACCCACCTTTGAGTCATAATCTGGGGTGATGGGTTGACCACTTGTAAATTTCGCTATTGCCATTATCGAACATACTGTAAAATCCAGAGTGTTTCGAACAAGCACATGCAAGTACCTAGGTAGCAATGCATCGTCAACGGGCAAACAGGACCTTGTACACTTAAGGACTTACTAATATGTCCCTGGCCGATGAGGTGCGTATGCTTCTTGAACCAGAGCCTTGTTTCACTTTCACCATGTACCAATTCACCAGGATTCTACTAGAGTAAGATTTTAATGGCTCTCGCAGTGCGATACCGTTGTTGCCCGCTGCCTTGCTCCAGTTTCGGGCTAGTCTTTCTGCTTTCAATTCCTACCTGCATGGGGTTTGATGCCGAGTGACGTTGCTGTTCAAGATGTTTCGGCCGTACCAAGAGGGGAATATTTCCTGAAGGTGAGTCATTTTACTGCATAAACACAGGACTAGAGCATCTTGGCCTTCCATCTAACATTTTCTAGGCAAAGATGCAATTTCACGTCTGGTACCAAATCATCAGGCTGTAGCGCCACGGTTAGTGCGGGTAAAATTGGAGACAGCCAGCGGGAAGGGCGCCATGGCCGATGAGCGTAGTGGCCTGACGTCCACTGAAGCGTAGCACGATTTGTTCCCGGCTTGGTTCGTTCTGGGGGCCGCAGGCCCTGTAGAAAACTTGCATCGATCGCCGAGGTTGCATCCAAGCTGAGGCTGCAAGGGCTAAAGATTCTGTCTGCGTAGCCCCAGCAGTTGATCATGGCGAAATCAACGGTCGAATGCCGTGCAACTCGGCTAGGCTGAGAATTGCTAGCTGCACTGCCTACAAAACATTGGATCGGCGTGTGACAACGAGCTGCAGGAGGCGGCAGCAGCGCCTGAGCGTATCGGGATCTACTCTCAGCCCGTAGTTTTGATATCGATCCTTGGAGACTGCATGGGTCCTGCTACCCACTTACCACGACTAATCTTTACTAAATTACGGAGAACACACAATGTGACTCTATGACTTTTTTTTTTTTGCTTCTCTTTTCTTCTCATCTTTGTGGCATCTTCCTCCGAGACAAGTCTGGTTCACGCTTAGTAAAACAAAAGGTCTTTGTTGGCAGAATTCGCCTTCTACTAACTGCAAGTAGCTCTTTTGTTCTACGACAAACTCACGTAAATATCATGTAATCCCACAGGATATTCGCATTAGTCACCGAGTCTTGACGTGCCGCGCTTCTCTCAGCCGTAGCCGTCTCATCCATCCCATCCCATCCATCCTTTCCTCGCATAGCCCGCTAATTTTAGTTGCCCAAGCTGGCCATGTGACGGTGATCATGCCAGCCCCAGCGGGAGGCTGCTGGGCAGCGATTACGGGGGTTTTGTGGACTTGAATAGCGGAACTTGGTGGGCCGTTGGCCGCTGCCTGTCGCTGATTTTGATCTTATCTGATCCGAGAACTCGTACGGTACGAAGCTCTCATAAGAATAAAGCGCTCACGCCCCCCGGTGCAATTTCTCCTGTGCCCTCTCTCTTCCCTTTCTTTTTATGAGCCTTTATTTTATTCATCGTTTCTCTGTTCAAAATGAGGTAAATTGGAGAGTGTAATAAAACAACTCGTGTTTTATTTATCCCATTCCCAAACCCTCTTCTGCTTTGCGCTGTCCAGTCGCCGGTGGCGCTTAGGCTCGGCGATGGCTGCCTCACGCGAAGAGGCCCCGTTGCTCGGCTCGGAATCCCGCTCAATAACCGAGCCTCATGAATATTCAAGCATCTCGACGCAAAATCACAATAACAGCCATGATGACGAGTATGCAGAATCTACGACGCTGGGGAGATCTGGCAGACGAGCTGCGGGCGTGGCTCGCATGGAGGCCGTTTCAGCCCAGCTCTCTCACTCAGAGCGCTTCTGGATCTTCTCGGGCATCTTTCTGATAGGCTATGCGTACGGCCTCGAGAGCCAGGTCCGGTCAACTTACATGCCGTATGCGACGTCCAGCTTCTCGCTACACTCATACTTGGCCACGATCAACCTTTTGCGGAGCGTTGTTGCGGTTGCGATCCAGCCTACGGCGGCCAAGATTGCAGATGTCTTTGGGCGCTTCGAAGTCGTGGCGGCCTCCACCTTCTTTTACACCGTCGGCATGGCCATCGAGTCGACGTCCAGCTCCGTCTACGCCTTCTGTGCCGGCACCATCCTCTACCAGATCGGCTACACCTGCATCGTGCTGCTGCTGGAGATCCTCGTTGCCGACTTTTCGTCCATGCGGGCCCGCGTCTTCTTCAGCTACATTCCCGCCCTGCCGTTCATCGTCAATACGTGGATCAGCGGCAGCATTACGTCTGCGGTGCTGCGCGTCACCACGTGGCGCTGGGGAATCGGCATGTGGTGCATAATCTACCCTGTCGCCTCTCTCCCGCTGCTCATCACACTATACTCGATTGATCGCCGCTCGGCGCGGGGACACCGCCGCAAGGACGAGCTTGTTGACGGCTCCAGCGGCCTCGACAACTTCCGCAAGTGGAGTGCTCAGCTTTTCGACCAGGTGGACGGCATCGGACTCATCACGCTCGTCACGGCCTTCAGTCTTGTTCTCACGCCTCTCACGATTGCTGGTGGTACCGTGTCGCACTGGAAGAACCCGCAGGTCGTACTTCCGTTGGTCTTTGGGCTGATTTGCGTTCCCGCCTTCGTCTTCTGGGAGAAAAATGGTGCCAGAAATCCGCTTGTCCCTTTCCATCTGCTCAAGGATCGCGGGGTCTGGGCGGCTCTTGCGGTGCGCAGCCTGCTGAACTTTGCCTGGTATGTCCAGGGCAACTATCTCTATACCGTTCTCATCGTTGCATTCGACTTCCCCATCGAGAATGCGACCCGGATCCTCTCCTTCTTTTCCTTTTTTGGTGTTGTTAGTGGCGTTGCTGTAGGTCTTGTCATTTACAGATTCCGACGTCTCAAACACATCATTGTCCTAGGCACGATAGTCTTTATGATTGCCTTGGGCATTCTTATCAAATTTCCCGGAGGTGCGACTGTCAACTCTAGATCTGGACTCATCGGCGGCCAAATCCTCCTGGGCCTCTCCAGCGGCTTGTTTGCTTATCCCACCCAAGCCTCAATCCAAGCCTCGGCATCGCGAGACCACGTTGCCATCCTGACGGGGCTCTACCTCTCCTTTTACAATGTTGGCAGTGCACTTGGCACTTGCATATCTGGAGCGATCTGGACCCAGACTCTATACCCTACGCTGGAAGCAAGCTTGGCGTTCCAACCCAACGCTACTCTGGCACGAGCTATTTACGAGAATCCATTTTCCATTCTTTCGCAATACCCCGTCGGAACTGAAATCCGAAGTGCCATTATTCACAGTTATCAGAGCATTCAGCGCTTGCTTTGCATCACGGCCATGTGTATTTGTTTGCCCATGATTGGCTTTGCATTGGCTCTCAGAAATCCAAAACTATCAGACCAACAGGTCCAAGAAGATGCGGAGGACGAGCGGCCAAACGACGTATGATATAAAGAATGATGCGGTTTTAGAATTTTTTTTTTTTTTTTTTTTTTTAGCAGTATTTATTTTTTGGCCTCTTCAAACTGAATGAGAATGGCAATGGAGGAACATATTAGCAAGCGAGTTATTGTTATGCAAGAGATACCATATAGATTATATACAACGGCAGTTTCTCATCTTCTATGCAAGAATTGACAGTCTCTGACTTATACAAGCGTATGCAAATGTGAATTGTGCGTAGCGACGGAATACCTTCATGCATCATTATGAAAATACGTGAGTACATGTGTGTACGTATAACTATTGGTCCAGCTACCTATATATACCTATACGAAGCAAAACGAGCTCAAGCTGATAACGACGTTCACTCTCCACCAATCCTTCAATGTTGTCTAAATAGCATTAAGCAGGGCTCACAATCTGACCGCCATAGACTGTTGAACTAACGTCTCGGTCAAAGGAGAAATGTCAGCTGAAAATAGAGCTGGCGCATCCGAAAGACTAGTGCCTGGTCTAGCCCCCGGATCTAGATTCTTTTGTGATTCCCAGCTGAATGTTTTACGAGATGGCGCGGTGGCTTAGCTCCAATTTGTGTGACATTATCGAAAACGAGCGGTCCCGATGTCTCACTCTGTCGAGAGGCAGTGATTTTTCGAAGCGGTAAAAGGAAATGTTATAAGTAGGACACAGAGCACAGAATATGGTGAATCCTACCATTCTCAGTCATCATATCCAGTTAGTACTCTAAGATTGAATACTGCATCTCTTTCAATCAGCTCCCCGACGCCATGATGCTGTTACAAACCATATCGACGCTCTCCCTCCTCGTTGCCTCGGCCATCGCTGTACCGCAAAAAGCCCCTGCAACATTCGACGTCATGGCTATTCGGTCTGCCAGCCCTATCCACTTTGCTCAACTCAGTGCCGCAAAGGGCGGTCTGTTTCTCAACCTGCCTCTTTCGAATGCCACGTGCGAGGGCAAATCCAGCGGCCACGCGACCTTGTACATTGAAGGCCAGGAGCTAATCTTGTACTCTTGCAAGGGGGAGAAGCAAAAGGTCTTTGTAGATCGATCTGGCATGGGTGCGTTCTGATTTTTAGATTTGTTGATATCTTTGTCCGCTTATTCGATCTATTTGAGTTATGATACGCTGACTCTCGTGTACGTTTGTTACCCTTGGTAAAACAGGGCAGGGCGTCGTACGTTACGTTACAGGGGAGCAAACCCTCCCACGATATGCCGAGCTGAAGGGCTGGGCCACCGATAAAAACAAAAACTTGAACTTCAAGGGCACGGGCTTCGTTGCATGCCCGCACAGCATCGACGGCTCGTGGAGCCTCTGGCTGGATTTGGGACTGGGCCAGCCCGGCGGCAACAAGGGTTGCCTGGGGTTTGCGGCACGCGAGTTGGAGAATAAAAAGCCGGTGGGCTGCAGGTATACGCAATGAGGATGCTGATTTGTTTAGATATTTGATATATGGGGCCTCTCTGCGGATGACTGAGACATTTGACCCATGATGTGGCACTTATACCAACTTCAACTCGCTGGGGCTTGGGGTCTCATAGGACGGATCGCAGACTTCCTTCTTCGTAATTGATCATTAATATTATAGCCAAGAAATAACAAACGCAAGTAATTCTTCAGCCACTGCATTTTCTTCTATATCCGTACTCATTCTTTGTTGAAAGGGTCGTCCGTGGGATCCTTATTCCTAGTGAACTCTGACGCTGCGGCTATCCAATCCGCCTTCTCTTCTCCATACTGATCCGCAATAAAAGCATACATCATGTCGATGCCGGCAGTTAATCCCGAGGAAGTCCAGACATTGCCCTCCCGTACCCAGCGTGCACGGCGAGCCCACTTGACATTTGGGCCTTGAGTTATCACCTGTGTTGGGTAGACACGTTAGCCAGACATTTGACGGTGAGGAGATTGCAACTCCCTTGCTTCTGGTGCGCTATTCTTACCCAATCAAAAGCCATCTTGTTTGTCGTGGCATTCTTTCCGTCAAGGACCCCAGATCTCGCTGCAATGCTTGCTCCCGTGCATATGGTGAGCAGGTAACGTAGTTTCGGAAATCGTTCCTTGATAAAGTCCGCAACGTGTTGTGTGCGTGGCAGATTTCGAGTTCCGCGGCCTCCTGGGACAAGGAGGACCTCGATATCTTCTGGGGCGTCCTTGTACGTATGTGATGGGACGACGCTCTCTCCGATTACACCAAAGGCCGGTAGATTTGGGATTGGGCTGTCGGCTGGAAGTCGCTCGGGGACGGTTGATACGGGATCCAACGTTTCAGCGAGTATACACAGTTCCAATGGCTTGGAAAACGAGAGTAAGTTGAGCGCATCGATGGGGCCGAATACATCGAGTGCTTGAAAGCCATGGAAAAGAGCAATGGCGAATTTTTTGGGCGGCTCGGTTTTTAACATGTTGAAAAGCTGTAATTGACTGAACTTAGAGGCGGTAGGTGTATGAGTTCTTTCGGCACGCGCTCTGTCTCTCTTTATGACTTTTTTTTTTCTCCGAACTGGAATGCGAGCTGCGGGGAGATAGTTTCCCACACTTTGTTATAAGTGCGCGTATCCTAATGGCTCATCAGCGACTAAATTCCGCTTTATACTGTGCTCGGCAGCCACAATTGAAGATTCGGTAGAGCAGCCAACAACAAAGATTGATTCTTGGGAGGCATTACAAATCAAAAGCAAAGAAGAGCAAGATTGCGCAGGATACCAGGAACTCTGCAGTATCGACAATCAAGTGGCCAGAAGAAGGCAGTAGTAGTAAAGTATCACACGTCTACGAGCGAGATCGATTGGCGTGCACGTGTGGAGGGGCAAACAAATCAAGACACTAAAAACTTCATAGATAAGACACAAAGAACGGAGTTCAAAACGAAAAGTTCTCAGGTTTGAAGATTTATATAGTTGTGCAGGGCTCGTTATCAATCTGCGGGTAAGACTACGGGGGACCACCCCGGTGTGTCTCGGAAAGCGTAAAGCAGTAAACAAAACCTTGCTTTCCGCAAAACTTTTTATCTCTCTCTTTAAACTTCGGCGTGAGGCCCGTATAATCCGGAGCACGAAAGCCTTCCTTTTCTCTCCACCATGAGGCAGATTAATCCGAGTCACCGAGACCGGCGGCATCTCGGGGACCCCACAAAGCGATCCTGTCTGACGCGGGATTAGGGACACTTTACTTGTTTTGAGGCATCTCAATTGCATTCATATTTGGACCTCAACGCCCACGATGAATTGCCTTTTTATCCGGCTCCTCAAGAAGCACTAACATGAAATGGCGGTGGGAGCGAGGAGCATGGGAAATACGTAGATAGCGAATGGTGGTGTTTCAGTCCACATTTTTCTAGCCAGTCTGAAGCTCTCGTCTGAGTGCATTTTCGTAAGCCACGTCTCTCAAATGTCTCAAGCGGCGGGTATCACTGCGTCAGATATTCCGATTTGCTTGGCAGGGTGTGAAGCAATGCGCATGTATGCTACGTACATGTACATATGTACTCCGTATTCAGGCATCAAAATGTCAGGGTGGCAATGCTAGGAATCATGGTGGGGGAGCGTAGCATTCAGGCATAATTTGCTCCGTCAGCATCCGGAGTAATACGTGCGTTGCATGTAAGAAAGATGCAGCCCGATGGCTGCGATCCTCCGAGCATAGACCCCTGATCTGCACCCGTAGGCAAGAAGTCTGCAATGGTAGTAGTACATAGTAGGTAAATGGATTATTACAAGCAAGTATATTCACGGAGGATAGCCTTCTATACCACACATGGCTTGTAGACAGAAATCTGGCAGCTTTTGTTTATGAAGAGGGGTAGTTGCAAGCCGTACACCGCTCAACGCAACATATGCTTGGCATATAGTGTAATTATAGAAATCGTTCAAAGATAAATTAATTTGAAGGAGAGGTTGGGAGAATTAGTTGAAGTAAAAGAAAGAAATGGATGCTGTGCTGCCGTCAAAAGCTCTGTCGCAAGGATACATATATTTTTAACTGATATAAATATCTATGTATCCGTTGGTCTAACTTTCAGAACCAACCAGTACTACTATGCGTTGGTCTTGCGTACTGGGTACTATACACTAACATAAATAGGGACAGATTCAATAGCAATGAGCATAGCAAGTTGACTTACGGGCCGCGCCGTGCCCGCCTCCAGTTTTTAGTCGCTTCAGAAGAACAGCAAAGAGTTTTTAGTCCACTTCTTATGCCGAGTTAAGCGAGTCATGCTCAGTGCCCATCTTTTCAACGTCGCCGTTGGCTCCAATATTGCGATGCTATCATATTTTGTCCCTTATATCAATCAATAACTTATCCAGGTATGAGTGACAAATACTACCCAAATGACTAAATCAGGGGCCAACAGCAGTGGCTCAGAAACATGGCTTTCATTGTCCCTGCACCAACAACCGCAACCTGGTCCATGGACTCAAAATAGTCCTCACTTGTTCTCGTCACCCTTGCGATGGGACTATCCTTGACAAAACTACATTGATCTTTCCATAACACAGAGTAAAGCTTGGAGTGGGATATTGCCTCGTAATTTGCCTACCTCCATGGCAGATGATGAGATATCGACAGTGCCTAACAGCAAGATGGCCCTGTCTAGGCAACTATTTTTACTGAAACAGCAATAAACCAACAGATCAGCATGCGGCTTAGCAGCCTTGGTAGTAGTTCGTAGTGCGCTAAGAGTGAGGCGAAGGAGGCATCAGTCACTTGAGGCTGTAGAACCCTTGTCATTGGCGCGACTCTTCCCCGCCACATGAGCCGCAGTAACTAAAACGCTGGTGTAGCAGATGATGACTGAGTATTTAAAAGCTTGGCTATTCTCCCCATACGAAAAACGCTGGCAGAAGAAGCATCATGGCAAAAATGGCCGATCAAGAGAAGAAGATTACGAAGAATCCGAAGGGGGTGGAGGCACAGTTTGCGGCCATTCTTGCGGATGCTACGAAGCTCTACAACGATTCATCTGACAAGGGCCCGACGCTCAAGGAATTTCTCACGCCGCCGATGAAGTCTGTTTCCGACCTAACACTTCAGTTGACGATCCAAAATGACCAGTTCAGCCACTTTCGAGAAAAGCGTCAGAAGATCTTCGACGCTGTTGGGGCTGCTCTGCGGCCGGTGGAGCTGATAGGAGATATCGTGGCCGAGGGAGCTTCGGAGGTTTTTCCGCCAACACAGAGCATCTTTGCCGCAGTCATGTACCTTATCAATGCTGCGCACGATGTTTCTGCCATGTACGATTCAATACTGGATCTATTTGAAAAACTAAAAGTAAGCAGGTTTTGTTCGCCTAGCCTATGCCTTTCATCTCGAAATTAACGTGCAATAGGATTTCACGTCGAGGTTGGACGTGTACTTAAATCATACGCTGAGTCCTGCGCTGTACGAGAAATTGGTCACCATTCTGGCAACATTATTTGAAGTTCTTGTTATTGCTACTAAAGCTGCAAACAATGGCAGGCTAAAGGCATACTTCAAAAAACTCATAGGGATTGAAAGCCCTGTCCAGGCAGCGCTTCAGAAGCTGAACGACTTGACGCTGGGAGAGGAGCGGCAGGCCATTGCGGAGACGCATGGGGGTGTTGCAGAGCTCAACATCAAATCAGACAGAGTCGAGGATATGATTGCCCAGATGAGCCAGAATATCCTGGATCTGCGGTTGGGGCAGCAGCGAAACAGCGGCCTTGTTTATCGAGAAAAGTTGCGGGAAATTTTGGAGCCCACTCCATATGCGGAAGACTCTTACGCGGCATTCACCAAGCACAGAGTTCAAGGAACTGGAGACTGGTTACTGGAAGATGAGGGTATGAAGGCTTGGCTTCAAGGAGAATCTCAGTATCTATGGATATGTGGCAATCCTGGTAAGAATGCTCTGGAAGCCCCAACTATACATTGAGATGCGTGTAATCTTATAATCTCATGCATTTTGCTAGGCACTGGAAAGACTTTCTTAACATCGCGAGTCATTACTTGGGGCCTCGAAAACCTTCGGCATTTGGGCTACTTCTTCTTTTCCGCCAACGATCCGGAGACGCGATCCGTACTGCAGGCACTGCGAGACGTCGCCTACCAGCTTAGCGAAAACGATGCAATCTATGCTGAGAAGCTTTCAAGGCAGCTTCGTAGCAGCGAAGAAATCAAAACTATTCCTAGTGCATTTAGGAGGCTTTTTGTGCAGCCATTACAGGAAGACAACCGCGACACAACTTTATACATATTCTTCGACGGCATAGATGAAGCGGAGCAAAGCGACGTGGAACAACTCTTGTCTCTTCTTGCACCTGGAGATGATACAGAATCAGAATCACGGCTCAGGCTGCAGTTTGCTTTTACTGGAAGGAGTTATTTGGCTGAAACGGTGTCTGCTGCACTGGATCCCAATTCAGCCGGCCAGGTGTTTACAACCATTTATGTGACGCCGGAGTGCATTGCAGACGATGTGAGCGCCTTCATTACCGACGGCGTGCGACGCTCAAGAATCCTCAGCCGGTCTCCAGAAGATTTTAAACAGGAAGTCATCGAATCGATGAAGAAGCAAGTCGACGGTCTCTTCATCTTGGCCAAATTTATGTTGAACGAGATCAACCAGAAGCGGCACCCAAGCTCAATTCTTAGAAGCCTCAAGTCTTTTCCAAAAGAAATCAATGGCATGCTCAACGAAACACTTGCTAATCTCTCTGTCACCATCTCAGAGGAGGACGCTCGCGACCTCACCGAGATGCTGCGATGGGTTTCTTGCGCCGAAGAATCGCTCACACTCGAGCAGTTGGAGGCTGCGCTCATTATGAGATTTGGAGATCCTCCTCTGCGGCTCGAAGAATCACTTCGAGGCCAATATGCGTGCTTTTTTGCACTTGAACGGGAAGACGGTTTAACCACAGATGACCTAGTCAAGGATTTTGCAAGAACGCAGCGAGAGGCGCATCCAGAAGGAAGCCATAGCCCGAGTCCAAGCCCGCGTCTTCGTGCCCTCAGCGGTTCTAGTACGAGCAGTCCCAGACGTGGAGTAAGTCCTATGGGCCGAGATTCATTTGGCTTGGGCACCAGCCCGCCTACAGCTGAATTGCCCAGTCCGCGACATTTCAGCCCGGCACGGAGCCCTGGAATTCTCGATACATCTAACGATATTGAGTTTCGATCGAACCCTTCTACGACGTATGTGACTTTCTGCCATGCGTCAGTACGGCAGTTCTTTCGTGAGAGCAACGCAAACATTACTCATGCTACGAAGGGAGGCGTTGCAATTGTCTTTGATCTCAAGACGGCACGCATCAACATCTTGAAGACCTGTCTACGTATCTTCAATGATAAAGCTTGGTTTGATAAGCTGGAATTGGATCACGGGAAAGAAGCTATAAAGCAATATGCTGCTTGGTACTGGCAAGAACATTTGGCGGCTCTTGATCCAGCGACTGTTCCGTTGGAAGACAAGAAAGAATTGGGCATGCGCATATTCAACATGTTGACGATGGAGAATGTTATATATGACTGGAGTATCATGTATGAGAAGAATGACGAAGGACTTGAGGTGCTCACCGACTCTAATATTCAAGCGCTTCATAAATGGCTTAATGATCCTGAGATTCTCATTAGCCTTACAGCGGAAGCAAAAGATTTTGTCACCAATCAGGCGAAAGAGGATCTCGGAATTTGCCAGGCAATTGGTAGATTCTATGCGAAACAGTGGCTGTCTAAAGACTTCATCAGCTATGTTCCAACTCTATTCTGTTTCAATATTGTCCAGAATGTGGCCTTCATGAGCGACGGACATCCTTGGTCTCAAGCGCAGATTCGTTGGTCCGAGATGCCGATCGAAGACAGAGTGCGAAGAGCCATTGAATGGGCAAACTATCCTCCAACAGCTCACTCGCATCGACGTCTAGGGAGCACGTATCTGATGCTAGAGCGTTACAGTGACGCCTTGATGCAATACAACAAGGCGCTGGAACTGGATCCCAACAATGTCGGGACTGCAGGTCGCATTGCCTACTGCCTATCCAAATATGGGCATTACAGCGAGGCCTTGACCCAGGCTCTCAAGTGTGCTGAGATTGAAGAGAAGAGTATTCGCGATGGAAGTTTACAGGGTTTTGCATTGACCAGCTGCAACTGGCGTCTATACAAGGATTATCTCCTCATCGCGCGGTGCTCATATTTTACGGGGAAGATGGAGCCTGCGCTTCAGTATTTTCGCAGAGCAATTGATAGCGCACCAAACGCAAATCTCAAACCCTTTGAGCGTTTTGAAGCTGAAGTCGAATATTTAGGAGTGCTAGCAAACGCAAATCTACATACTGAGATGATGAGCCTGCTTCAAGAGATGGCAAAGAAAGCTGATGGCAAGGGTAAAGAGCTAGATTACTTGACAGACCTTCTTCTTCAGAATTGCGATAAGCCGCTTGTCATGGACTGGATCCCCAAGGCAGCCTGTAAGACGGGCAAGGTAGAGCTCATATTGAACCAGTTCGACAAAGCCATCGAGATTGCTCGCGGTAGCAATCAAATGGGTGTACTCTATTTGCGTCTTGCATATGGAACTACTCTGGCATATAATCGTGACCTGGATGGCTCAATCGAGATTTTTGAGCGGATTTCCTTGGTTGAGTACAGGCCAAGAGGCAATGTTCCAACACGCCATGGACATGCGACGTCGTTCCAGAAGCTGTCTGCTCTCTATAAACAGAAGATTCTCCAAACAGACCTGAAGTCGTCCGAAGCCATGGAGTGGATACAGAAGCTGGAGCAAATCCAGGAGAAGCAGAGCAAGAATCAGAATTTCGATGTGCCAGCGGACAAATACGGCTCAGACGTCAATATAGCATCTGTTTACCTGGCGTTGTTTTATCGCCTTTTAAAGGACGAACCGAAAGCAAGGCAGCTCCTTGGAAACTTGATCATCAACAGTCTCGACCTTTTACTAGACGATGAGCCACGGAATGATCAGTATGCCGTTGAAAATTTGTTGCAAGCATTCATTGCAGCCAACGACACTGAAGATGCGCAGGCGTTGGCTCGGTCCATGAGAAAGGTCAATCGCGCAGTTGCAATGGCGACTCCCCTGGCTTCTCCTACGCTCACGCGAATCGAGCCGAAGCTTCCCGACATTCAGTCTGTGGATAAGTGGTGTGCGCAATGTTTGAACAACATCTCCACGACTGAGAACCTGTATCTGTGTCGGTTCTGCGTAGACGCCTATTGTGAAAAATGTCTGAAAGGAATCGTCCGCCAGCCTGGGAACAAGACTTGCGACCGCAGGACGGATATTGTTTGCCGCAGCGATCACGATTGGTTTACGATCCAGCCGTTGAACCAATTCTTGCACACGGGGGAGATTCTCTGGGGTGACGGCATGGTTAAGGATTTCAGAGAGTGGGAAAATGGATTGAGGGAGAGATGGCATGATGTTGGCCTAAGGAGCGGGACTGTGCGTTCTGAAGCATGTTAGCGGGTTGCTTTAATATTTTGATACCAAATAGATGTATATAGATTGTGTGCATTGGAGCGAATAGACAAGACTTGTTTTTCATTATAATAAAACAGAAGACGAGAGAAATGTGGTCTTGTTGAGAGATGTATGTGGATAGATGATAGAAGTGAAATCGCGCAAAAAGCAAAAAAGGAATACCCTTTGAAAGGGTGGCGCTCTCCCGCCGGGAATTGAACCCGGGTCTCAAGCGTGACAAGCTTGCATACTGACCACTATACTACGGAAGATGTAACGACTTGAAGTCGTTGTAGCAGGTTCTGACGGAGAGGTGCGGTAATTTAGTCTATATAGGTTAAAGCTAGTCTGACTCGTCGGAGAGTTTTCCCGTCCAATCTGCGCCTCGAGGTCAAAGATCCCACTTTGTCTTCGAGATAGTAGTTGCTAGCCAGGCTCATATCGCGCAAGGAACGTTAGATACTGGTATATAGAGGGCCTTTGATAACATTTACCCACCTGGACTGGTCGTCATATGCTGTGACACTTGGCTAAACTGAGACGCGCATGGTGCCACGGCATCTGCAGTCAGCTGGATCAGGCAACGTTAATCATCGAAATAGGGCACTGGATGGTTCTCGATTTTGGTTGATCAAGTTCCGCTTATTAATGGCATTCAAGGCGATGGATGGCTTCTATCTTTGCTTTTCACTTGAGTGAAGCTCTGTGAAGCCGCCCTGCTTATTCATTGGTTTTTTGTAAACCAATAGGATAGCAATCTAAGACGGTCGACTTAATAGTTCCATTACTCAGATGCTAGGTTTAATTGTTAATACAATGGCGTTGGTGCGATTCAAATATATTTACCCCATGCGGAGTAGTGTTTGTATTTGCGGGCTGTAGTCACGTAGGGGTGGCATTCTTTATGGGCTTAGTCCCTGCTGCTCTGCACACACGGAATACTTATTTGGTGTAGCTTCGCTCGACTCATGGAATCTTCATCGTGTTGGGCTAGGGTGCGCTCATGGGTTCGACCAACAAATTCCGCACGTACGTTTGCATGGACCTCGGGATATATAATGGCAGCCTGGAAGCAATGTACTGGGGTTAGGATATGGAGAGATTTGCGGAATTTATAAAGATGAGAGCTATATGCCCTCGGAGGACCATTGGTTTTCTCTATTCATGCTGCTACCAGCTATATAGGGCTAATTGAGCAAGCTTGACTTGAAGAAATCTACCGTTTTGCTCGGCTAACTCGCTAACTCACCATGATATATTCGCATCCAAGACGGCTGGAGTACCCAAATGTGGATCTTCTCACATTTCTGTTTGGTATGGCGACATTAAACTTCCCCGCGGGATGGAATCTCTGTCCTCACTCAGCGCTACAATTCTTCGTCTTGGTCTGTATAATTAACATAGCTCTTTCCAGACTACGAAGGGTGTCAAGCAAAGGAAGACACTCCAATCTTTGCAGATGCGAAATATCCTACCAAAGTCATCACCAAAGCTAAAGCTCGCGATCTCACTCGTCAAATTGCTTACTTTCTTCGCCACCAATACGGAATTGGTAAAAATGGTCCTGATAAAGACATAGTTGTTTCGATATCCACGGGACAATCCGCGCTTGGCTGCATTTTCTACGCTGTTCTTGCTGCTGAAGGCATCTACTCAGCCGCATCACCATCTTCTACGGCGTCGGACCTGACAAGGCAGATTCACGATGGACCCGCTAGTCTCGTTATTTGCAGCGAATATCTGAAAGATGTCGTTTTGAGCGGCGCCCACAGTGCCGGAATCCCTGCTAAGAATGTCCTGGTGCTCAGTTCGTACCCAGAGATCCAGCTGAAGAGCGCAGATGGAACAGTCGCATGTGATTTTAAGAGTTCTTTGGATTGGAGGCGTATTACCGATCCAAAAGAGTTAGAGTACAGCAAAGCGTGTATTCTGTATTCCTCAGGGACTACTGGACTGCCCAAAGGTAGACAAAATATCACACGAAATACCGATGCAATAGCTTACCATATCCTGATCTGTATAGGTGTACTCATATCTCATCAAAATCTGGTTTCCGTGTGTTATTTTCCTGCTCTCTTGGACCTGGAAGGTTGGAAAAGAGTAGGCCATACTTTTCCCAGATCCACTCTCGGTCACTTGCCTGCAGCGCACATTGCTGGCATACTTAGCTACTTCATAAAATGCTTTTATGATGGAGGAATCGTTTACTGGATGCCAAGGTTCAATATCGACGATTTTATCCGACATGCTGCAGAACTCAAAGTGACCTATTTCTTTACTGTACCGCCGGTATACATGGCTATTGCAAAGAATCCAGCGGTAACGGATCAGTTCAAGAGCGTTGAATACGGCGTTGCTGGTGCTGCTCCCATGAGCTACGATCTACAACAGGCGGCTACCAACAAGTTAAAAGGCGAGCTTACTCAAGTATGGGGAATGAGCGAAACGACTGGTGTTGTAACGTATACTCCGCCGGATCGTCATGATACAGTGGGAAGTTTGAGTCCATTAATGCCCAACGTCGAAATGAGGCAAGTAACATTGCTCAAGGATGAAGTAGAAAGCTTGCTGCTAACCTATTCTTAGACTAGTAGATGAAAACGACAATGATGTTGAGATTGGACAGCCAGGCGAGGCGCTATTGAAGGGCCCAATGATCACCAAAGGTTATCACAACAACCCTGAAGCTACCAAGTTATCTTTCACCGCGGATGGATATCTGCGAACTGGGGATATCCTTAGAGTAGAAGGAGATCTGCTCTACATAGTAGACAGGAAAAAGGCGAGCAACTCAACTGTAAAATATGGTTAAAATTACGCAAATCTGACTTTTGATATCACAGGAGCTTATCAAATATAAGGGTATGCAAGTTGCGCCAGCCGAGCTAGAGGGCATTCTTATTGCGCACCCATCTGTCTTTGACGCTGGCGTGATTGCAACGCAGCGAGACGATGAAGAAGTACCGATGGCATATGTGGTCCTTGTGCCCGGGGCAAAAGGGAAAGTATCGGAAACCGAGCTGGTCAAATACGTTGAAAGCAAAGTCGCAAACCACAAGCGCTTACGAGGCGGTGTTACCTTTACCGATGTTATACCCAGAAACCCGACAGGCAAGATCCTGAGAAGAGAGTTGAGAGCATTACACAATCGTCGATCAAAGCTCTAAACGTTTATAGCTTATCGAGAGGCAAGCTTCACCAAGCTTGCCTATCAATTAATCTATTATCTTTTTGATGTGCTTTGCCGCTAAGGTATGTGTTATGCATGATTTGATTTAGAGGGATCTGATGCCGTCCGCAAATTGAACAATAGCGTCCCCAACTTGATCAGGCGATTCAATACAGTACCAGTGGCCAGTTTTATCCAGAACTTGCAAACGCTTATTCGGCGACCCCCAGCTTTGAAACATGATAAGTAAGCGATGGATTCGCATCACGCTGATTAAAGAAATAGTAAAATCGATGGCACATACCTATCGTGGATTTTTTGCGAGAGCTCTAACGGGCAAACCATATCCTCAGCACCAGCGACCAGCAAGAGTGGAGACTTGATCTTTTCATAAGCTGGCACTGAAGCATTTATAATCGCTCTACAGTTTGCAATATAGCCTTCAGGAGATTGGGCGAGGAGAAGAGTACGAATGAATGCTCGTTGAAGTGCGGTGGCGCTAGATGCTGTTGCAGCCTTGGGTATGATATCTGCTAGGCTATCCATGCCATCTTATAGCAGTCAGTCAGTATAAGCAGCGGTTCTTCAATCATATTCTCAACTTCTCAATGATGGTTGCGCGTTTGTTATACTTACTCTGCTGGACCTTTTGAATCCTGTCTTCCATAGCCTTCCCGAGGCCCTCGTTAGGATACACGGGACCTAAAAGAACAGTGCCGGCGAATTGGTATCGAAGTGTTGCTTCAGGAGCGACAATACCGCCCATGGAGTGTCCTACTATAACTGTTTGGCTAGGAGATATCTTGAGTGCCGATACGGCGGCGCCTATATCCTGAATTATCGTTTCTAGGTCGCCGCCCTGGCCAGTTAATTTGGTCAACGCGGAGCCTTTAATGAGTTGGGCTATGTCAGCCACAGTATAATACGTAAATGTAAGAGGCAGAATGAGAGGATAATGACGGACCATGGGAATCAAGTGCCAAGCAAGAGTATCCTGCATCTACGAGCTTGGGAATGACAGGCGCATAATAAGAACTGGAAGATCCCAGGCCATGAATAAGAATAATGGTTGTTATCTTAGAAGAGGACGCTGCCGCTGTTGGCGAAGTCAACCTATAGTAAAGCTGCCGGTCTCGATCTTCTAGCTTGAGGAATGGCATGGCTGAGTGGCTTATCGGATTGTCCTACCAGTATTGCAATCGTCCTCTTTCCGTCAAATGCATAAGTTGTCTGCATGAACTGAGCTAATTAGCGCCTCAATCTACCACCAAGATCAGGATAGTTCTGCTTCTAGATAAGACATAGAACACACGGACCTGACCGGATAGCTGCGGTTCAATGAGGATTCTATCACAAGACTTCTCAGCAAGCTTTAAATGAGGGGAGACGCAAGTGATGTCAGACAAGAGGGCGTCGGCTAAGGGCGCGGCCCCACTGCTACAATATCGGAGGCCGGGGCTTGGGAATCGGATGTGGGCGGGATGGACCCGAGTCGGGATCTGGTATGAGAAGTTGTTGAGCGGCAATTATTCACATCCGTACCCGGTATATACCAGATGATTTTAAATCATTTGTCTTAATTGTTTTAATCTGCGTCCTTCGGCAGAGTTTGGATTGGATTGCCGATTTGTGAATAGGCTGTGCGTGCAGTGGTGCCTTGAACGAATGACATAAAGCCGACCTGAGCGATTGTATAAAAGTCTTGAGAGCAGATATAGTTTGACTATTCAACTATTCTGGAACTATCGATCACGTTGTCTATAATGAACGGTAAACCAACCACTGTATATTCCTCCAAAGAGGAGGCTCATAATATTTTGCAATATCTCTGCAATGCGTTTGACTCCATATCTCTACCATGCGGAGTAGCAAGCCGAGCCGACCATGTTCAATTCATCGCGGAACGCGACCAACCATACTTCCCTATTCCATTCAAGGAGACGGAAACAGCAGCAGCTCTAAAAGCTGTCGAGGCGTCAGTTGCATCTCTTCTCGCGGATACAAGGCAGGGAGATGCACTTTCGCCAGCACAGAGGGAAATCGTGATCAATCTCGAAAAGACAACAGCGTTTCTATTCCAAGCATACTTGGCTCGAGTTGGTGGATATGGAAAGCTCGATAAAGAAGTTAAAAGCCTGTTAAAAGGTTTGTATAACATACAGCTGACATATTTCTAATATTCTTATTCGTATACTAATGGCGCACACATAGATACGGATTTGCTTCGCGCACAATCTGATCCCTATCGTCGCATGTCTGCAAACTTATATGCCACGAAAACGCCCAATGAGTTTTATCATATTCATGGATCACTGGAAGCATCAACAACGCTGAAAATGATTGGGCTGGAGCCGTTTCGGCCGGATCTGGCAACGCATGAACAGATTGTGGAAACTATTGAATCTGCTGTGAGGAGATTTACGGTAGCAGACTTGGAGAAGTTGAATGCGAAGCACAGGCAAGCAGGCGTTCAAGCCTTTCCGCATACCGAGTTTCTGAAAACACCCCATGTAAGCCAAAGGAGGGAAAACCGCCCACACAAAAACAGGAGTGGCAATGGCTGACACAATTGACAGGGGAAAACAAACATTGGACTTTCGCCTTGGTCAGTTGAGAATATAGAGGATAGATCGCCGAAGGTCCCCCTTCCAAGCCATAACGACAATCGATTGCTCTCCGGCATCAAGGTACTCGAGCTATGCCGCATCATTGCTGGCCCTACAGTCACCAGGATTCTGGGTGAATATGGTGCCGAGGTCATCAAAGTGACGAGTCCAAATCTAAGCGACGTGCCGTTCTTCCAAGTAGATGGTAACATGGGCAAACGAGCAACGGATCTGGACCTCAAGACACCGGAAGGAAGGGAAACATTTGAGAAGCTCTTGGCCGAAGCTGATGTCGTGGTTGATGGATATCGTCCCGAAGCTATTGCAAAATTGGGATATGGTCCCCAGCAGCTTGCAGAGCTAGCTTCTAAGAGGGGTAAAGGGTTTGTCTACGTTAATGAAAATTGTTTTGGATATGAAGGCGAATGGTCAAATCGAGCCGGGTGGCAGCAAATTGCAGACTGTGTAAGAATTCCATGGTCCGAAATGGGTCATCTCTCAATCATCATTCACTAACAAGGCAACTTCCAGGTGACGGGCGTTGCGTGGGAGCAAGGCAAGTTCATGGGCCTCAATGAGCCTATGGTGCCACCGTTCCCCATTTCCGACTACGGCACTGGGTGTATCGGCGCAATCACAGCTCTCGTCGGGCTCTATCACCGGGCAACTCGCGGTGGGTCGTGGCACGGTAAGGCCAGCCTCTTGCACTACGATCTTCTGCTATTCAAGGTCGGCTTACTGCCCGAACATGTCCAGCAGAGTCTCCGGGAAACAATGGGTCCCGAAGTTCTGGCGCTACGATACCATAATAGCGTGGATCAGATTTCGGGAACCGTGCTGCGCCGTATGCGAGAAGTATTTCCTGAATTCGTGGATAATCCAAAATACGTGGATAAGTGGTATTCTGATAAGTACAAGGCTGAAGTATGTGCGGTAAAGCCGGTGGCGGAGATTGAAGGTTTAGAGATTGGATTTCGGAGAGCAAGTCGACCGAACGGTTCGGATGAGGCTAAGTGGGAAGTGGATGAGGAAAGGGATTATCGGCTGGAATAGATAGACTGAGGCTGGGTTTACTTTGTCAATTAGCTCTATAGATCTCCTATGCCTCAATTCAGCTGATTATACGTTACTTTCACTATTGGTCTTGGAACTAAAATATTCATGATTGGTACCTCCAGATTTCTACTAGGCTGGGATCTTACAGAACATACCCCAGCTTCCCCGGGTGGCTAGATTCGACATTCCGCCAACATGAACCGACAACCCGACTAAACAACTTCGTTATGATGGACTAAAACGCCTTGGTAGTATAATTTTTGGTTGACTACCGAGCCATCAGTGTCAACATCTTCACGGGGAAATGGCACATAGGCTATCCATAATAAGGCGTCGGGATCGGGATGTATTCCGACGATGCAGCCACTTTCGGATCTACGGGGACCCCGCGGGCGGATAACGCACCACGGCATAGACGGAGCGAAGGAATCGAATGATACAACCCACCATATTTGGCTTATCCATTCGTGAATAATCTGCCTTTCTAATTGGATGGTTACCAAGGGACTTCTTGGACTCTTAAGTTATAATAAGACCGTAGTTACAAGAAGAAATCCTGAAATTTGCCAGACAACCTTTCGCGCGCTCTACAAACGACCAACTCTTATATATCCTCCCTCTCGAATATCTCAAGATTACAGCTTCAATCTATCAGAACTACTACCTCGATTTAATCGTATAGTTCAAGATGGGTTCTACATCTAATGGCGACGTCCTCGGCCAGGAGTTCACCGACCATGTTATCCAAGCCATGGGTCCAGAGACCACACCCAGAATGCGGACAGTGATGACCGCTCTTATTCAACACGTTCACGATTTTGCACGAGAGGTCAACTTGACGACGGAAGAGTGGTTAGCAGGCGTTGCCATGCTCAACTGGGCAGGACAGATGAGCAACGACAAGCGCAATGAGGGGCAGCTGGTATGCGACGTTATCGGTCTAGAGTCGTATGTTACTCTCTTTCTCATTTGAAAGTTACACGAAAGGCTAATAAGACGTCGATTATAGACTTGTGGATGATATTACATACAGAGAAGCCAGCAAAGCAGATAAACCTCCTACATCATCCGCCATTCTTGGGCCGTTTTGGCGAGCTGACGCGCCAATTCGGGAGAACGGCACTACCATCACATTCAACACCCCAAAAGATGCAGTTGTAGCCTATATGCACGGACAAGTTACATCCGCTGAGACAGGCAAGCCCCTTGCAAATGCTACGGTGGATGTTTGGCAAGCCTCTACAAACGGTAAGCTACTTCGAGCATTGTGAACACAAAAGGCCGCTAATGTTGAATATTTTAGGCTTGTATGAGCAGCAGGATGATGATCAGATTGACTGCAATCTACGAGGCAAATTTGTAACCGACACAGAAGGTCGGTATTCGTTTTACTGTCTCCGCCCAACACCATATCCTGTAAGGAAACATCCTCGATTCTTCTTTCTCATGTTTATCTTTTAGTAGATTGTCAGTTGCTAATTTTTATTTGTAGATTCCTTTTGATGGTCCCGCAGGAAAGCTACTGAAACTTATGGATCGCCACGAGTACCGACCCGCACATATCCATTTGATTGTAAGTAATCCCCATGACTTCTTAGCGATCGCCCCAATGCTAACGCACAACCATAGGTCGAATCAGAGGGTCACAGGTCTTTGACTACTCAGATCTTTGATAAAGACTCAAAATATCTCGAAGACGATAGTGTGTTTGCGGTGAAGGATGGGCTGACTGTTGAGTTCAAGCCTCGCAAGGGAGACTCGCAAGCGGAATGGGATTTGGAGTACAATGTGACGCTGGCAGAGAAGCAGTAACGAGCTATGATTGTGAAATACCTTAAACATGATGAAACTTTCTCAATAGCGATGTTTTGTTTATAAATAGAATAGCTGAAGTAACAGAGTTGAATACGTACTTCTGTCTGTTACGAAAACGTCTTATACCGTACATACAGGTGATGCATATGACGGCTTGTTGCAGTGTAATACAGCAAAGATTGCCCAAATTGGTGCGTTTTTACATATATTGCTTGAGCGCGAATTCTGTGAATCTCATAAGATTGATGACCTGGATTAGGAGTACTTTACACAATTAAACTTCCAACGCGCGATGAGGCATCTGATTTCCCAAGCTTGGATAGCATTATGACTCTTTAAACGCTAAATTCGTATGCTCGCTTCTTGTTTTTTTCTCATTTATGCCTCCTGCCCAATAATTATTCCGCTTGGGAGCTCCAAACCAACCGGCAGTCCGTGAATGAACTTTTCTCGAAATACGGCTCCTCGCTTCTCTGCCAGTGTCTGCTCAATATCTTTATACATGTCATAACTAGCCTCAGTTGTTAGCCTATGGTCAGACACCGCAATACTTAGGAGTTTGACTCACGCATTCATCTCTTCAATAGTAAGCTTCTTTTTCTCATCCTCCACTTTGTATGTAGAGATGTTTTTGTTCTGCGAAAAGCCTATACACAAATTGCGGTTAGACCTGAGTTGTCAATGGCTATCTCTCAGTTCAGCTCACCAATTCTCTCATTAATATTGTAGGCAGCCTTTGCCGCTGCGGACTGCACTCTTGTCACCCTAGGAAGTCGAACGGCATCGTAGACAGCCAAGGCCTCTTGAACGTCTCCGCTGAAATATTTTTCACTAAAGAGGATGCCAAGCGCGGCAGCATCTTCAATCGCCATGCAGGCGCCTTGACTTTGATGGGGCATCATCTTGATTCGTGTCAGCTCATCTGGTATTGAATAGTCAATTAAGCGCATAGGCATACCGGGTGTCCTGCATCCCCTAACAAACAGACATTGTTCTTGTGGATATAAGGGTAAGGGTCACTGTGATACTGTAGTCAGCGAGGCAGTATCTCGATAGCATCATCATATACTTTACTCACTGTACCCATAGCCGCCATGGCTGGATCTCTTTTCCAATCTTCAAGTGTGACAGGACTTGTGAGTCAAGGTTCGGATACGGCGCCAGTAACTCTTCCACCGGCCTATTTTCATGTCCCCAGGTATGTGTAGAGTAATCGCCCACTGAGCGAGGAAAGAAGCAGTAATACGACAACAACTTGCCTCCGTTACATGGCGACAAAACAATCTTGTCCCATTTGCCCTCTTGGCCTCCCCAATATTCAAGGGCACTGTGTTGTGAGTAGTCCACTAGACCTAGTTTGACAGCTTCTTCTGTGGTAACGTTTGCATGTAGGCAGCTTTGCTCGGATGGTCGTTTTGCTGGATGAATGCCAATCTCACCCCGGACGACTGAACCAATGCCGTCTGCGCCAATGATGAGATCGTGTTGGGCAACAACACCATTCGTAAATGTGATTTTTCCAGCATCAACGTCAATCTCTCGACACTTTATAGTAACGCAATTAGTACTTTGTTAATCTTCGATGCATACTTCATTCATTTACTCACTTGATGATTGACTTCTATCGTCGCTGGTGTCCCCTTCCCGTCTTCTCCAAGCGCAGAATCCTTCAACATGGCATGCATATACTGTCGGTGAAACATGTTGTAGACATACCCCCACCTCTTTTCATAATCTTCCAAGTCATAAACACTGACCGGCTCGCCCGTCTTCCAGTCGCGATTGATCAACTTCTTGAGCACGACAGGATCCCCCTTTGCTACATCAACGCCCCATTCATGAAGCCATCGTGTGCCATTTGCCGCGCATGAGACTGAAGCGCCTACTTCGCCAGCAAAATCGTGCTTTTCATAGATTGTGACCCCATGTCCGGCGCGACGGAGAGCAATGGCAACAGACATGCCACCGATGCCACCTCCAACGACTCCCACATTGAGGCGTCTCCAGCCAGAAGGGAAATCTGACCTCATTTTGAAAGAGAAAAAAGAGTTAAAGATTTTATCAAGTTGGCTGCGTTTGCTTTGTGCAAGTCACGTTTAACAGATTTGAATCACAAAAGGGAAGCTAGTGCCGGGCAATGCTGAAGTTTATCTATCTCGCGTCTCTTCATGCACAGCTATCCGTGGAGCGGTTAACCACTCTACGCTGATGATTTTGATCGTATACGCCCGTCAGCGAATCCGTCATCGCTATCTCTCTCCTTGCAGCGCCATTCACGTCACCCCTTACACGGACACCTAACTGGGAAAAGTTGGCAGGCTTATCACGGTTGCTGGCGGCTATGCCCCTGGACGGATAGATATTAGGTGCAATAGCCGCCACAAGGTTGCAAAAGCCGCAGCTTGGAATGCCATGTCTTATCTGTATCAACATGTCACTCGTCATCAATCAAATATGCATAGTTAACGTATAACGCACTGTTATGCTCGGCAAGTCGTAATCAACCTTTTATGCAGCTACATTAGATGCCATTTCCGCCCGCCGCTCGAGTTTCTTGAAATACACTTGGTACTCAAAGTACTGCAAACGCACATATGATATGTACATGTATGTCATTTACAACACTTTGAAAGGAGATTCTGTATACGTATCATAATCTGGAATAAAAGTTATACCTTCTAGATAAATGTAACTCCACAGCCCTGTACCATTAACAAGATGCAAAAGCCAGTTGTCTATCAAAATATCGCCATCCAACGCCGCCAATGCAAGATTAGTCTGATCCAAATACTCTTGGGCTATAGAAAGGAAAGCTATCCCATTGAGACAAGTCGAGGATGTCCCACCCCCGCAACATATCTCCATCCATTTCGGTGGGTTGACCCGAAATATCCGCCATCCAAAGCCCACCAATGTCCCCACTTGCTGGCGCTGTATTATTATGAGGCAAAGTCACGTCGTCGCCATCATTACTGTTCAGGCTGCTATTGTCTTGACCAGTGTCTCCTTCCCTGCTGAAAGAGATTAATTTTCCCACGTATCTGCTTCGAGGTCGCGTAGGCGTCTTCATCCGCTGCTTCACAACTGCATCAGATAGTAGGGTCAAAATTCCCGAGTAATGAGCAGCCTGGGGGCTTTGAATGCCCAAGAAGTCGAGAACATCTTTCGCGCTACGAAAGGTGGTTTCAACCTCGTAATCAAGCTCCTTTTTGGCAAACATGTCGAAGCCAAGGATAAGGCCAGCGGCAAAAATGAGTGCCCTAGTTTCATTGTTAGCCATAAATCTTTTACCTTGCATGTGAATACCTTACTTCATTATACACATATTACCAAGGAGAAGCCCCGACTTATGTGCGTCTGAGCACGTCTGCACCAGATATACTGCGGCATCAATGCATGCGGACGCCAGAGGTGAGGATGTAGGCGACGCAACACCCTGGCGAGAAGTAAGATTAGATATTAATACTGGTCGAGTAACCAACGTGATGGCGAAGTAGTAGAGACAGGCGATATGTATACTGTCCGTTGCCGCTTTTCGTGATGGGGAGCCTTTTTTGGAAGTGAGAGGATTGCGAAGAAAGTTGGGAAGTTTTTGGCTCCAATCTTCAATTTTGCCCAGAAATTGTTCCACAATAGCGGTCGATGTGACTTTCTTCCCATATAGTGCGTCAATGCTCTCATTGATGATGGTAAGTATGTTATATGAAGCAAATAAGCTTTGACAGCTTCTTGTGTCTAAAGACGTAGATGAGCCAATGGCGGTGGTATCGAGCTCTGCTCTTAAACCAGCTGTTGCCGGTGGTCTTCCAAGGATAGAGCATACAAGCATGTCTAGTACACAGAGACTCATCCATGTTCGCAGTCTATTGATTTCATGAGCTTAGGTCAGGAGAAATTTCATGATTGAAAACTTCGTTCAACGTACCTCAGCTGGCAGAATGGATTACTCAGATCTGCATACGAATGGCGGCTATGCATCCCAAGAGCAACTGCGGCTCTTGACGCAATCCCCAAGTACATGAATGCTGTGTTTCTTCGACAATGCCCAAGCATATAAAAGGCCATGAGAAGAAAGGCACGCACCATATCAATAGTAGGATCCTCCAACATGCCGGAAAATGCTCGTTTCTGTGCTTGCCGAAAGTATACTTTTCCGACTTGCTGCGCGTCCATTGGAGAATTGCACTGCGCGCCAATGGCTACCACGAGGTCAATTGATGCATGCTTATACGAGCTTATAGATTGAGGTCCATCAGTTCGGATTTTCACTAGGATATCTTCAACCTCTAGCGGTCCAAAAATATCCAGCAGTCCCCCAGTCTTCATGTATAATTAGCATTGCAATGATGCGGAAGAAAGGGTTAGGCGCCATGCTTACAGCAGCTTCATAAATGCGAGCATATAGTAAGCTATTTTCTACATCTAGATTATAGGTGGTTGGTTCCAAGTCATTCGAGTCCGCCGCCGCAGAAGGCTCTGTCTCCAGCATACTATGACGCTTATCACTCTGCGAGAATTGCGAGGGCCCGATTTGAGCCGTCACTGTATCTCTAATGAGCTGAAGAAATGACAGAGAGGCTGCTTCGCCAATGTAGACTATAATTATCTCATTAGATGAACATAATCTTAGCAAATCAGCTTGTGAACAACTCACCTTGCTCTCCCCGCAGGTTCAGTAGCATGCGAGCATGAGACTCCGGTCCTTGAGCTGGAGATCCAGAATTTGCAGAGAGCGGCGGCGGCTCATGCGTGGATCTGGAGATGGCCTCATCTGGAAAGCTTATTCGAGAATCAGATGGAGTGGGAGGGCGATATTCCCCATCAGCATCATTGTTCATCGAAGTTGAATCTGTCTCCGGACCCCAGTCCGATGGAACAATATTGGCGAAGCCATCGCGGCCCCACGCAGATTCATCCTCCGGATTATGGTCTCCACCAGCCAGCGATGACTGGACCTGCTCCGGCGCAGAAGCCCTTGACCGAGGCGGAGGTTTCTTCCTCCAGCCTCGAGGCTGATGAGTCAGGAAACACGATGCCCCAATGCCGCGTCTCTGGCAAGCGGTGCAAGGCACCGTGGCACTACATCGCTTTTTAGAAGCGCGGCAAAAGTTACATGCCTCCGCAGCGCGCTGGCGCTGGCTTGGATGAACCTTTGGCCGTGGCATCTTCAGACAATTGAAAGACCAAGACAACGGCTAGGGGATATCCGCCCAGGCCGCTCTAGCTTGATTGTGGAGGAATTGTGTGAGGAATGGGTAACAGCGGCTTCCAGGTGTACCAAGCGCGGCTTGGTTTGTCTCAGGGGCCATTCCCAGATATCACCTGTTGAATACACCCCTGGGCGGCGATGACGAGGTTGGTCTGGCACTTTCGGTGTATAGATGGAGCTGAGATATTACCAACTCTCTGTCGGGTGACTGGCATTGGTTGAGATATGACCGTATCCGCCTACAGTATTATCTCTTTATCTACTGTGCGGCAATCTCCCTAGTCGTCTTCCCCGCACCCTCTGCTATCGGCTCCAGGTTTGTTAGTTGGTATCTGCCGTTGATACCCACTGCAGTCTGCTCTATTTTCCCCAGTAGACCGCGGGGAACGCCTCCGCCAGGACAGAAGTCCTCCATAGCCCCTCTAGCATCTGCTAGCTTCGATCTGTATGGAGCTTCTGAGTGAGACGTAATGCGTCAGAAGCAAATATTGGTCCTCAGCCGACATCATGCGCAAGAGGGGGAGCATATTGGAGGGAGCGGCTATGAGCTCGAAGTACGCACGCGAATGCAGCTGTAGACAATATCCCCCCTAACATTGACAAATTAATAAGAATTGAGATCTTATTTATACGTGCAGCAGCCACATCGCTTGCTTGACTCGAGTGGTAGCAGTTCCATCATTGTCGCAAAAGTTACTTTCCTTTCCTTGGACTGCATATCTTGGAGATATCCACATCAACCCGCAAAACATAAATAGTACGATAAAGACAATGCTCGGCAAAGTAGCTCTAGAAGAGGCGTTCGCCTTACCTCGCATGCAGGAGAAGACGAGATGGTGGGCTTCACTTTTCGCCGTCGACCCTGAAAAGCATGCGCATGAAATGACAGATATTACCACTACGCGAATCGCATATATGGATAAGCATGGCGTCGGCTATACATTGCTTTCGTATACAGCACCAGGCGTACAGGACATTTGGGATGCAAAAGAGGCACAGGCTTTTGCTGTTGAGATCAACGACTACATTGCGGGCGCAATCAAAGATCACCCAGATCGATTCGGTGCTTTAGCGTAAGTACATGGCCTTTCTCTGTCTCGTAGTTTTTCCACCACCTCGCAAATGAAGCTAAGTCTCAATTGCTAGTACACTTTCTATGCATGATCCCAAGGAAGCAGCCACTGAGTTGAAACGATGCGTAACGCAGCTGGGCTTCAAGGGCGCGCTTGTCAATGACACACAGCGCGCTGGTGCGGATGGAGACGATACGGTCTTCTATGATGGGCCTGAATGGGATATATTCTGGTCCACGGTCACTGAGCTAGATGTTCCATTCTATCTGCACCCTAGAAATCCAACCGGAACCATCTACGAGAAACTATGGGCCAAGCGAAAGTGGCTCATTGGACCTCCGCTCAGCTTCGCTCAGGGCGTTAGCCTGCATCTTCTAGGAATGGTCACAAACGGCGTCTTCGATAGACACCCCAAGCTCCAAATTATTATTGGGCATTTGGGAGAGCATATTCCTTTTGATCTCTGGAGAATCAATCACTGGTTTGAAGACGTAAAGAAGCCATTGGGTCTTTCATGTAAGAAGACGATTCGAGAATACTTTGCACAGAACATCTGGATCACCACAAGTGGTCACTTTTCAACGCCCACTTTGGAGTACTGCATTACAGAGATGGGAGCCGATCGGATCCTTTTCTCCATTGATTACCCATTTGAGTCTTTCGGCGATGCCTGTGACTGGTACGATGGTGTAACATTAAAGAATGCCGAAGATGTGAGGAAGATTGGAAAGGATAATGCAAAGAAGCTTTTCAAGCTTGGAGCGTTCAAAGATTCAGCATAATTATGTAAATAGTCAATATCACAAACAATTCTTCATGATCTAAGATATCCACTGTTCTCAAATAAATTGTGAGCGCAGCGCAACAAACCAAAAAAGTATCCGACGGTAACTACTGTACATACAGCTTCATCACTTTTCAAGACTTTCCACTCTAGCAGTGTATCGAATATGCAAACTTCCAGCTACGCTTGAATACATACATTTGATTAGATAGGTTCATAGCAATCTGAATGAATGAACGAGAACCATCTCTATTAGGGAATTCTACTTGGGGAAAATTGAGGTGTTCACGTCTTTTTAGATACAGACATCGTCTATACAAAAGTTTAAAGCTCACCCTGGCATGAAATGGCGAGATGGCCGAGTTGGTTATGGCGTCAGGTTAAGGCTACCTTAACAGCAATTCCTGGTGGAGCAATCCGCGTGGGTTCGAGTCCCACTCTCGTCAGCTTCTATTTTTGCTATGCCTGTTAAAAAACAGCATATCTCAAATTTTTTTGTTTATTCGCTAATTTTTCTATTTTATGTGATTGTCTTCCTCAGGAGAAGTCTTCGCTTGAAAGAGAATATGTATTCACTCAGCGATGCTCATGTTAATCGGCGACTGTCTGTAAGCTTCATTCAGTGTATTTCGCAAAGTCAACCATCCATCTGGTTGGTTTGGTCTATCATGTAGGGCATCGATGGAGTACTGATTTTGAGCTGTATTACCTTTTTCTTGTATAGCAATATCACTTTACAAATCTGAAAAATGATAATCAACATTGGCGATTCATGTACGTTTATGCTCGTATACCAAATTACTTCGGCTATATGCCTTGTATGGATTACGTATTTTTTTTGATGCACCTCCCTGGCTTATACATCATCTACCAAATATCTTCGCAACCTATAATCTTTTTGGAGTTGAAGACCCCTTGATGCTAGTGTTGGCGAAAGTAGATCATCGCAAGCAACTCGGAAACCGATCTCGCAGCCGAGCGTTTGTCGATGCACGCGGAGATTGTCTCGGCTTTGAAGGAACTTTTGGGAAACTAATGCCTGTGTGACTGAATAGATAATACTACGTTTATGAATTCTGATTTATGATGGAATTCATGCTACGCTTCCCTGGCCGCGATAAATCCCCATGTTGTTGTTTACTCGTCTCTTCATAGGGTAGGCTTAGTAGAACCTAACTACGGTTGCAAATGAACATTTTAGTGGGCACTATGTTGCAGTCTTATGCCAGTAAAGGAAAACCTTCTGAAACATCTCATTGTTACCAATTATAATGGACCGAGCCAAACAATAATGCTTTTGGCCCGTATACTGTCATGATATCTTAGTAACAGGAGAATAAGCTCACAAGGTTGCTTGCAGCCTTAATGTAGACCCGAGAACCGGGCTATTCAAGGGGACGTATTGAGTGCTCCGTAGAGAGAGGGAGCTAACTCCCCGCTGTTCATCGGACAAGGGCCTTAGCTTCCTGATATTGAAGTTACTAAAATAATGGGTATCTTTGTCCTTGTTGTAAGCCGTTGGTCATCTCAATGCTATTGTTGAGGGTGTGATAAATGTTTCCGACAGAATTAGCATCATGCCTGTAATAATCCAAATTGACTCACATTCAATTTTTTTTTTTAACCCATAATCACGAAGACTTTGACTCGCCTCTCACGGAAACTTTCAAAAAGCAACCTTGATGGCACGGCTCTACCGAAACTAGCACCGGAATACGGGAATATCGTACCTGACAGACGGCTTCTAGGTAGTATATCCGCCTTAACAAAGCCCACTTAATGACTAACAGCAACGAATAGCAGCCATCAGCATATAGCCTACTGGCATCGGCGCCGTCCTCGGCTCGCGTCTTCATCTTTCGCCGGGCCTTGCGTGGTCGAGTTGGCCGTTGACGTCAGCAGAAGCCCCTAACAATCGGCACAGTTGAGCCGGATTGTGGATCGGAAACCATCGACGGCAGATATCGAAGGCGACCGGGTTTATTTTCCATTTACCAATTGCTGGCCCTGCTTTTCTGTCGAGTTCGATTTAGCGGTCGACCAGTGTGGAAAATTTTGTTCCGACTTTCGGCTGGATTGTCGCTCGTACAAAATTGTAGTTATTTATATATATGGATGTTCCCGCTCCCACGATGGGTCATGGTTCGGGGTTTGACGATGCGCTAAGGATATTGATGTGGCATTTTAATGCACCTCACGTGCTATAATCATCAAGATGCCGGACGAAGAGAGCATATCAAGAGAGAGTACCTCAAGTAGCCACAGCATAAACGACAGAGAAAAAGACATTGAGCCAGATGGCCACCGTCCAGCCCTCCATGAGACTCTGTCAAATGTGTCTCAGAAGAGCAAGAATCAACCTCGACCTCCGTCGGCAAGTAGCTCAAGCTTGAATCGGCCTCTATCAAGAGCATTATCAAGACGCGAGACAGTTCTATCAAGAATTCGCTCTCGACCAGATGTTCAGTTTACACATCCTCTTGCGCATATCAAGACGACAGAGGATGAGATTGTCACCTTCGATGGACCTGACGATCCCTACCACCCTCTAAACTGGCCTACACACAAAAAAGTGCTCACAACGGCTCTTTATGGACTTGTTACCATGACTGCCACTTGGGCTTCATCATCATATTCTTCTGGTACGAAACTGGTCGCCGAAGAGTTTCATGTAGGATCTCAGGTCGCTGTACTTGGCACAACGTTATTTCTCTGTGGCTTCGGAACGGGCCCGCTACTGTGGGCACCGCTGAGCGAAGTATATGGCCGACGTACTGCGGTCATGATTCCAATGTTCATCTCCATCGCCTTTAGTTTCGGCACTGCTACAGCCAAGGATCTCCAGACTATTATGTTGACCCGATTTTTTGGAGCTTTCTTCGCTTCTGCACCCGTAACGAATACTGGAGGCGTCTTGGGTGATCTTTACACGCCAGCCCATCGCGGTATCGCCATGGCTGGGTATGCCATGGCTGTTGTCGGCGGACCGGCATTGGGTATGTTAATGATATTTTCCCAATATTATACAAAAAATAATCTTGCTGACAAAATTTCTAGGCCCCATCGTCTCTGCCGCAATGGCTGAACAGCCGTCTTTAGGCTGGCGCTGGACTGAATACCTCACGGGAATTCTGCAAGCCTTCATTCTCCTTTTAGCAGTCATATTCATCGATGAAAGCTATCCCCCGAAACTCCTGGTCTACAAAGCCCGCCGACTGCGTCATGAGAGCGGAAACTGGGCTCTCCATGCCAAATTCGAAGAATGGGATGTTAGCGTGAAAGAGCTCTGTAAGAAGTTTTTGATACGGCCGGTGCAGCTGCTTCTTACGCCTATTTGCTTCCTTGTCGCCTTGTATGCCAGTTTCTGCTACGGTATCTTGTATATGCAGTTGGGAGCAATCCCCATTATATTTGGAGAAATTCGTGGCTGGAATCCTTTGGTCTCAACACTGCCCTTTTCGTGCATCTTTCTGGGAGCAATCTTTGGATGTGCTGCAAATGTTTACAACCAACTCCTCTACAACAAAGCATATCACGCTGCCGGTAACCGTGCTGTCCCGGAAAAACGACTTCCGCCCATGATGATCGGCTCTATTCTCTTCAGTGGCGGACAGTTTATGATAGGCTGGACCGGTGGCCAACGTGATATTCATTGGATCGTTCCTTGCATTGGCCTCGTGCTGCTAGGAACCGGCTTCTTTACCATTTTCCAAGCTGCGCTTAATTACTTGGTGGATACCTTCCAGGCGTACGCTGCATCAGCTATTGCAGCCAATACGTTCCTTCGATCTTGCTTTGCTGCCGCCTTTCCCCTGGTGGTTGGCCCCTTGTTCCATAACATTGGCGTTGGACCAGGCTCCAGCATCACTGGTGGGTTTGCAGCATTGCTGATCCCGGTCCCGTTTTTCTTTTACAAATATGGAAAGAGAATTCGAGCTGGCTCCAAGTGGTCAAAGGCTTCGGTGTACGACTAGACTGCAAGCTGCGATGTCTTGATGCTACTATTCTATTTTTGAACCAACTCGGTGGATGAGACATAAAGAAGAGAAGAAGATTTTGTTTTTACCTTTTATCTTCCATTCTAGCGTGCAAAAAGTTGTTTTTATCGAAAGCTGACGATATTGAATACATGGATGTTATGAACAGCGATACTGCTTTACCAGATAGACTTGTCCTTTAGGCACAATTACGGAGATTTCGGGGGAGCCGTACTAATAATGATCGTTTTTGATACCCCATGTCAGCTATGGATGAATAAAATTTACTGTTAACACTTGAATCTAAATGGCTCGCTTGGAATAAATATGCTTGTCCGTGTTCCGAGAAATGTAATGTCAAATATCGCGTTGACAGCCCGTGAAACGAGGGTAGTTCATCAACGAGTAACTCGCGGAAGGGGCTGTAAGAGCTCAGTGTGAGCCATTGGAAGTCTTTCGTATCTTGCGTAGTCGTTGAGGTAAAAGGATTAATACTAATACCTAAGAAGCACACCATGTACGAGGCTTCGCATGTATACGATGTGTCTGGCATAGAGAAGTTGACAAGGTTGATTAGAAAATAAGCTTTATGGGAGCCTGACCCGTCCCCAAGAGCGGGGCCTTTTTCTGAGACTCGACAGAAACTGTGATAGCTACTCCGTACGACTATGCATAATAACGCAACAAGGATTATATAATCTGCCGATAGTAGTGGGGTTGGCGTGGCTGTGTGCATGTATTTGCCTCTAAGCCCACCAACCTCAAGGCATCCATCGACTCCGCCTTGCAGAGCCTCAATTGCTCAATTGGCGGTGCACAGAAGGGGGGAGAATAGAATTCCCCCCTAAAAATACGATTCTGGGGTCTTGCAGGCGATCGAGCCGAGGAGCCTAAGATTCCCACGTTTTGCTTCATGCTGTTGGTTCATAGTGCTGGACACCCTCAAATGTTAGCCATTGTTAGTTCACGGCACTTTCTCAATGATCCCATCGGCACTTCACAGCATATCTAGATTCATGTAGCATGGCTCTGAATTAAACTTCACTCTGAATTTACAATCAAGTGCTCGTCTCTATTGATGTTTACCGGACAGAGCCAATGTCACTAATTGCCAGTATTCTTTTGCCCAAAACATAGTAACATTATGAGAGTAGAGAGTTATGGTAGCATGGCAGGAGAACTGCCGGCCTCGTAGCTCTTCCTAGATAGAGAATGGCCAATTGTTTGGCTTAGAGTTATCATTGTTGTAACTTGTAACTTAACGCTACCTGACATGATCTCATATCTCATTGCTGCACATCGTTAATCCCACTAATCATCCATGCACATAGTCCTACGCTTTACGGAAAACGAATTAGCAGCAGCCAGCTCATCAAGCTCTTACATGAAAACCAGTACCGATCTGAGGAGAAAAAAGTAATTCTAAAATATTATCAGGTGGTTGCCTGGGTTCTTGCAAGACCCATGCGAGCTAATTGGCTGAGGCCTCTCGATCTCACGGTGGCTGCCTTGCAGCTGCCTAGCTACTGCGGCGTGAGTCACGACTTCGCTAAGAGGAAGGCTCATGGCTTATACGAGCAGTCTGAGCTGAGTGCTATTAATATGTCGATTTCTGCTCATCAAATAATCCATTTACTCTATACTCACTCAACCTCTCTCACAACCCTTCATTGTCCATTTCGCCGCCATCTTATATTACTCAAAGGCCAGACTCAACAATGGCTCGCACAAAGCAGACCACCAGAAAGCCTATCCCCAGACGGGGTGGTGGCCGATTTGGTGGTAACAATGGCAATGGAAATGGCACTGGCCGTTCTGCACGCACATATGGCCCTCATGATCTCGACTTCATAGCTCTTCAAGAGGAGGCAGAGCGCCGCGAGCGCATCCTTGCTGATCAGCGTCGAGTTGCGGCCAAGTGGCGCCCCAAGATCCCTGAAATCCGCAAGGTCAACTTTGAAAACTTCAAGAACCGTTTCCAGGGCGAAAATGAGCCTGACTATGCTGTTGATGTCCTCATGGCTGGTCCTGGACTCCAGGGTCAGATCCGCCGCGAGCGTGCGATCCGCCGAAGCGAAGAGACGGCTCGAGTGCGCAAGAGCTTCTACAGCCTCTATGATGCTGGAGCCGACCGCCGCAAGAAAATCGATCCCCTTGATAAAGTAAAGCGAGAAAAGAGAAATGAACTGCTCTCAACTGATACAGAGATTCAGCGCATTCGTGTGCAGTCACAACCCATCTTGGGACATCTGACATCCCTGTTGAACGATACAGAGTCGAGATCTACCCCTCGCACATTCATGCGCCCGTTCAAAGCTCTTGTGTACTTCCAACCCAAGATGAAAGAAATTCTTGCCACTTTGGAAGAGAAATGGGCCGACTATGAAGAGCTTGATGAGCACTCTGATGCTGCAGATGCGGCTAGTGAAGAGGCCGAGGTCATCGTCGAGATCGACAGCAAAAATGATACTGATACAGACGCCAAATCTGACGCAGAAGGTGACGAAGAGGACAAGGATGATGTCGAGTCGCTCGCATCGGTTGACTCAAACGTTGATGAAGACTTTGACAGCCTTATGGACAGCCCCGAGGCTCTGAGGGACATGCGATGCTACGTCAAATTCATTGACGAGGAGATCATGCCTCTCTACAAACGCTTCGAGGGTAGCACCGCTGAGAAGGTCAAGTTTGACGACTTGTGGTCACTTTTCCGAGTGGGAGACCTGGTCTACATGCCAGCCGCTGTTGAAGCTGGTGGACGATACCACGAAGTTTGGCGAATCTATAAGATTCAGGCACCGCAGCCTGAGACGTCCTACCCCAAAAACGGCTGGGGATTCTTCGATGAGTTTGACGACATTGATGATCAAAACAAGTTCAAGATCTCCGCGTATTACGTGGACTACGACGGTACTGCCTTCGGTGCCGTGAAAACAAAGTTCGAGATTGAAGGCTTCTCGGGAGAACGATCCATCGACTCGCTGCCCTGTTATCCAATGCGCTACCAGTCCGGCCATGAAGAGCTGATTGGTGGTTTGAAGGAACAAGGCCGCAAGTTTCTGCATTACTTGGATGATCGCCACCAGCAGCACAATGCATGGACCTTGACGAGGAACCCGCCCTCGCACCGCAATGACCCTGATCAGGAAATCTTGGACAACGAGTACTATGAGAAGATGCGCCACCCAGAATTCGTTGAAAGTGATGTGATTGTTGACATGACTGAGGCGTACCAGAAAATGCCCAACTGGCGACCTGACTTCCACCAGTTGGCCGTCAACAAGGCTGTCCGCTGTGAGATTGCCGATGATGAGATTCCAATCCAGAAATGGTTTGATGGCGTCCGCCAGAACAGGTCATATGTGCAAAAGGAGATTATCCAAAAGGCCGATGGCATTGAGAGCCGCCAGCGCCGAGACAATCTCGCCGTCGATACCTTTTTGCGCAACCGCCTTAGAGGATCTCGAAACTTTGAGGCAAATGCACAGGCTCAGAAGCTGCGCGATGAGGATCTTGTCCTGCTCCCTAAGCGTATGTTTGCGTATGCCCTACGAGAGCGTCGCTTCATGCCTGTCGACTTGAACCTCCTTAAGCCTATCAAGCGCGAGGTTGGTGTGTTTGAGAACCTCCGAATTCATGGTGACTACAAAGATGTTGTCCGCAGTCTTGTCATGTCTCACTTCCGGAAGAAGGAACTGGAGCGGCGATATGTTGACGCTGCCACGGAAGGCCCAGGACAGGATCTGATTCAGGGCAAGGGTCGTGGACTCGTCGTTTTGCTGCACGGTGTGCCTGGTGTGGGTAAGACTGCGACTGCCGAAGCTGTCGCTATGGAGAACAAGAAGCCGCTATTCGTGATTACCTGCGGTGATCTTGGTCTCTCCCCTCATGAGGTCGAGTCTTCTCTGAAGAATGTCTTCCGTCTTGCGCACTTATGGGACTGCGTGCTCCTTCTTGATGAAGCAGATGTTTTCCTCTCGCAGCGATCCAAGCTGGACATGAAGCGAAATGCGCTTGTATCCGTGTTCCTCCGTGTCCTTGAGTACTACAACGGTCTCTTGTTCTTGACAACTAACCGTGTGGGTACTATTGATGAGGCCTTCAAGTCTCGAATCCACTTGTCTCTGTACTACCCGCCTCTCGATAAGACGCAGACAACTGAGATCTTCCGTCTCAACGTCGCTAAGCTCAGAGTGATGGAGTCTGAGCGACAGAAGATGACTGGTGAGCCCTCAATGGTCATCAAAGATGAAGAGATACTTGAGTTTGCCGCGAAGCACTACGAGGATCTCGCTCGATCCACCGGCTGCTGGAACGGTCGACAGATCAGGAACGCCTTCCAAATCGCGTCAAGCTTGGCACTGCACAACTACACCAAGCAAGCGGACATCGCTCGTGCCAAGGGCCAGCTGCCACCTGCAGCTCCAGTTTTGGACAGAACACTGTTTGACAAGGTCCAGATGTCGACACAGAGCTTTGATAAGCATATGAAGAAGGAAGAGGGCAAGTACGATGATGAGATTCCGATGAGGGGAACATTTGATGATTAAAGTGAGGATGACGCTATAAATTGCGCCTGTGTGGGACTATCTTTCCTAGGAATCTTGTATTAAGCATATAGTTATGATCTGAAAGCTACGAATCTATTTTATACTTTGACTCTGAACAGCTCCTTGAGTTTCGCCATACGGCGAAAGCATTTACGCCCTTTTGCTTAATCTTCGGCGTAACTTGAAGTTCCGTTAGAATCGCTGATCCACTGTACACATAGGTATATGTCAACACTGGAAGCCTAGACCAGTGGAGCCCTTGTGAGACAGATTTGGGCACACCTTTGTAACTGTATATACCAAAACATAATATTCGAGAGTCATTGTAAACTACCTAAGGTAGGCTTGACAACAACGAAATAGGGCTTAGCGAGGACGAAATACAAGACGCGAAAGGCCGTTATTGCCGGAACTAAAACTCATGGGGTATTTCCATTGCGAGCGGGCCGATTTCCCGCACCGGAGTCGAAAAAATGCGGGGTGAAGCAGCCAGGGATCTTCTTTATGTTGATTAAGGAGCCCCTTAGCGAGGCCTATGCTAAGACTCTATCGCCTAGGGTTAAATAAGGAAGGATGCGAGAATTTTACTGTCATCTTACGATGATACGAGGTGCTGTAGTAGGATGAAGTTAAACCACGGAGCGGATCAGTTCTATTTGGCCGAGATGTTTTGGCGCGGCTTCATAAGATGAGGCCGAGGTGAGTATATATTATATACTACACCACTTCGCTTTCTTCCAAAGTCGATGAATTCAGTTTGCAGACGGTATTTTCTAGTAGGAATACTTCTCAGTCAATTGTTTGCTTTGCGCTCTAGCGGTTCTTGGCATCATGGGGGCGCTACGTTCCTTCGTCATTTTCGGAGGTCTTGTCTATTCGGCTCTTTCGACGGCGGTTCCGCCTCTACAGCCCCGAGCGGTGGCAGGTCAAGGTTGGTCACTGCAGTCTGGATCATGTCCTGCCAATACCAAATCTTGCGGTAACGGGTCTTGCTGCCCTTCAACGTCAAACTGCCAAGCCACCGGAAATGGTGAAGTGGAAGCCTGCTGTCCTTCAAGTAAGCGAATATTCTTGGATTCTAGCCAGATATACATCTGCTGATCGTGCTGTGCAATTTTTAGCAAGTAATTGCCGAGGCAGTGTCGAAGGCGCTCCAAGTTGCGCAAATGCTGCTTGGTCGTTGTGGACAGGAAGCTTTGGGAATGGGTTTTGTTGCGAGGTCGGGTTGACTGGAGCCTTTGTTAATGGAGGATCAGTTGCCGGCATTTGCGTAACCTCTGTTCCCTCCGGATACTCTACGGCTTCGCTGGTAAGAAAATCGAGTCTTACTTATGGACAAAGAAATCGACCCCTAAATGTGATTTTTAGGTTAGCAAAGGAACGGGCACTCCAGTTACTTCTACCCCTCCAACGTCTTCAACTTCATCCTCTGTGCACACGACGACTAAAGCAAGTTCTACAAAGTCGAGTGGTTCTGCACCAACATCAACTACAGTGCCGAGAGCAGTGTAAGAAGTCCTATCTTGAGCGTCGTTGCATATACAAGTCAACCTGTGCGTACTGAGCTAATTATATGCTAGATTTGCCCACTACATGGTCGGATCTATGAATGCAACAGACGCTGTGCAGGATATTACAGACGCAAAGGCAGTAGGCTTCGACGCTTTTGCGCTCAACACCCATGACATCACGGATCCTTGGGCTTTAGAAGCATTGGGATACTTGTTTGATGCAGCTGACCAAAATGGCTTTAAGCTGTTTATGTCGTTTGACATGAGTTGGAAGACTACCATTGCTCCATCTCAGATCCCGTCATTCTTGCTCAACTACATTTCTCGCCCTTCGTACTACACTGTCTCCGGCAGGCCTCTCGTTAGCACCTATGATGGTGGCTTCATCGCAAACTCTGACTGGCTCTCAGGCTTTAAACAGCCACTACAGGCCCAAGGCATTAACCCATACTTTATTCCCAACTTTGGCGATTGGAGTGGCTGGCCGAATAACTTCTTTTCAACTTATACAGTTGCCGATGGTGTCTTCAGCTGGGAGTCTGCGTGGCCTGCCACGAACACCGGCAAATCCAACGTTTCCGATAGTGTTGATCAGAATCTGCTTCAGCAAGCACGGGCCGCTGGCAAAGTATATCTGATGCGTAAGAATCTCCCTTACACACTCTTTTCTTTGTCTTTCCAGCACAGACGCTAATGAGAAACCTATCATATAGCTTTATCAAGTTTCCAGTTTAAATATCAAGGCGCAGGTCAAGACTGGTACCGCATTGGAGAAGTCAACTTGCCACAGCGATTCGAACAAGTATTGGATTTGCAGCCAGACTTGGTAGAGCTAATTACATGGAATGACGCAGGAGAAGGTCATTATATAGGCAATTTTTTCCAGCAACAAATCGATGGCACGAATATTGGAGACTACGCCAATGGATTCGATCATACAGGTTGGCAACAGCTAGTGTCACCCTTCATCAAGGCATACAAAGGCGGCACAGCTACCAGTGGCAGTCAGATTCTGCCTCCTGGATCAGTTCCTGTGGGTTCATTATGGTATCGTACCTTGTTGACCAGCGCCAGCTGCTCATCCACGATTGCAAATTCTGAACAGGCCCAAGACACGGTTAACTTTGCTGTGCTGCTGCCCTCAAGTGGCTATACGATCAAAGTGTACAGCAATAACGGGCTGATTGGTAACTTCACTGGCACTGCTGGGCTGAATTATCGCGCTGTACCTGGGCTGAGCGTTGGCGGCGGGCAGTATATCCAAATTGTGAATAGCGCTGGTTCTGTGGTTGCATCGGCCACGGGCACGAAGCAGGTAACGGCCCAGAGTTCCAACGCTACCTGTAACTGGAACTACGAAGTCGTTGGCCTCTCATAGATCATTTTGCTTTTCAGTAGGTCATAACCGAGAAGTTGAGAGGTAGAAGTCTTATGAGCATTGATGGCTTATTGATTGGAAATCGTAATATGTTGTCGCCAGTGTATGCTGATGCGAGCTTGGTGCTATTATCGTGTATTGTATTATGTGAAACTGGGAGTTGTGCAGCTGTTCATAGACACACTTGTCGCGTCTAAAAGGCCATGAAAGAGCTGCGAAATATGCCATGCAAAAGTTACCGCCCTTAGGTTAATAGTTGCATTTTCGGCTCGTTTTGACACTTTTACTGGCTACTTGAAAGCAGAGTATCTGAATTCTATAGAAGACGAAAACAGAATAAGTCTAGACATGTTAAAATCTGCTCTTGAGTGGATGAATTGTGTTACGTCGCAAATTACTACCGCATTGTCCAGTAATGAAACAAAGACGGTGAGCCTCTCAACGTTATTTTAAGCTGGATTTATGCTTCTATACAAATATGGAGTAGATCAGCAGAACATATACATGAGGGGCTTGATCAAGAAAGCAACGAGAGACAAATCCTGGCAGAATTACGCGACGTGTCATAATAGCCTGAAAACAAATAGCATCATGCAGAGCGGCATGTGTTCGCTTTTCGTTCTTATTCGGGCGACCGGCCGGTCATTGTGGAACCTGTGTATAGACTTCCGCTATTATCAACGAGCAAGCAATGATAAAGAACATAGACGTATTTAGTTATACGCGTTTCATTACAAACTCGTAAAACGAACTCCTCCAGTAGTAGGCGCTTAGATTTTGCTTTCTACGTTCCACCATTGCAACAAACAGAATAGCAAAATACATATTGAAGCGGCTAAGCCGGAACGCAAGCAGCGACTGTGACCCTACAATATCGCCTGGTCGCCTCACTGTTGGCATTGATCAGGAAGGTCGCAATTGTGAAGCGAGCGGGGTTAGACTTAGGCTGCTTTTTCATAAGTTGATATTTCAATGTTTTCAACAAAATTCTGTCAGATTCACGTGTCAGGGATCTTCAAGTAACTGCCGACGTTCATCTTGCTTGGCATTGATGCCATGCCCCGCTCGGATCTCGAGTCAACTCGTAAAGAGTAGCCTTAAACAGCTCCCGAATGTTTGAGTAACAATATGTCCATCATACTTTAAGCCTTGAATACATATAGCAATGTGCGTCAGGAAGAAGAGCATCCGGTCAGTTGTATTTGTATTTTCCTATTTCTAAGAAGAAAGGGGTCGCCTTACAAAAAGATCGCAGACATCGGATCTCTCCCGCTCTCGTACGAAAGATCTTCAGCAGCGACGGCCCGACGGATAGATGACCTAGCTAGCATGACGTGGCTTCCCGTGGCCGTTGATGGTACCCAAATTACCTAAAAGAAACGATAGCAGGAATGCGGAGAGTGCTACTTTAAGGAATAGTTCATGACCCCTAAAGTTCAAAAGAGATCGAAGTTTCCGTGAGCCTTACCGATTCAGTCATCATGTCCGTCTGGGGTGCATGCATAACAGTTGAGGATACGACTTCAGAATGCGGGGATAGATGCAATTCAATTCAAATGCGGGGGAGAAATGTGAGAATATACTGAGATGGCCAAACAACGAGAAAGCACATGCTTACAGAAAGGAAATGCCCTCGGCATCTTGCCTTGCCTATGAACTATAAAGCCAAGCGCTGCCTACCTTTGAGTCCATTTCACATATTGTCAACAAAGATTTCTTCAAAAAGCTTGTGCCTGGAACTAAGTAACAGCTATTCTCATCTTTAAACCCTATCCTATCCACTTCCCAAAATGAAGTTTACTCTTGCTCTTGCTACCTTTGTTGCCGCCGTCTACGGCCAGACAGTTGGTGACATTCCATCATGCGCTGTTCCTTGCATTGAGACCGCAATTGTGGGCGCAGGCTGCGCGGCTGATGATATTGCATGCGCCTGCCAGAATTTTGATGCTATCGAGACGGCTTCCATTCCTTGTGTTCTTTCTGCTTGCGGTGCCGATGTTGCTATCAGTACGTATATATATTCTTTGTCCAAGAGGCGTGAAGCCTAAATCTCCGTGCTTATACTGATTCCCTCTATTTATAGACCAAGTTCTCCCTGCCGTTCAGGCTCTCTGTGCCGCTCAAAGCTGAGAAGCCGGCAAATATCGAAAGTGAAGCTGAAAAGCTGGAATACTTGATGTATATATAGCAGAATTAAACGACTGAATATATATACAATTGGCCAACTTTAGCTATGTTCTTGTTTCAGAAGCATCATACCTCGATAAAGTTACTGGTTATACCTACTTGTAGATACATTGATATGATCTTTGTTCTAAATCTACTAGAAGTACTGGCTTAGCTTCTGTTGAATCTGTCAACATTTACGAGATAAGTGCGTATTTGTCTCAAACTGACTACATCCGCAGTTGGATGGAGCACTTTGTTCGCTAAGCCTGGCCAGGCCTCGCTTACATGACATGAACAAGAGCGATAAAATTCTTCGCCCCCTACCTACTTAGCTGGCAGAAGTAACTCCAGTTCTTATTGTGTATACCAGTGCGAGATTAGCACATATTTGCAGTATTTGCTCGTAATGAGCGCTTAGATGGTGGACAATGAAAGAGTCTGCCTTGCTCTTCACTGGAAATTTGAGGGCAACTTCTTTCAACGTTGGAGCTCAGTTAATGTTTTTTATCATATAAGGTGAGGTTTATTTCAGTAATAGAAGGACTAGATCTAGATCAACTAAGCGCCACTTAATAGTAGTCTAAGAAACGAGATTGTCCGTCGCATTGATTGCTGTTTACCGACAAGTATCTTTAACCATCACTACACGCAATAGCCGCTAGCTGATGTACAGAGAGCAACAGCTACTTGCAACCTCGTTTCTAATTGGAAGATCACGACGTATATGCCTGAACTTGACTGTCAGACACATAGTGGCTCCCTCCCTTACACCTATAGCCACTTCCTTCCCTGACCCAATCAAATCCCGCCTCACATTGGCCAATGGACTGCAAAACTTGCTGTACAGATTTGAGTTCGTTCACCTGCTCGTCATATGCACAGTATTCCTCCTCTTTAACTGTAGTAGGCTCTTCTGCTTTGTTAGTCTGCATGCATGTCGCTTGCTCATTGAAACATGCTTGCGGCTTGTTCTCTGACATATGGTAGTTGACTGACAGTTGAGCCGACTCTTTTTGGCGGAAAGCATCCATCAGGTTATTGGGATCGTTCATTTGCATAGCAGACTTCATTTGGAACATCTTGTGGAAAAAGAAATTTGCACGTTCCACTGAGAGATACAATCCACTGATAGCCTGGCCGTCAGGAATAGTATTAGTGAGAACATCAGTTACCATCCAGTCTGATAAAGATTGCACGTCATTGGCGTTTCTCCAAGAATTCATGTTGCAAAGTATTTCGAACTGGTTCACGAAGCAATTCATAATTTGATCGCCAAAGATGCTGCTGCTAACTCCATTTTCTCCTAGGAGTCGTTTGAGGAGAGTCAGGCATTCTGAAGCAGTGGGTTTTTCGAAGATGAGTTCTTTAAAAACGGATCCACCGATGCCATGCGCTTTAGCCATGAGTGCTTCAATTTCGTGAGATGGACCTGCCAATATTACAACGATGTTTTGGCTATGCTTTTGTAGAAGTCGAACAAGCTCGTTGATTGCTTCGGTAGCGTACCCACCTTCCATAAGCTGGTGGGCATTGTCGATATATAGAACGCCTCCGAGACCTTTCATGAATTGCGATCTAGTCTTGGGCGCAGTGTGGCCCACGTGCTCACCAATGAAATCTGCCGCCGAGCATTCAACAAATATCTTATCTGTGGATAAGACTCCTAGATCGTATAAAAAGGTACTCATATACCGAGCAACCGTAGTCTTTCCGGTACCTATTGCGGTTAGCATTTAGCTCCTCTCAGCGTTTTTGAGAATACTAATATATGTAACTTCACTTGTAAATAGCCATGGTACGAACCTGAGGGCCCTTTAAGAATAAAGGATTTTGGGATGATCGGCGTAGTACCAAATCTCCGTGACTTGGTCGCTTGAAGTAACCTTTGATACTGCTCCAATTGGAATATGACATTGTTCGATACTTTGTGTTGTAGAGCAGCTCTACAATTGGCAGATGTGTGTTGTTCACGACCATGATTCGGATCGAAATCCTTTTGGCTTAAGATCATGTCATGGCCATAGTTAGACGCGCCCGCCTTTGACTGCCTTTGTAGGCTATTCTCCATGGCAGCTGAGATAAGATTGTCAACTTCTCTCCCATTGCTAAAATTTTGTCGCATTCGGGCTCGGTTCAAGACTTCCATGGCGGCTCCCAGGCCTTCTGGTGTTGATTTCAAGTTTCGAGCCCTTAGTTTCCGCTGCAAAATTTCCCAGAGTTGAGCGTCGCTGAAATCCCCGAAACGAAATGGTTTGTCGGCGGCAAATCTCCCCGAGAGCCCAGGGTTGGCATTGCGGAACATCTCCATCAGCCTATCTTCGTAGCCAAGCAAAATCACGCAGCGGTCTTCCCCAGGAACGCTTTGTACTTCGGCAACAAGTGTGTCGAGCACAGATCCTCTGTAGGTATCGCCGCGATTAGATGCTTCGCCAGGATCCAGCATATAGGCTTCATCGATGATCAAAACTTTACCGAGTGTTGCCGAAAGTATGGATTTTGTCTGTGCTTCCGATTTTCCGACAGCCTCGCCTATAAAGTCTGCAGGATTTTTTGTAACCACTTTTCGTTTGTTAGTCATGTAATTCATTAGTAGAAGAAGGAATTAGAGAACAAATAGATGTCCGTACGCACCCTCGCCACTGCTGAGGAAGCCCAGATCGACTAGTATCTGCCCGTACAACTTGGCCACAGTTGTTTTGCCAGTACCGGGCGATCCGACGAATATTCTATTCAAAGAGAAGCTCAAAGGCGCCAGCTCGGCCATTTCTCGTCGATAGTTCATCTCAAGCGCTTCAAACATGTTATTAATGGATTTCTTCACCTCTTCCAGTCCGGTAAGCTGTTGAAGCTTTGCCCAGGCTGAGCTTGTCAATCTAACATCTGCAGGGTTTGGGCCCAGAATATCTTCCTTCGTAAAGGTAAAGATTTCCTTTTCCGTCATATTTTTGCGCTTAGAAAGTCGTTTTGCTTGGCGTTGCCAAATTTTGAGCAATACATTCTCTACAGCGCGGGCGTTACCGAATCCTTTCTTTCCTCGGCTGCAAGCCAATCGACGGATAGCCACGCGCATATATTTTCCATGCATTCCATCCTCCACTCTCATTCTGCCTTTGTATTTCCTTTCAATTTTACCGACGAGAGTTTGCAAAAGCTCTTGATCAGTAAAGTCGGCGAATTGAAGAGTGTGAGGAATTCGACTTTTTAACCCAGGATTATGTCCAAAGAACGATTCGAGCTCTTCTTTATATCCTGCAAATATAACAACTAAGTTCCCTACATTGTTCTCAATCTCTGTAAGAAGAATATCGAGAACTTGACGACCGGAGTTGGGCACATGTGGAGCAGTTAGCTGATAGGCCTCATCCACAAACAGAACACCACCGTCTTTCAAACAGCCAGGCTCGAGGGAAGAAGCAGTGCGGACAAATGCTGTAGGATCATTTGCATAATCGTCGTCGTCTTCGTCGTCGCGATATAGCTTTTGAGCTGTTGTGCCCAACAGACTTTGAAGTGGGTTAACCCCAGAGACGTCGAACAACTCCTTGACTTCTTTTGGCCCCATGCATACTAGTTGCGCGCCGGATGTCTCTTTGTATGTTTTGGATTTTACAATGTCGATGCACCGTAAGAATCTAGCATATAATCTGGCTACCGTAGTTTTTCCTTTCGTCGCTCTGTGAGTGAACTGCTCTTACAGAAAATAGCAGAATGAAAGCTTACCTGTTCCGGGATTTCCTTGAAAAACAGCATGCCATCGCTCTGTTCGGGGATTCGTTCCTTGGAGAGAGCAAATACGAACACAGCCCTCTATATTATCGAACTGCTCTTTGACATCTTTTAGCCCAACCAGCTTGTTCAATTCTGCGAGGATCTTGCTCTTAGGCGTTTCGCGTTTTCTTCGATTTACAGAACTCATTGTTTCTCAGCTCTTGTTTTGCTTTTATTGAACATTTCAATATTGCATCGTCGCAACTCGTCCGTTAATAGATGCGTTGGATAGGGCGCGGGCGTTGTAACGCAAGGGTTCGTTTCGAAATTTGGAAAGAGTACAATCTCAGAGTCGGATACTTGTGATTCGCATATGGAGGGGAGGTATCAGAATTAACAGGAAAGAGTCGAGCTGGCGTAGTACTCAGCTTTAGAAATTCTCTAGAATATAGCAAACTCTCGTAAATTCAAGCGAAAATTACATTTGACGTGTGTTGAGTTTCACGTGCGGAGAGAGTAAGACATATCCTAGTAGTAATACAGCCAGTTTTTCATGGTGCGGCGTCGGACTCTCTCTATCGAGAAGTCACTCAGCTTTCCCTCTAGTAGCCGCAGTTATTCCAGCCAATGTATATCAAAGATATAGGTATCTTTGTGCATCTGGCCGAACTTTGAATCTTGGGCATGAAGTGTAGTTGAGCCTAACGGCTGATTCGCGACACTCATATTCAGCGACATAGGCATCAGCATGCTGGTACCTTTTCTCATGCTGCAACTTCTATTGAAATGAGCCGTACGAGTCATGCAACCCCGCGGCATGCCAGTATTGACCATTCAAACGCTGCCAGCTCTTTGTGTAACAACGCAAACTGCAAGCCACTTGCCCTCGCTTTCGACCAGTCGAAAGCATTGGCTCCATGCAATGACCGAAATGCCACGGCTACCGCACTTTATTATTGGTAGACAAAATAGTGGACATCATCTATCTAATGCTCTTACAAAGCACATGTCACCAGGCAGTGTGTCGCAGCCAAGACATGCGGCTCTTATGATCCGGTGCTGTGAACGGTCGCTCGATGCAATATCGATATAAAACGCCTTGCACTGCCGCCCTAGCACCAGCCTTAGGTATACCATAGAGGTGACTTATGTTACTTGCGACTTGACATAGAAGGGTTACATCGTCATCTTTTGTTACCACAAAGCTAAACTCGCAATGGAGTTTAAATAGGTATTGCCTCTTTACCTCAGCCATTCTTCTTTAGTTGGACGTATCAATACAACTCAGATACGTTTATCGACAAAATCCATTTTAAAATGCAATTTATTGTTGTTATATTACGATTTGACACGTGTTGGAAGTACTTGGCGGGTAGTATCAGGCTACATGTATACATGCTGGCAGTGCGCCCGGCCGCACACCGAGTGGCTGAACATGCAGATTAATGGCGCCTTCTGCAATTGAGTAAAAATTACCCCCTCCATCTCACAAATTACACGTGCATGAACTCCTAAATTCCGTCTTTGATAGAGCCAACTATATCCCCACAAACCTCTCACCTCGATGCCATGTGAGAGGAAGCAGCTGCATTCAGGCGGTATCCGTCTATGTCTCACGCTGGCTTAAAGAGTCGCATATCCTCATAGTTGAAGAGCCACAGCCCTTATGTACAGACCACTAGTTTTGATATGGGAGACAAGATCTATTGTTTCTCCTTTCCATGAATGCTTATTTGTTCGATTGTTTCCGTGCTGAGTGTTTCTATCTGAGCTGATAGCTAGTTTCAATTGTAGCCTAACATTTCAACGATATCGGTTCTTTCTTTGCTCACCGCCCAAGCTAAGAGGTTTTGTCCGTGAAAGTTCTTGGCCTCAATATTCGCACCCTTGTCCAGAAGTAATTGTATAACAGTCCGCTTACCAGTGAGTACTGCGTACCAAAGAGGCGTACAGCTAAATTCATTAACCATCTCCAGATCGGCGCCGTTCTGCAACTGTCTTTCGATACTAGCGATATCCTCTGACTCAATTGCCTTGAAGAAAGCTGCACCATCAGCACCGGAATGCTTGTTCACAGCTGTTCTAGCAGTACTAGAATGCTTGTCCTTAGGGAAAGTGTTGTTGTTCACCACTTGAAGCTTGGGTGTATCAGGGAGGTCGCCATCTTGCGGAAGCTGTGTTGTACCTAAGTCTGTTTTCCTACGCGCACCCGAACCATCTTCTTGACGACGCGGGTAACCAGGATTTGCGCGCTTTGGTGACCGGGGCGGTGTTTGTGGAGCATCAATCGTTTCTTCAGTTACATGTGCCCGTCGGCTTCCGCCTTGAAAGAGATTTGCGAATGCTTCTCCCAACGGTCGAATCAAATCATTGGCATTATAGTGTGGTTCTCCAAGTCCCGAATAAGCCGTGCCTGAAAGATTGCTGTAATAATTTGTGCTTGGCCCCCCGATCATGCGGAGAGCAGGTGCTGCAGTGCCCTCGAATTCCTGAGGCGCTGCCAAAAGCATGAAAATGTCAGTAAAATGAAATCGTTGATGCAAAAATTGACGTACAAGGCGGAGGAGAATCGGCGTGATGCCTCCTGTCATATTCTCTTGATGTTTCAGTGTTACTGGAGACGACTGAATCTGTTGAAGTAGTTTGCCTCAGCATCATATCGATATCAGAGTGATATCCTTTCAAACAACATTGAACCTTACCTTGCACCGACTGGAGCCTGCGGACTTCGCGCTCAGGGACTACTCCCAACAATGTTTTTGTACATGCTGCTGCAACTGCTGCGGCGTAGTTTTGCCACTCTTTGCTTGCGTGCGAGTCTGCGTAGTCGCATATTCCTCGAATGACAACACAGGGAAAATTGTTCATGAGTCCCGCAGCCTCCATCTCTATACAATAGAGATTGTTCTTATATCTCTTGCAGAGTTCGTCTCGAAGTTTGGCATCTTTGACCTTTGTATTGCCTGATGCGATCAATCCGTAGTGAATCTTAAAATCAGTACGCCTGGGTGCCCTTGGCTTTATCCTCTTCCTATCGCAGCTGCTGCAATCTCCGCCCATATCCACATGACTGTAATCAGACTCAAACAAAAGATCTTCGAGAGAATCCGACTTCAAATAGCTTTCATCAACGTAAGGCATATTTGCCATATCATCCAGATGATTGCGTATTTGGCCTGGAGTCCGTGGGTCAGCTTGGAATTTTGCCAAAGCTGTGAGCACGGCTGTCGGTGGGCCACTTAGAAACCCTCTTGTTTCGAAATGATCACCAGCACGAGTGCCCATATCATGCTGAACAACACCAGCACTTGTACCGAGAGCAGAGCAAATTACCACATCCCCAAGTCGTGTTTTGTCAGGAATACCTCCCCCAACTCCTACCATCATACCGAACTTGATGTTCGGAAAAGTAGATGCCATTCTAGTTATAACCGCTGCTGAGTCATTGGTACCAATTCTGCCCTTTGGCAAGCCGACAATGACAACATTGTGCCCGCCGATTTTTCCAAGGGTGTAAGTATTTTCGTCGCTCAAAGGGTTCTGGAGATCTTGATGCCTCTCATCAAGCATGTACATTGCTGCTGTTTGCTCAAGTGGTAGAGCACAAATCCATCCAATGGTGTACTCCCCGTGTAACAATTTTTTTAGGCCCATGGTCACTTGATGTTTTCGAATAATTTTGGCTAGAGAAAAGACTGTGATTCTGTAGACCTAATTTGATATTGCGCTGTGGTGGCTCTATAAATATTGCGAACGGGGAAGCCGCAACATCGTTGATTCTGCTACTATACATTTCCGGAATATAACCCGCTCAATATTGGGCAGTCCTACTTGCAGCGAAGCTTTCAATTACTCTAGAATGAACAGGGTTGGGAGCACAAAAGCAGTCACATTACCTGTGCATCACATTACAATATTTCAGCTGCATGAATAGTTTCGACGTAAGTATAATGCACAACTACCCGACTACCCAATCTTGCCAGTTGTATCAAGCCCAGCCATCAGAAATGCATTAAAATGAATACGTGGACCAAATGGAACATTGTAACTAATAAATTGCACCCATTTCGTAGAACTAAGCAAACCAATACGTGGATGAAGGAGAACTACACAACTAATCAGGTGAACTCACTCTACTAAACTATCGATAGCTGCCCCATCCGTATTGGGCTCGGACATACATTGAAAGTGACAGCATGTTGCATATAGCATTGCCAATCCAACCTTTTTTAAAAGTTAGAACGCTTAGACTAAATGTCCTATGTCGGTGATGCGCTGGACATTCACATTCACGCGACATTAGGCTCTGCATCACACCAAACTTGAGCAATGTTTGTCATTGGCAGTGATGCCCCATAATGGGCGTACATGCATTTATCCTGTCTTCTTCCACGCAAAAATTGCTGTCTTTGTATTGAATGCATAGGAAACTAGCGCTATGCCAATCTAGAGTGGGCTATCAATACGAATCACCCATTTAATTACTGAGTAACTTGGAATCTTTCGTCACTCCATTCGTGTGGTATTTAGTAACCTCATCCATGCCAATGCAAGCCCATGCCCTCATTTAGGCTTACTCCCACCTGCTTCCCAGGGCGTCCAACTACACATAGTATGCATAGGCCATCATTCATCACAGCGATATTGTGTATGTTCAGATGCTAAAATTTCACCTTTTTTAAGTTGCATGGGGGGGGGGGGGTTTTTTTTTTAAACAACATAACTTGCGTTTTTTTTCTGTTCATTTCTGTATAGCAATATATGCTTCTGCTGATTTAGAGTCTCATACGGAAGCTTGTAAATCTTTCACTATCTACTCTAAACGCTGGCATCTTTTGTGTTCCAAGAAGCTAGAGTACAAGAAGTCATGGGGCTTAATTCAGTTTTTTGGAACTCATGGGCATACCTATGGTGAGCTGGCAATGCAGCAGGTCCGCTATTAAGTGCTCATGCATGTGTGAGTGCCCGAGCCTTATGCATGTTATATCCATAGCCTGCCTCGCCCAGCATCATCGTGGCGACCCACCGTATTCAGAAACTAATTGTTCTATCGTTACTATTTGGAATGGATGTTTGCACCGCTAGGTTTTTTTGGTCATGGGTTGCTGTACATTCAATCTCATTTAATGGATTGTAATTGGAGAATAAAATGGCAGTCAAGGTTGACAAGCTCTTTTTGTCCTTTTTTTAAGCATGGTGCGAGAGATATAGGTTTTCTTGTACATGCTGGATCCAATCCGAGGATGTTCAAGTGTCCGTGACACAAAATTGATCTTTACTCATTGGATGATTGCTTGAATAGGCAGTATCGCAAGTAGTTGGTTACTTAGAGACTTATATTATCTTTAATTCTTGGTGTTAGGCTGAATTGAGGTGGCCACCACTGAACTTTAGTATTCTATGAAATAAATACCTGTATTTTGTACTTTACTTACAGTGTTCACTCTAGGAGTAGCAGTTTCGGTGAATGTACATGTATGTCCACATGGCGGGGAAAGGGGCGATTTGTCATACTGTAGCGCGCCGAGTCGTTTAAACTTTGTAGACGTTCCCCGAGAGCTTCCAATAATGGTAAAATTGCAATGCCTATACATCAGATATAGCCTTTCATAATTACGCCAGGACGTGCCGCTTGGTAGCTTGGCGAGAAGCTGCAACATTTGCAGCTGCTTTCCAACAAAGTAGACTCAGATTCGCAATTTTAGGCTTCAGCGCGTGCGAAATAAAACAAACGTCCCCTGTTCTCTTATCTCTGGGGTACGGGATCCGGCTCATTGGCCTGACAACTCCGCCTTAAGAAGTGGAGTCTGAGACTGTCTTAGCTTCACGGCCTCATCAAACAAACACACGACTCCAACTTGACATCCCAATCATCAGCTTCTGGGAGCTCTTCCATCACCGTTTCCGCGCTGTCATCACATTTCATTGGTTCTAATACTATAATAGGAGCCGTAGCACGACTACTTGTCTGTCACCATGCTTAAGTCAATCTGTACCAGCTCGCTGCTCCTACTGGGCACGGGCTTGATCTCCACCAGCTCCGCGTCCCAGGAGGCGCAAGTTCACCTCACCGCTGGAGCCAAGCAGCATCAAGTTGACCCAGCCATTCTTGCTGCCTTGGAGAAGTACCCAGACCCTGTTGATGCGTTTATTGCGCTTCATCCCGAAGCTGCTGAACAGCTGGCGGAGCCACGCTTGCTGCGCATTTTTGGCGAATCAAGCGCCCAATGGATGACAGAAGGAGACAAGATGCGCCTTAAACGCCAGGGGAAGCAATTCACCGATATTACTGGCCACGAGGACTTCTACAAGGAGCAAGTCAACTCATTGGCTGGTAAAGCTCGTAAGTTTGAAGACTTGATGATATACATGTGTAGATTTGATCTAGCAATTGCTAATAACACTACGCAGACTTGCCCAAGCTCAGCCATCATGGACTAGTGAAGCCCTTGTTGCCTCTTGTTTCTACTGATAAGATGCACGATGTCCTTAAGCATATGACAAGCTATTATACACGATACTTTAACAGTGTCACTGGCGAGCGAAGCTCGCAATGGCTTTACGATCATATCGCCGAGGTATGAGCTACCTAAACTATTATCATTATTATTGCTCAAACTAATGACCTTGCCTAGATCATCAAGAGTGCTCCATTCCATACTCACATATCTCTTGAATTTTTTACTCATACATTCCCCCAGTCTTCAATTATTGCTCGATTTGAGCCTAAAGTGAGAGATTTCTCGCAGCCGTTGACCATTATCGGCGCACACCAGGATTCTATGAACTACTTGTTTCCGCTACTTCCTGCTCCAGGCGCAGATGATGATTGCTCCGGTACAGTGAGCATCCTCGAAGCTTTCCGCGTTCTCGCAGAAAGCGGATTCGTTCCCACTAATGGACCGGTTGAGTTCCATTGGTATGCTGCTGAAGAAGGCGGTTTGCTGGGCAGCCAGGCCGTTGCGCGATATAAGAAAGAGTCGGGAGCTAAAATTGGCGCCATGATGGAGTTTGTAAGTACATCAGGATCCATGTGACCAAAATCTTAGAGTACTAACTCTTCGCTTAGGACATGACTGCGTTCATTGCAAAGAATGCCACCGAATCCATTGGATTCATCGAGACGGAGGCAGATGCGCCTTTGACGAAGTGGGCGGCGGCTCTGGCCAATGAATATATTTCCATCCCCGCTGAGATATTTACGCTACCTGCGTAAGACTCTTTCTCATCTTTGACCTCCTACGATTATCATTGGAACTAACGAGAGTAGTGGTGCTGGTTCGGACTACATGTCTTATACACAGCTTGGCTATCCCGCTGCCTTTGCGTCGGAGGGCAACCCCGCTGCTGGTGAATACGACTCGTATATTCACACTGATAAGGACACAATGAATGTTGATGATGAGACTGGAGTCTTCTCCATTGAGGTAAGTAATCTCTGAATGTGTTTGCAAAGCAAATTGCTAATACCGCTCTAGCATATGGCACGGTTTTCTGAGCTTGCTATTGCATTCGTTATCGAACAGGCTGGCTGGAACAACAAGTGGAGGTAAAGAGGGCCTGGCTACATCTAGCTATATTGCCCCATCAAGTTGGTTTCTTAGCACACTTTATTAAACCATCTCTCTGAAATAGAAATTGTCATGTTTGAGTTGCCTTATCGGCCGTTAAATATCGATCGGAATTATTAAAGTACAGACTTGGAAAGCGGCAGGATCTGTGCTTGCTTTAGATTTGTAACTTTGTAATATCCAGTCTAATGCAGGCGTAGCAACTCAGAAGCTCTCTTGAAATGAGAGCCGATACATGTGTGAAGCTTTATGGACTGGTGTTGAGAAAGTAGATCGTAGTTACAAAATGAATACTAATTTTACCGAGTGGTGGCCGAGGGGCGGAAATAGGTGAACATTCTCAACATTTTGTAAGCTATAACTGCAGACATGTAGACTTTTCGTTTAGCTTCTGCGACGGTAAAGTGGTATCAATTTAAAGCCATAGTAACGGTACCACTATTCGCTTAGGCAACAGGACAAAAAAGGCGACCGATGACCGGCTCATATGCCTCAAACAGCATCTCGGGGGATCCGTGACTTATAGGAGCGTGATTAGCGCGCCGAAGACATTCAAAGTCGCGTGGAACTGGAGACCTTCCTAATTAGTGCTTCGTATTCTAAAGCATATCTGCGCGATGGTAGTAGCTCGTTAACAAACGATAGCCCTTGGCTAACACGTGAATATTGCAAAAGCCTTTATTCTAAACCTTTAAATTGCCTCAAGGTCCATGGAGACATATTATGGAAGTTATAAACTGTTATAAGAGTGAGATCTCTCCCGCTAGCGCCATCGATCGGCAGTCACCTACATATACTCAAAATGAAGGTTACAAGCATCAGCTTACTCGCCATATTCGCGACCTACGCGTCAGCCTCCTCCCAGTACACTGGGGGCGATACATCAGGTTGCGGCAAGAGTCACTGGTTCAACGGTATCCCGCAGATCCGCACTCTCACCTCAAGCGGCGTGGATCGTAGCTACGGAATACACCTACCGTCAAATTACTCTGAGAATAACCAGTATCCAACCATCCTAGGTTTTCATGGCTCAAGCAGTATTGGCTTCTTCTTCGAGGCCGACACTGGCCTCGATGACTCCGAGTATACAGGAGATAAGATCATGGTGTATCCGAACGGGCTCGGAGGAGCATGGGCTGGCGCAAATTATTCCGCAGCCTCAGTCGAAGAAGATCTACAGTACGTCTGGGATGTGTTGGTCGACTTGAGAAAAAATTACTGCATTGACAGTGCTCGGATATATGCTACCGGCTTGTCTATTGGCGGAGGCTTTGTTGACACCATTGCTTGCAATGCCACTGTTGGCGGCGAGTTTGCGGCCTTCGCGCCTGCGTCTGGGTCTTTCTATACCAATAACGATGACAACCATCAGAACTGTGAGCCTGCTCGTGTTCCCACGCCAATTCTAGAGTTCCATGGGGGTGCCGACACGGACGTCAAATATGATGGTGGTGAAGGCGAAGGTGGCATTGAGCCTGCCATTCCAGATTGGTGAGTCGCCACATACGCTTGGTACTTTATTGCTTATTTCTCAATACTAATATTTGCATCTTTAGGCTGAGCTGGTGGGCGCGACGAAATGGGTGCGATGAGCAGTACGAGCAGGAGGACTTATTCAATGACGACGTCCACCACTTGAGCTGGACGTGTAACGGCCAGACAGGCGTGGTGCAGCACTACAAAACCGACGATCAGAGTATGAACCTCTAATACCTTCTAATTCCATATTTGTAGGCTTATTGGACTGACGCAATGATTTCTAGAGCACGATTGGGCTTCGACAGGCATCAACTTTTCGCAACTAGCAGCTGGAGACTTTCCAACACACATCTCGGCTAGTGCCATCATTCAGACTTTTTTCATGAAATATACTCGTCCGGAGGCTTAGATACCTAGTAAATATTTAGGAGTTTACTCTTGACAAGAAGCTCAGTATGCTGCTGCTACTAAATGAAGTAAAGTCGTAAAGCCGCTTGCAATGATTATCTATAATACATTCTTCAGATCACCATCATTTTTCAAGTAATGATGTGAAATGTACGGCTTTTCTAAAGCGATACACGCATGTGGGAGCTGTAGATTCATGTTTCTGGTATAGTAATTGAGATGACAATCTTTCTTCTTGATGCAGACAGTTTATGGCGCTATTACAACTAGCAGTGTAACGCTGCAATTAAACTGAGCTTTTACAACGAGGGCTCCACTAACGAGAAAACTCGGAAAGAAAAGGAAACGCCCTCTATCATTCTTCAATTATAAATATACTATAAGCTACTTGCCATTTCGTATTATTGCTCAAGTTCGTCTTCGGGATTGCCAATGAAGCTTACAAGAGCTGTCGAAGGTCTTAAGGAAACCTCGGTACTTCATATCTGCCCAGAATGGAAATTTTTTCCATTCAAGTACAGGTTCTGAGCTAATTAGGAGCCTAAATTCTTTGAGAATAAACTTAAGCTAAATATTGGTCAACTTAATCTTTGTACTAGTAATCAGCTATTGGATCACGGCACACTTGAGACTTTGTAACGACGTGGTGGCTGCTGAGGTCAGATGTTGTGAAAATAAAAGAACTTCATGAATTTTCTCATAATACGAAATGAGCCCCCAGCTTCTGTTTTAAAAGATGAAACCTCTTCACAACTTTCATACTCAGAAGATTTTTAGACATAACTGAAAACTAAATTGCTCACATTTTCCACGTTTTGCCTCAGCCTTCAGAGCTTTATAAAGTACGAAGGGAGCAGATATGCCTTCCGAAGTTGTTATGGACCCTGTCAAAAAAGCTGTACGTCTTTTTCTAATTATCTGAAACTACGTAGCTAAAAAGTTGATAACGGTAGGCCTCGACCCTTTGTGAAAGGCTAGGTACCGATAAGGTGATTTTTCCTGATGATGGCCAAGATGCTCATCAGCACTCCGGTGAACGGGATCCCTTTTCCTATATGTTTGCCCAGGCGGCAGAGATTACCCCTGCTTGCAGTGTTCTCCCAGCTGATACTAAAGATGTCGTATCTACAGCGCTGCCGCTAGTTCAATCAAATCAAATCTAGTCCCCAGATTTGATTAATTAATCCAAAAGTCATAATATATTTAATTAATTAATAGATTTGTTAAATATTTAATAAAATTAATAACTAAAATTGAAGCTATTTGCAACTAGCTGCCCTCTAAGTCTCTAATAGAAATAGCTCCTCTATAAAGCTAGTTCTTTAGGCATTATATCTTTTCTATTATATCTAGCTGTAATAAGTGCCTTTGTAATAATATTATTAATTTGGCAAGACTAAATTCTCTTTTATAGTTAGCAGCTATTACAGAGACTGCAAGAAGGTTAAGGGCTAGCTTGCTAAGTGTTAGAAATAATAACTGTTATAATAACTACCACTAAATTAGATTATTAATCTGCTAAGGGAAATTAAGGTAATAGTATTAATTAAGCTTAGAGCTATTGTTAAAAAGCTTTATAGTTATACTCTAAAGCCATTATTAATATTTATTATCCTTATAGTAATATTAAATAATAACTAAACCTTATTATTAAGCGCTAGATTATTAATTTTATTCCTAATTATAATTATTATAATACTAATACTCCTAATAGTTAATAAGTCCCTGCTTTATATTATAAAGCTAAGTTAACTGCTTCTTATTACTCTATTATTCTTTTAGCTAACAGAGACTAAGGCTAAAATATAAAATAATAGCTATTAAAAAAAAAAGTAACTCTCTAAGCTTAATATAATATTTATTAAGCTTCTTTTAAGCATTTATAATTAATACTTATAAGTATACTTAAGAGTTATCTTATAGACTAGCTAGCTAGCGCTATTAAATTATAAGAAGATATTTATCTTATATATATATAAGAAGAGCATTTAATAATAGAGTTTAAATTAGCTTTTAACCTTGCCTTAGCTGTTATAATAATACTAATTGCATTTAAAGCTGCAATTATTGAATCTGCTTGTTAATAGGAGATATAAAAAATGCCTTCTAACCTTTAAGATTATTAAGCAGATACTTAATGCTAGTTATAACCTCCTAAAGCTAGCTAAAGCTGTTATTTTTGCTAAGCCCTTAACATTACATTATTTATAAGTAAAAGGGTTAAAGTATTTTATATATTTTAACAAGAAGCCGCTAATCCTCTAATATAAGGATATCCTCCTTTTATAGGCAAAGTTAACTATTCTCTTTAAGTTAATTTTTAATAAGGAAGGCTTATATATACATTTGCTTCTTAAAAGCCTAGCTAATCATTATATATATTAAGTTCTACCTTATATTATTATTTATAATAACTTTAAGCTTTTAATCTTTTAAATTTAATATAGCAGCAGTATGCCTAAAGCGTTTACTTTATTAAGTTAAACTTTTAATAAACTTAATAATATTATAAAGCTTACTAATAGTGCCTTTCTTCCTTTAATACTTAAGTTTATTATTAAGGCAGCCTATAAGGTTAAACTACTATAACTTTTACTTAAAAGCTTTATTATCTTCCCTATATAAAAAAGCCCAGCTAATAAGGTTTAATATATAACTATAACATCTTATCCACTAGTTAATAGCATTAAAGGAGGTAATTAATAAATTAATTTAAAAAAAAAGATATTATATATAAGTATTATTATTTAAGGTATTATTGCTAATAATAGTATTAACCTAGTATTAAATATCCCACTTTTTAATAACAGATAGAAGTAAGAAAGTAATATTTCTTCCTATATAAGCACTATAATACTCTTAAAGAAATAGGAGGTATTATTACTATTTCCCATTTAAATTAATATAGTAATTAATAATAGTAATAATAAATAATTAATTTAATAAAGTTTAAAGGTTAAAGCTAATATATATCTTTATGTCACAACCCAACACTTATAGTCGCAACAACAGGCCTACCAGATAGGCAGATTTAGATTAACTTAGGACCAAACCACCAATTAGGAACAGGTTAAAAAGAATTAGCTTTAATCTATTATAATTTAACATCTGGATTAATGGGAATTACCATTAATCTAATATAATCTAGGAAACCCAACTGGATATATAAGTTTACTTCTCTATACTTATTAGATAACTTAAATAGCTAGTTATTAATATAAAATCTAAATTATAATACGCTCTACACTGCTTACACTCTAGTGATATTTATCTTATAATTATATTATTTATAAGTCCCCTAACCGCTCTGCTAACATAAACTATAAGACTAGGTTTATCCCTTAGAAATCTCATAAGCTACTAACTATCTAAAATATTAGTGACTTTAGTCATCACACTTTATTATTATATTATAAAGCTTTTATATAACCTCCTCCCTTTTCTTATTATATATTTAATTAAGATTTTTATATAAACTTATTTAGCTAAGGAAAAGGTTATTAAATAAATTAGAATTTAGCTATTCTAAAAGACAGCAAAGGTATTTACTCTTAAATATTATAAATAGCATATTCTTTTTAATAATAAATTTAATAGTAAAATCCTATAATGCCTATATAAATACCTTATGACAACCAGAGTTACTAATATCCTAGATAGTTAGTGGCTTATGAGATTCCTAAAGGATAAACCTAGTCTTATAGTTTATATTAGCAGAGCAATTAAGGGACTTATAGGTAATATAATTATAAAATAAATGTTACTAGAGTATAAGCAGTATAAAGTATATTATAATTTAGATTTTATATTAATAACTAGCTATTTAAGTTATTTAATAAGTATAAAGAAGTAAACTTATATATTTAATTAGGTTTTTTAAATTATATTAGATTAATAATAATTCCTATTAATCTAAATGTTAGATTATAATAGATTAAAGCCAATTCTCTTTAACCTATTCCTAATTAGTGGTTTAGTCCTAAGTTAATTTAAATCTGCTTACCCAGTAGGCCTATTGTTATAACTATAAGTGTTAGGTTATAATATAATACTCCCCTCCTATTAGTCTTATCCTTAAGACCTAGTCCCTTAATGTATAAGTATCCACACCATCCCCTTGTAAGTTATTTTCCTTCCTTTAAGTGTTTTTCTTAGTGCTTATTATATCCTACCATATTCAAAAACTAAAGAAAGACTCCAATTCCTAAAAGCAAAAGAAAGTTAATAAGAGTATAGCACTTGCTATATCAATCTTATCTTATTTAACTAAAATAAAACCTTATTATTTATATAAAAAAAAGGGCACTTAGTGTTTAGCTTTAAAGAAAGATTTAAACCATTATTCCAAATGTATAAAAGACTATAGGTCTTATTATAAGGCTTTTCTTTTTACTTAACAGTTATTATAAATTTCCTATTATTAAGATTAGTTAAATAATAAAGTTAAAGCTATAGAGGAGAAGGCAATGCGTTTAATGGCTAAGATTGCTTATCTTTGTAAGCAGCATAAGGATTAGAAAGAGAAGGCAGCATAAGCTATTTCTTATAGCATTAATGATCTAAAGGAGTTAGATTATATTAAGCACAAGGAACGTAAGGCAAAGGCCGCTCATTAGGCTGCCCTATTAGCGCCTAGTTCCATTACCGTTAGCCCATCTTAGTATATTAGCAACATTAATTAGTCATCCTTAGGGTTAGATCTATTGTTATATTCACTCCTAGAGACTAAAGAAATTCCTATAGAATTGTCTAAGCGTTCCTCTTAAGTTCTTTTTCTAAAACCTAAGAGTTTTTATTAAAATTATATCCTTTCCATCTTATAAGGTACTCCCATTCCCCTATTTTTTTATTTATTTACATGCAAAGTAGTTTTTCAATTTTATATTCTTCTTTAATATCTTAGACAATAATTTCATCCATAATTAATTTACCTATTTCTTTATCTACTAGTGCTTTCTCAAGTAGTAATATATAAAAAACAGCTGTTTTTAACCTTATATTCTTAAATAAGTCTAATTTATAGTTAACTTTACTAATTTTTTTTAGAATTTTAAATAGTTTAAGTTTTCTAAAATCCAATTTATTACTTAGTCTATTTATTCTAATGTTTAGCAATTTTTTATTACATAAATATTATAGTAAGTAAACTATATCTCCCTCCTAAAGGGTTAGTCCCTCAATCCTTATTCAGTCAACATATTCTTTTATACACTATCTAAAGAATTCAAATTAAACTTTAAGTTCTTCCTATAGCTAAATCATATTTTCTATAAGAATATATGCATTATCTACATTTAGGCCATTATATAGTAGTCTATAGGCTTCCAATATAAACCCATAGTTAGCATAAAATGGTATAACTCCTATAGTTTCCATAGTAAAGCTATTATATTACATCTAAGCAATTAGTAGCATTTTAACCTAGTTGTCTTACTAAAGGTTAATGTAATATTATAAGTATATTTTAATAACTTAATTCATTTATTTTATCTATCTATCTATTTATAAATAGAATGCAATACTTAACTTATAATAAGTTCTAAGTTTAGCCATTAATTTTTACTAAAATTTAAATATAAAGGTACTCCCTCTATCCAATATAATTTCTTTTAGCATTCCATATTCTACAAATATATATCTTATATAAAGATACACTAAGTTTTCTACATTATACGCTTTCTCATATAGTAAAAAATATGCTTACTTTAAGAGTTTATCCATAACCACAAAAATACTATTAAATTATTTTCCAGTTAATAAGTCTTTTAACTTAGGCAAGTCAGTAATATAGTTAAATATAACAGTATGCCAATTTCTTTCCAAAACTAAGATTAGTTACAGTATTCTATATAACTAATGCCTTTTATCTTTTATTTTTTTATATATATTACATTTTTTAATAACTTTTAAAATTTTATTCTTTATTCTTAGAAATTTATAGTATTATATTATATAGTTCATTATTATACAGATGCTACAGTGTGCTACTGCGACTATGCTTTAATATAAGTCTTAGATTACTTTAAGTTGCAATTCTAATAGTACCCAGATTTTTCCTTCCCATTTGGGCAGACTGTCTTTAATAGTTGCATCTTTTAAAAGTTAATTTAGTTCCATATTTAATATATATTCCCTTATTTTATTAAAAATAGGGTTATATTCTTCTATAACAAATAGAGTGTTAATTCTTATTTATTTATAGTTACCTTTCTTGTTTTTTTATAGGATTTAAGCTTTAAATTCTAGAATTTCTTTAAAATGTTCTTCTTTTCTACTTAGGGCATTAGCTCATCTATTAGCCATGCCTTTAAAATAGATAAGTTTATAATCAAAGTCTAAGAGTTTTTCAAAGTAACATATTTATCTTATAAAAAGTTTCTATATTTTAGTAAAGTATGTGATATTACAGTGGTTAATATATACCTTAACCTTATATTTACTTCCTACATAATAGTATCTCCATTCTTTAAATGCTTTAAAAATTGCTATAAATTTCTTATTATAGATGGGATATCTTAATTCTACTTTATATAGCTTTTGTAAAAAGAAGGCTATTAAGTAAGGTTTCCCATTATTATCCCATTATATAAGTACTTTTTTAATTATAAAATCTAAGGCATCTATCTCAATTTCCATTAGTTTATCTAGGTTATATATTATAAGTATAGGTTCATTAAAAAGTGCATTTTTAAGTTATTTAAACACTACTTCCATTTCTAATTTATATATAAGTTTCCTATCTTTAGGTTTCTTTTTACCCTTCTTATCTTCTTTAAGTTAAGTAAAGTCTATAAGTAGCTTAGCGATCTTACTATAGTCTTTAATAAATCTCCTATAGTAATTCATTAAGCTAAGAAAGCTTTACATTCCCTTCCTTATTAGTAGGAATTTCCATTCTTAAATTGCTATAAGTTTATTAGAATCCATTTAAATTTACCCTAGTGTAATTAGGTATCCTAAGAACTTAACTTCTTATATATAAAAGCTATATTTTTCTAGTTTTACTAATAGGTTTACATCTTATAATATTTATAGTACCTTATAAATATATTTCTTATATTCTTCAAGGGTTTTCAAAAAGATAAGGATGTCATTAAGGTATATAATTATAAAGTCATTAATATATACTTATAGCACATAGTTAATCATTTATTAAAATGTTGCTAGTGCATTAATGAGCCCAAATAGCATTACTAAGCATTTAAATAATCCATAGCGTATTCTAAATGCTATTTTCCATTCATCCCCTTCTCAGATATGGATTAGGTTATATACTCCCTTAAGGTCTAGGGCAGTAAATTAATTTACACCAATTAAGCAGTCTTAAATTTCTATAATAAGTAGTAATAGGGTTTGGTTTTTTATTATAATTTCATTCAGTTATCTATAGTCAATAACTAGCCAAAGTTTCCTATTCTTCTTTAGTATAAATATAATAGAATATCTAACTTCTAAGGTAAATGTTCTAATATATCCCTTTTCTAAATGTTTTTATAACTATTCTTTAAGTGTTTTAAATTCTTTCTTATTAAAATTATAAATTAAAAAGAACTTTATTATTTTCCCATTAATAAGATTTATACAGTAATCCTATTATAAGTATAATAGTAGTCCTATTATTAATATTAAGCTAAACAGTTTTCTATATTTTCATTAATATTATTAAGATGCTTTCTAAAGTATTTCTTTTAGTTCTTTATGTTTTTCTTTTTCTTTTACTTTTAGTAATACTTTATTTAAAGCCTTTAATTCTATTTAAATTTGCGTAATAATTTTATTAATTCTAATATATTCTGCTTTTTTTTATCTTTAGTTATATTATAGTGGTATTAGTGATTTTTCTTCTTTAAATCTAACCCTTTTCTTAGGTTTTATTTTATTTTATTTTTATTTTTATAGTTGCATAGGAGATTTTAGTTTTAGGTCTAGGGATGTATCTTCGCCTACCTTACCCTCTCCATAGCTTAGTCACAGCTTTAGGGTAACATTTTCTTCCCAAAGTATTTATCCTATTCTCCAGTTAATAAATAGGTTAAATTACTTTAACCATAGATATCTAAGTAGTATATCATAAGTGTTAAGGTTTATAATATTAAACTTAATATTCTTAGTTCTTTTAGCAATTATTAAAGGGAGGTAATTAATCTTATATTTAATAATTCTCTCATATCCTAGTGTTACAATACTTAAAACATAGGTTAATTATTGCTTTTTAATGCATAGTATTTCAAGTAGGTTTACCATTTTTAAAGCAATACAGTTGCAATCTATGCCACTATCTACATATACTCTTACTAAATGCTAGTTAATATACCCAGTAACCAATAGTTTCTTAGTTATCTTAATTAAATTAATATTAATTTATTCTAAGTAGCTTTCTTACTATATGTTTTCCTTATACTTATAACACTATTTACATTTAATTTTAATATTCTTATCTTTTATTATATAGTAGTATTTCTTAATTAATAGTTTACTTCCTAATTCTTAAATAGTATAATTATTAAAGTTATAGCCCTTTTAGTAGAGTTTCTAAGTTATTTAGTAAAATTAATGTTTTTCCTAGCGGTATTTAAGGCAATCCCTTACATTGCAGTCAAAGAAGTAGTTATTTCCACATTTAAGGTTTACAATATAACGGTTTTGTTATTTATACCAGTCTTCAAGTTTATTAAAAACGTATACTGCGCAGTATAAAGTTTTACATAGTCTCTAATCTTCTTCATTACAGTCTTTATTAAAATCAAGGTAGCTTATAAGTTAAAATCACTTTCAATCTATTTATTTACAATCCTTATTAAGGCCTTTTAATACTTTAATATATTTGTAAGCATAAGAGATATCCATCTTTATATAGTATAGGAGGTTAATTTGCACTAGGGGGTGTTCCTTCAAATGTTGTTATCTCTCTTTCTATCATCTATATTCTTTAACAAGTGCATCTAAGATTTCTTTGCAACTATAGTGTAAGTCCCATAAGCCATAGGTTAAGCATCTATTGCAATTATAGTCTAAGTCTTTAAATTTACAAATCTCACATTAGTATAGTTTATATTATCCTATAGGCTAAATTTTTCCTTATTCCTTAAAGTATTCTTTAGCTATTTAATCTTCTTCTTCAAAGAGTTTATATATGGCTTCCATATTTTTACACTATTTACCTTTACAGTTATATCAATATCCTTTTATAAATCCATATTCTAAGCATCCTAAGCATTTATATTCTAGGTCCCTAGATTAGCAGTTATTATATTTATATATATCTTTAAAGGTAAGGTGTGGTTTATATAAACACTTATGCATTAGCTTATAAGCTCTATAATATTCACAGTCTATATCCTAATCTAAGTTATAAGTTTCTCTATTAAACAGATGCTTATAAGAGTTAAAAGTATTAATTCTTATAGTCTCATAAGGCTTTAGGTTCTTAGGTTTCTTTAAGTAATACCCTAATCCATCCTTACTGCTTTTATATATAAGACATAAGTTATTATAGCAAGCTATTTAGCTAAGATAGTCATATAGTACTTTATAAATAGCGTTAATTTAAGCCTTATCCTTAATAGCTTTAGAATTCTTATTCTTCTTGGTATAGCAATAGGCTTCATTATAACCCTTTTTACCATAAAATTCGCAAATTATTTTAAAACAGTAGTCTACCTCCTTATAGCCCTTCTTACCATAGGCATTGCAGGTTCTAATAAATCTTCTTCCTTTAATAGCATCTATGTCCATTCTTTCTAATTAAGTTCCATTATCTTTTACAATATATTCATCTCTTTTCTTTCCCTGGTTAGCTTATAGATAAGGTTTATTAGGATTCCCATTCTTTTTAGCCTTCCTTTCTTATTTCCTTTCCCATTGTCGGTTATCAATTTTAATAGCCTTCTAAGTAAAGTCTATAAAGCTAATGGATTATTAATCTATTTTATAAATTTCATCCTTAACTTCTGGCTTTAGGCTATAGTAATACATTTCCTTTTTAGATTCTTTAGTTCAATTAACCTTAGTAAGTAGTTAAATAAAGATTATAGTATACTTATAGTATAGTCCCTTTTATTTAAGTTCCTTAAGTTTCTTTTTAGCTTTTTAAGCTTTATTAATAATTCTAAAGGATTTCTTAAGTTATTTTTTAAATTTCTTATAGCTACTAAATACATCTTTAGTAAGTTATGTTTAATTAGTAGAATTGTTTCTTTATTTATCCTTAAGGATTGCATTAAACTAATCGGCAGCTGCTCCTTCCATTTAAGTTCCTTTAAAACGGATTCGTTTTTCATCCTTATACTTTAGAAAGGTCTTTAGGAAATAGTATTTAAAGTATATGCAAAGTTTATTAAGGAAACTGCAAAGTTTAGTAGTATCTCTATTAAACTTAATTAGTTATTTCACATTCTTTAAGGTTCTTTTAAGTTCTAGCTTATTATTATTATTATTATTACTATTGCTATTAGTATTATTTACTAATATAATAATAATAGGTGTTATAATAGATAGGTTATTTATTTACTGCTATAGGTTATTAATAGTTTAATTCTATTAATTAATAGTTTAAGCTTATTAAATTATAATAGCTTAGTTTACGCTTTATTAATGCTATAGGTTTTCTAATTCTATGTTTTAATAAGTAATAGTTTACTGCAAGATGCATATAAGTGCTTTTAGTGCTATGAGATATACAGTAGCTTTTGCTCTATCTACTAGTAGTTAAATGGTATTATCTTAGTAATCTTAATTTATATTATTATTACTATTATCTTAGCTTATTTTTCATATTACCTATAGATCTAGTAACTGTTTAAATAAGAGTTATTAATATATAACAACTAGAGTTACTAATATCCTAGATAGTTAGTGGCTTATAAGATTCCTAAGGGATAAACCTAATTTTATAGTTTATATTAGCAAAGCAGTTAAGGGACTTATAAGTAATATAATTATAAAATAAATATTACTAAAGTATAAGTAGTATAAAGTGTATTACAATTTAGATTTTATATTAATAATTAGCTATTTAAGTTATTTAATAAGTGTAGAGAAGTAAACTTATATATTTAGTTAGGTTTCCTAGATTATATTAGATTAATGGTAATTCCTATTGATCCGGATGTTGGATTATAATAGATTGAAGCTGATTCTCTTTAACCTGTTCCTAATTAGTGGTTCAGTCCTAAGTTAATTTAAATCTGCCTACCCGGTAGGCCCATTGTTGCAACCATAAGTGTTGGGTCGTGACATACCTTTAATAAATATATTATTTATATGCACTTTATAAAAGGAGGATTATTAAATTTAGAACTTATAAAGGATTATAGGCCACTTCCTTCTATAACTTAATGCTAGCAGCAAAGATAATCTATTATAAAAGAAGTTGCAGCTGCTTTAAATAGTTTAAAGATATCACTAACCTCATTATAGTAGCAGCAGACCTAAAAGACCTTACTAAGGGAATTTAAATTTAATACTTCTTATATAAATAGTCCTTTGCTTTTAATTTAACTTATGCGCCCTCTAAGGCCCTTCTTTATAATAAAGTCTTTAAGAATAAAGCAGCAGCTACACTAAGTTACTATTAGTAAGTTATTAATTAAGTTAGCGGTATTAGCACTATATTCTAATAAAGAGGATGCTGTAGAGAGTTGTGCAGTAAGGCTAAGAGGCCTAAATGCCTTAAAAATAGTTAAACTTATAATAATAACCTATAAATTATAAAGCTTAAAGCAATTTTACTAGCTTTAAGTTTATAATATAGTTTTATAAGTCTTTTATACTCCTTGGCCTTCCCCCTAACTTTAACTAGTCCTTTATTATATATATTATATAAATCTCTATTAGCTTATTAGTTAAACAACTAAGTCCATAGGGCTATCTTTAAGGGAGGAGTGGGTTTAATTTCTATATAAGCTCTTTATATTACTAATAGTTAATTTTCTAGTTGACTATTAGCAATATAATATTTTACTATTTTTAGCAGTAATTTTTTTTCTAATCAGTTACCCTATATTTAATATATATCAAATCTATTAAATATTGGCGTTGTTGGATTTGATTGATTAATAGTTGTGATAGCTTCAAATTGATTGATTGATTGATTGATTTGATTGATAGATTTGATTTGACGGCAGCGCTGCGTATCTATAATTGATATTCTACGGGAAGCTGGAGCTACATTTGCTGTCAAGTCCGGTGGACATAGCACCTATAGTACTGGCTCAAATGTTGAAAATGGTATCATTATCAATCTAAGTCAACTAAAAACCATTGATATTTCTGAAGATCGAAAATCTGTCACTGTTGGAAGCGGTTGCAGATTTGGCGAGGTTTATAGCAAGTTGGAAAAATTGAGTCTTAGCTGTGTGGGGGGAAGGGCCTCGAGCGTTGGGGTTGGAGGGCTTGTTTTGGGAGGTATGGTGTATTATCTCAGGCCTTCAACCTACTTTTGAATGTCATGCTAATTCACCTATGAATCATAGGCGGCATCTCGTTCTTTTCTTCAGAAAGAGGCCTTGCGTGCGATAATATTATCAGCTACGAGGTAAGATTTCGCTTCCGTGGGTCGTAACTAGCACTGGCTTAAGTATAGGTGAAGCTCGTCCTTGCCAGCGGCCAAGTACTAAAAGTCACTCGGGAATCATACCCTGACCTATTTTGGGCAATGAGAGGCGCTGGCTCGTGTTTTGGAATTGTTACCCATTTCGAGCTGAAAACTTTTGAAATGGGTAAGATTTGGGGAGGCACTCGAACATATGCTCATGAGCATGAGATGGCAGTCCTTGACAGCTTTGACAAATTTGTTCAAACAGGAGCCCCAGCCCATCCTCTGGCACAGACCTACATCGTTGGAACCGACGCTGCAAAAGATGGTAATTGCATTTATAGTGTGGTTATGTCGCATGGCAGTCCTGAAGAACCACCAGTTTTTGATGACTTTAAGCAGCTTACGCCTCTTGAATCCACGACTCGAATTCGTACTCTGAAAGACCTTTGCGACGAGCTTGACACCCACATGGAACCAGGTATTAGGTATCTAAACATTCATAAACAAAAGAAGTATCCAACGAGCAAAGAGCTGATGAACTTTCTTGAGGTATTATATCTTCGCTTTGTCCATCAAGTATGATCTGGAAACATTAAAGGAAATCATCAATCTATATGCCGAAGGAGTGACGCTTCTAAAGGATCAGGATGACTTCGCACCAGCATTCGTATGCCAACCCCTACTCCCGAGCATGCTGCCAAAGGATGATATCGGTAATTCTATGGGAATTAAGCCAGAGGATGGGCCATTGATTCGTAAGTTGGAAATACGAACATTGAAATTAGCTAGCTTCTTATTGACATATAACAGTATTTACTCCCGTTTGGAGGTGGACTGAGAAGAAGCACGATGAGTCGATCTTCAAGGCAGCAAGTATATTCATGGAAAAAGCTGAAAAGACTGCTCGATTCCGTGGGAAATTTCACAGGTACAGAGTTCTTAACTATTCTACCGCTCATCAAGACGTTTATGGTGGTTACGGCGAAGAAAATAGGAAGCGCCTTCTGGAGATCAGAGACAAATACGACCCGGACGATATTATGTCACAGCTTCGTCCCGGTATTATACAGCTCCTCCCTAAAAATAATGCTGGTGTACATGGGAGATATATGTAACGTAACTTTAAACTACTCTCACTTTAAACTACACTACTCTCAATTTAATTATGTATTTCCATCACAATCTCTTTCAGAAGTACATGGCTATACTTATCTGCTATCTTGTGTCCTGCTACTTGTTGTAACTGTTGATTGCCATGGATACTCTTGCGCCTGGTGACTGCGTTCATGGCTTTCAACCCTATCAGAAATTGTTTGAGTAATAACCGTAGACACTGGAATGACATTTCTGTCACCCATCTGCGACCCTTGCCATCCCATTGGTTGTGGCGATGATGTGACAATTTCCGGTAGCTTATACTGATACTGTTCTCGGTGGCTCCACGTAGGACTATTTTCTCTTTCTTTCAAAACGTAGTCTCTTGGTGTAACTGAAAAGGTTCTTGGGCGAAGAAGTGACATGGATCGAAGAGAAGAGTATAGCCTGCTTTGTGAAAATATTTTCAGCCACCAACTATACACACCTGGTGCGCAGCTAACGATAATTGTTCCAAAAGTGTCTACATATCTGTAGTGATCTTAGCATTAAGCCTTGCGCCGTGACCACGTATCATCTAAAGTGCGAACTTACGCGGTAATAGACACATTTGCTCCATTCCAGGTTGGGTCGTCAGTGCTGTTCATGACAATAATTCTGTAAGCGAGTCCAACAGTACTTGTTATAATGATGCTACATATGATATGTCGTTGTTAGCTTGTAGACTCGAGGTTTCCAGCAAGGTAGATTCTGGAATGCGAAAGAATGTAACTTACGCAAAGCCGATTAGAAACACAATGATCAGACCGCGTTTCTTATTCTTGTCCATATTGAGACTTGAAATAATAGGGAAAGGTAGGATAAAAATGGTAATATCAATCAACAGTGTGCAAACGCCCACAGCTACAGTCACCGGCGCACCAGTACCGCATCTCATCATAAGCTTGAAATCCCAAATCTCGTGTCCATGCGGAACGCAGAGCACTGCGAATAGACCTATATGTGTGATTGCTCCCATGGAAAGTAAGACGAAGAGAGCATAGCAGGCAATTCGAACCCACCGAAGGCTGCCGAATACGCGGATAAAAAATGCTAGTATGGAGGCTTTAGAAAGCCAGTTGCCGGTGGCGCCAAAGAATTGAGATACTACATGCCTCTGTAGAGAATCGGGAAAAGAAGACACCGTTAGCGTTTATTATGGCTTTATTAGAGATACTTACCTTTAACACCCATGACGTGACAACGCTTAAGGGCAGATCCGAAGCGTGTCTTCCAATACCTCTTTCCAGTTCTTTTAGTGAAGCATACGAAGATAAGCATCATGGCAATCATGATTGAACGACGAAAAAGCTCATTACACGAAGTAAAGTGGGCTTACCGGTAGTCAGCAGTCCCCAGTACACCAATACTGCTATTTCTGATCCGAGGCAAAAGCCTAAAATTGGTAGATGGTTATCATCATGCTCAATGATAGAGGAGATCATAACTCTCCACTCACAGTCATCTAGAGATAGACGCCCGATGTGTCTGTAGGAAGCGTAGAGACGCAACGTGACAATGATTGCGCTCAAAGCAATGATAATAGATCCAATAGCTACATTTACGGGCGCCAACGAGGGGCCGCTCATAAAGTCTGGCGGGCTACCATCTGGGTTTGGAGCAAGCGGCGTCAGGGACGGATCCATGGTGCGATATCAAGAATCGCGTTATTAGAAAGATAGCAAGCAATTGAATGCTTTTTGCTGTGAGAATGGAGTGATGCGAGGCATAGAAATTCGTCGGCAGAGCGATTAAATCCAAGAACTCCTAGATTAGAGATGGGTGGAAAGGCCGAAGCACCACATTTTTGTCTTAAGACAAGAATCAATCACCACAATCCCATTTGCCCCCATGACACATGAAGGAATCTTGGCGTAGGTAACACAAGTAAGATAACCACGGCGCTGCGCCATGCCATATTGAGTCGCTCGCCACAAGGATTTTGGTGAAATGACACATTTCTATTTGGATTTTGTGTTACCGAAGTTCAATGCGACTCAATACGAGGTCAGCCTAATCCGGATCCTAATGCGACTTCGCTATGTAAGGGAGATATAAATGTATGGCTGGAGATGCTAGCTGCATTTATTTTCGGATGGAAGATCTTACTCCATGAATGGCAGTGATCTACCCGCTGCAAAAGGACTATCAGGGGGATTTGAGTTACAGCCTTCGACATATTTCTGTAGCACACGGCGAGGAAGATGAACATCAGACGGAGATGCAGACGGATTTAGTAACGAGTCGCCGAATGTGATTCAAGTCCTGAATGTCAACTCTTTAGGCCTTGATAGGGGTTTTTAGACGACCGCGTGTTGCTGGTAATGCGAGGATTCATCCATCGGAATAGGAATAGATGGTTTACTACCTCTCATAGGACGGCAGAGCACAGCCTTGCTCGCGTTAGACATCTGACGTGCATTTTGGTTAATGTACTGCTCTATTCATATAAAAGCAACGAAGCTTCAAGAGTGTATAAATGGTGATAAGGCAAAACTTCGTCCGCTAGATTAAGCCATTGCTATTTGACTTCTCTGTGAATAGACAACTATCCATCTGCGATTCAATATCTCTTCCCAATTATGGATCAGTCAATCTCTTTTATCTTTGGCAGTCTTTTCATCTGCCTTCTCTTTATGCCTATTGCGCCAAAGAAATATGGTTGGTCATGGAGTTCGGCCAAATCAGGCACTCTGGCATATATTCCAAGTCTATCTTCGGCAGTAAAACAGCGTTTCGACGCCTGGATGTTTCTATTTAGAGGGCCGAGCATGATTCAAGAAGCATACGAAAAAGTACCTGCCTTTCTTTGCCCCAGTGTGTTCCATCTTGATATATATCTCTAACTCAAATGGTAGGCTGAGGGAAATCCATTTTGGGTTCAAGCTCCTGAGAATCGGTATCTCGTAGTCTCTTCATGGGACCACATCAAGGAAATTGATGCTGCTTCTGAAGACGTGCTCTCTCTCCAGGCCGCCGCCAAAGAGATCTTGCAGCCACGTTATACGATGCAAAACTTCAACTGGTTTGACAAGAAAGGAACGGATGGGATGCCACTTATTAGAACGCTTAGGACTCTTCTCACAAATCACCTCCCCGACATCTTGCCAGATGTTCGCCGGTCCATATCTGTTCTCCTTGATCGAGCCCAGGATTCACAGCAGATTGTACACGGTAAGATATCACATAGGTGGTATACTGAAATGTCCTGTTAACGGTTAAGAAGGGTCTTACACTTCATCAGTATTTCCGATAATAATTGAAGCGATTTCCCTCACGAATGCAGCCGCTTTCTTTGGTAGCGAGCTCAGTAAGTTGCCAACACAAGCATGCAATCTTGAGTATAATTGTTTCAGCGGCTAATACTCCATGATTGTTAGGTCACGACAAAAAGTTTATGACCGCGGCGATTGGCTTCATAGAGCAAACACTTTTGGCTGCAGAAGCCATACGCGTGCTTCCCAAAGCCATCGCACCGTAAGAAAGATTTCGCATGTTCACAGAGGAGTCCTAACATTAGTAAAACAGGTTTATTGGCAACATGATAGCAAAAAATCTTGGCTCGGGTAAGGCCATATACGATGCATTGATACCCATTGCCGAGGAACGACTCGAAGAGAGAGCGCAAAAGAAACTCGGCCACGTTGTGCCTGAACACGTATGTACTCACTTCCTTGCTGCAGACCTGTCATAATGTTTCATGCTGACGGGCATGACAGCATGACTGCATCCAATGGGTCATGGAATGTTCGCCGCGATCAAAGCCATGGTCTGCGGAGAGGATAGTCCATGAGCTTATGGCACTTTGGTTCGGCTCAGTCCATATCACGTCAACGGTAAAAAAAACCCTTCACCATGTTCATGATCGTCGAAGCTAAAGATAGACTCATGTTAGACCGCTTGCATTGCTCTGCATCATCTGTGTCTTCATACAGATTACATTGAGCCCCTAAGAAACGAAATTGAGAGTACTGGATGGGTCCAGTTCGAACAATCAGGAGGCAAAGCCTTCCCTCTGCTGGACAGCTTCATGAAAGAATCCGCCCGGGTCAATCCTGTAGAGTCAGGTAAGCTGGATCAAACCCCTTAATCTATTTCGACAGCATTGAACACAGAGTAACAAGTATTCTAGTGAGCTCTCGTCGCATGGCGCTGAAACCTTTTGAGCTATCCGATGGCACCAGAATCGAGGCAGGCGAATGGATCTGCACTGCCGCTCGAGGCATGATGTTGGATGTGCGCTATTACACGGCTCCGCAAGAGTTCCATGGCTTTCGATTCGTCGATCCCAGCATCCTAAAGAATAAGGTTGCCCACAATAATGTTTCACAAGTGCAAGGGACGCCATCCAACTTTACAGACATTGGTGACTGGCAGCTATGGGGCACAGGACGTTCTGCATGGTAAGCATTTCGTGTATATTTTTACATCCTCAATCCAGGACTGAGACAATCAGGCTGACACTGAGAACTAATGCACACAGCCCTGGTCGATTCTACGCGACAGCAGTCATGAAAACGCTCCTTGCGTTGTTTATTACCAAGTACGACATGCAGCTTGAGGAGAAGGCCACTGCCCGATACTTTGCTTGGCGCACTTTCATCTACCCGTATGCAAGCACTAAAGTGCTTCTCCGCCCTCGTGCTGCTCTATAATTGTTATTTCGTTATTCATTAAACAAATGTTCAAGGACGATACAAATGTATTGCTTAGTATTAGTAGTTGAGTTTTTTTTCTTGTATTGTAGCGCTATAGACTAGAATGTTATAATCCCGTGTCCATTGAATTGAATTTTGCTTTTACTTGACAACATCACATGGCTCCTTCTAAGCGACATACCAGAAGGCGGAGTAAGTGACACAGCCGTCGGCTTTTCCAACCAAGACATGTGCATGCAGCCATTTGATAGGATGCGATGATCATACACATACATGTAACCAACAGCACGAGTGTGTCCATGCAGCTGCCTGCCTGTTGGAGACAGTGTGAGCTCGACGCGAATTTAAGGGAGCGATTTCTTCTCATTATCGACCACGAATCCATCCATTAGGCTCTCATCTGGCCAACATTTCTCTTTATTAGTCAACGAACTCTACTTTGTATTTAGAATAGCCTGCAAAGATCTTCGGCTACATACTCTTCTCGCCACCATGTTTGAACAGTTTGCTTGGCGCCATATCGTGCCCTTATTCGTCGCATCGGCCACGACATTCGGCGGCCTCTGGCCCTTTTGGGCACCACGAGATGCCATGCTCGAATTTGGCCTGCCAGCGCGCATCGCAGACTCGCCTACTGCGCAGCCCGTCATGGTGCTTTCATCAGCTCGTACCACCGCTCTGGGACTGCTGATGTTCATCTTCTATCAGCAAGGAAAATTGGCTGACGTGGATACCATCATGTCGGTAATGGGCGCCTATCTGGGCGTTGTGGACGGCTACGTGTGCTGGAAGGAGGGAATGCCCGACAAGGCTGTCTTTCGTTGTGTCTCGGGCATGGTGATCGCCGGGTGTGGGATGGTTGGATTAACGGAAGGATTCTGAAGGAAAGGGAGGAATAAGGGACCAGCGAAGGATCCGAACCCCATGTCCAGAATAGAATTGCAAATTCAGAAATCGCTGGATGGCCAAGTTGGCTTAAACGCACGGTCACACAACCGGCTCCTGTGTCTCGCCGAGAGCCTTGGAGGATTGGTCCATGATGTGAGACATGGTCCAAAGATCGACAGAGTGCAGCATAGCAATGGACTACTAAAAACAAATGACTACCGTGTGAATATGCAAAGGAATGAGTGCACTGGTTGCATCGTAAGGAAAGTCATTTTGGGGCAATGCAAGTAGTCGGACAATTTCACTGAGCCGTGGACTCGTACGCACTGCGTAACATTGCGCCAAATGTATCGCAAAAAGTATGCTATCAAACGAGTCTCTATTGTGAAAAGCGTCCACCCATGCGAGCACCTCTGAATGAACCAGCGGCTTACAGATACGCCAACTGGCCGTAGAAACCCCTACCATCCACTCCACCGAATTCACCTCGCGATATCGGATCAGCTATCCCTATTTACTACAAAGTCACATACTCTTTCTGAATCAGAAGCCAAAAAAAAAAAAAAAAGTGAAAAAAAAGTGAAAATCCATCGTATCCTGCGTATAGCAGCCGTCTTCCGCAAGCTATCAAGATGGGCGAGTCTGGTGGGATCGCGAGCTTAGATGCTCCTGTTGACCAAGTCCAACTATCAGCAACAGAAAGGCATGATGACGGAAATCAAGTTGCTCAGCCGGAGACATTCAAGCACTCATGGCGAGTGTGGTGTGTTTTTCTTGTCCTATGTCTGCTGTCCTTCATATCTGCCATCGATGCCACCATCGTCACCACTTCCCTACCAACAATTACGCGCGACATTGGTGGTAGTAAAGAGTACGTTTGGGTTGTCAATTCATTTCTCTTCACATCAACGGTACCGCAGCCACTCTTTGGACAGATATCTGACATATTTGGTCGGAGAAATCCCATGATCTTCGCCATAGCTCTATTTGCCATAGGCAGCGGGCTCGCCGGCGGTGCTCAGAGCCCTGGGATGCTTATTGCTGCTCGGACCATCCAGGGTCTTGGTTCAGGAGGACTTTATGTGCTATCCGACATCATTGTTTGCGATATGGTCCCTCCCAGGCATCGTGGCCCTTATCTAAGTGCTATCCTTTCGACCGCAGCCATTGGAACGACTATTGGGCCCATCATTGGCGGTGCACTGGCGCTGAAGAATTGGAGATGGATATTTTGGCTGAATTTGCCAGCATCAGGGATTGGTTTTCTCGCCATTGTCCTCATTCTCAATGTCAAATACAAGCGCAGCCCAACTTGGCGCCATGCTCTTGCTCGAGTTGACTTCCTCGGCAACGCCATCTTCGTCCCGTCTATGGTGAGCATATTCTTTGGCCTGATCATGGGTGGCACGCGTGGCTATCCGTGGAAGTCTTGGAGGATTATCTTGCCTCTCGTTCTTGGGGTTCTTGGCTGGGTCATGTTCCACATACATCAAGCTTCGTCGATTTGTCGAGAACCAAGCATGCCGCCTCGGCTATTCAAGCACCGAACATCATCTGGGGGATTCATCATTATTTTTCTTGGAGCAGTTATCCTTCAAGCCATAAACTATTTCTTGCCTGTCTATTTCCAGGGAGTGAAAGGAGTGACGCCCTTGATGTCAGGTGTTTATTTCTTGGCTTTTGCTCTCGCCATCATGCCTTTTGGTGGAATGGCTGGGGCCTTTATGTCCAAGACTGGTCTATACATACCTCTGCATTGGCTAGGATTCGCGCTTAGCGCCATCGGAATTGGCTTGTTCTCGACATTAGATGAAAAATCCTCTCGAGCGGCGTGTATTGGTTACCAAGTAATTGCTTCGGGCGGTACAGGCATCATCTTCACAGCCACATTGCCTTCTACTCTAGCGGCGCTTCCTGAGTCAGATGTGGCCGTTGCAACTGGTACCTATTCCTTTGTGCGGTCATTTGGGCTTGTCTGGGGTGCTACCATGGCTTCCATCGCTTTCAATGGTCAAATCAATTATCACATCAGTTCTATCAGCGACCAGACAATACGCAACTTGCTTATAGATGGTGGTGCATACGCATATGCTGCTGTACAACATGATGGCATATCCGATTTACCAGAAACTAGCCGGGACCAGGCAATTAATGTCTATGTAAGGGCTCTCAGAGCAGTCTGGTGGATTGTCACATCTATCTCTGTGTTGGGATTTTTTTGTACCTTTATTGAGAAACATGTTGAACTTCGCAAGAATCATTCCACGGAATATGGGCTCGCGGATAAGGAATCTACAACAAATAGTCTGGAAAAAGGCGGCCAGCATTTGGTATCAAGTGTATCTGAAAATACCAGATTGTAGAGCAGGATGGGTTTTCGACATTACTTCGTAATAGGTAGTCAGTCTTGTTTTTTATTTCTGAATAATGTAATTCCTGATAATCCAACTCATGATCCCACATTGTGTGTCTTATAGACCATCTTATCTTTGAGCCACTTCTTAAATTGAACCTAATTCTATACGACGAACCATTGTCGCTTGTTTTACTACCTCAAAAGGACCAAAGTATTCGCTATTTTAGTGTTGTTTTATACTCCAATCTTCCAGTCCTTTTAGCTTATAATAGATGCGCTAATCCAAAAGTTTTCAAGATGATCTCCCAGGCTATCACCCACGATATACGGCGCTCTTATCCCTGCCGTTTCACTTTCGCACGATTCTAGGTCCTCGCCGATAATTCGCCATCTCCATCGAATTGGGAGAAATTGAGAGGCTGTGGCTGTTGTGAGTCATGTAACAATAGATAACAGTAATGTGGAAAAGGTATAACAAATGCTTGTTCTATAGCCATTGATGTAGGTGAGAGGCCTCTAAGAGGCCTCCTAGTGCTGATAACTTCAATGTGGGTTCCTAGTTCTGGCAGTTGTTTGGACAATGAACAGATACATGTAGTTATAGAGCATTAGAGCCCTAGAGACAGGCTTCTTATAGTGAGTTATTTAATATTTGCCCCTAGGGCGCTCTAAATCCTGCGATGTACTTTGCAAGTTTCTTAGTTGCAGATTTACTAGTGCAAGGCCTATATTTTCTTAGCATGCCAGACATATCATCCAGTAACAACGATCTTGGCATCGCGAGTTTGGCAAAAGAGGTAATGATGAACAGCATATAAAAGAGAGATGATCTGTTATCACTACTATTTAACAATCCACTTACAGATGCAGTCAATGTACTGCCGAATCTCTTGGAGGACAACAGATAACCTTCATTCGGAGATTAAGAGGATAGGCACCAAAAACACTAAATAGTGTCACGTCACTGGTGCATACCAAAACGAGTAATCTTTTCGATAGTACCCCGCAATAAGTGCCGCTTGATCCGCGTAAGAGTGCCGCCGAAAACAATTTACGCGTGTAGTCAAGAAGGATTCGAGCATAGCCACTCTCATTCACAATGTAAGATTATGTCAATCAATCAGTCAATTCCTTTTGTTTTGAAATAAAAGGGATAGTTCATCAAATATTCGATGTTAATATATCCAAACCCCAGGTCTGTGACAATCGCGGATAATTGGCAAATATGTCGGGCAATGATGATTACAACAGGTGTGAAGACCGTAAAGAGAAAAGTATAACGAAGTCACTAGATAATTCTAACTCTTCATTTAGGTATCTGCAACCTAGAGGCAGAAGAGGAAGGGCCTATCGGGGTCAGTATGACGATGATAGAAATGGGTCTTTATCGCCATCGAGTTCTCACTCCCAGAATGGTAGGCCTAGAGGGCTGGTGGGCGGCCTTGTCAGAGGCGTGGCCGCAGGTATTGGTCTAGCCTCTGAAAGCTACCATAATCACAAAGAGAAGAAGAAAGCACAGGAAGCTGCTGCCACAGCCGGAGAAAGCTCAAGATCGGCTGAGAATGATGGAGCGCAGCCGCAGCACCACAGCTCACACCAAGGCGAGGAATATGACTCTTCAGATAGCGATGAACATGATGGACCGGTAAAGATTGACCCTGAGACATCTCGAGAGCTGGAGGAGGCAGCGTGGAACCTTGATGCTGCTCAATCACAACTGGAGCCACCGCCCGACTATGCTACCGTCATGGGACAAGACATTGACGCCAACACGATGGCTGAAGGCTTTATGCGAAATCATATGCTGCCGCCAAGCCACAATCAGAAATTACCGATGCCTGTGATCCTTCCGCAGCGGCGACCAGGAGACCGTGCCCGTGGATTTATACATGCTTATGCACCGCTACTGCAGAACGTGGGCATTGACCAGACGACATTCATGGACTTCATCAAAGAGCTGAATTTGGCAACTGCTCCATCGCCTTGGATCAACGCAATCAATCTTGCAGCTGTGGCTGTACAACATGTTCCCGAACCAATCTCAATTGCTGTTTCTATCGCCGCACAGATAACCACTCAAGTGAGCCTCCAAGCACACAGCCGTTCCAAAACAAACGCCTTTTTGAACAAAGTAAATGCGGAATTTTTCCGTCCACTTGGATTGATCGCCATCATCTTGACCTGGAAGCCGAGCAAGCCTGGCGAAGTCGTCACACAGGTCACCTTCGACGCGGCCATAGACCAAGCTGCACAGAATGCTTCAGGGTCAGGGTCAGGAGGAAGCAGCGGAATCCGCAATAAAATGCAAGCTTCGCATGGAACAACAAACTTTGAGTGGCCCGAGTCGGCACCGTTGGTGTTTCCAACTTTGGACAAGCTCTCTGCTACTCCTGAAGGGCGACAGGCCGTGGAAGATGCTGAAAAGAAGCAACCCAACGGCATGAAGCGCAGCATGCTGTTCGCGATGGACTATATGGATAAAAGAGCTCAAGCTCAATGGGCCAACGACCATCCAGAGAGCCAGCTTGCTCGGTTAGGCGTCAAGCCTGAGTTTCACTCGCGCTACGCGGACCCCAACCATCCAGCCAGCAGTGGAAGCCTCGTTGCTTTGCTGACGGGCGGTGCCATTGGTGGGGGCGTGAGCGAACGGAGACTAGGTAAACGTGCTAGAAGAGACGCTCGACGTGAGCGGAGAACAGACAGGAGAGAGGCAAGAAGAGAGGAAAGAGGGCCGACTATCTTGGGAACCGTTGGACCGGGGGCCCTGATTCGCGGCATCAAGAAGTTTATAAATGAGGTGCGTTTAGCCGTATTCTTGTTATTGCTTTTCTACAAAAGTCTCCTTTTCTTTTTCTTTCAAAAATATATATGAACGCATTTCACTAATATCTCTCAAAGGATGTTTTGTATCTCATGATCACCAACCTGCCGTCCGCCGAAGAGATGAGAGCGGCTGAACAATTCTTGCAGCTGCACCCTCTACAAGGCTGAATTATGAAAAGGAAAGATATGCAGGGTTATTAGCATCAGAATGTAGTCTCGTGTGCTGCAAGCTTTTTAATTTGGCTTTGTTAATATGTTCTCTTACTTCTGATTCGGTATTGCATTCAGCATAATAACCAAAAATATTATATCGAAAAGCAGAGAAACGCTTATTGAGGTTAAAATGATGTCGTTATCTCGGCTCTTAGCGAGATTGTTCAAAGTTACATATGTGTGCTACGATCAAGCGAGGACTCTCGTAGGGTCATATGAGATAGCCGATAGGACTGCCGCCAACGTACATACATAGGTTAAGCCCGGGATGGCGTAGCTATTTCCTAGATCGTATACTCCGTTACTCCGCAGAGACCAACGTACTCCGCAAATATGCCAATTCGAGTAGTGCAAATGCCGCTAGCCATGGGATCTCGCTTCTCATGTATTGAGAGAAAAGTTGTACAGGGATACGTCCGCATATCGTAGCGCAGAGCAGCAAGCAGAAGCCGAGTTATTGGTAAAGAGTCTGATATGAAAGAAATCATCAGCGTCCTGTATCAAATGCAAAAATATTAATGATTCATTGTTGTAAGTTGTATAGATAACTTAATGTTGTCACTGCTTTTACGGTTCATCTAGACCTTGTAATTCAGTTCTTTCTATAAGAAGGCTAAAATTTCGGCAAGTAGCTGGATTGCGCAATCCCGCTGATCAATCCCATTATGTAATTGTTTTAGTTACGATCATCTGACCCAGCGCTTCTTGTAGTGTGTGGGTTTACTAACTTGCCCACTTATACAAGTATGCCAGATGTTGGCGATAGCAATATGGGCAGAATAAAGTAGAAGAGACGAACAGGCTGCTCCAGTAACATAAAGAGGAAGCTACATTTACTAATGGAATTTGAATCAAAGATTATTAATTTGTTCATTGCTTTCATTTTTGTCTAGTCCGTTGTACCGAAATAAGGAAACCGAGCCTGTAAATGAGTGGCAACCAAGGCAGACTCGAGACTTCAAAATACATCCTTGATCTAAGGAAACTGTTATTGGAACATAATCTACGTGTACTTGTCTATATTCGTTTTAACTCATCATCAGCTTACAAACCCCTCTTGTTGAAGAATGAGAGGGCACTTGCTCGGAGCACACAGCATCGAACACACCATCTCAGCTCCAGCCTCACCATAAGCTACACTCTCCACCACACATGCAGTCGCCGCTCAGGTCTAGCACATCCCTGCTCGATCCAAGGCACTGACGAAGGTAAGCTGCTCTTCTCCGCAGGAGGCCGCACACATCCTTGGCGGCGCTTGAATATGCCAGCTGAAGTCGTGCATGGGCGGACTTGCCGCTCTCGCCTGTTCCCATGACCCTCAAGGCCTCTGCATAAACCTGTTCGCGCTCTTCATGGTCGAGATGGGCTGTTCTGGCTCGCTTAGGTCGGGGCAGTTCTTGACATCGCTGCCTCACCGAATCCCTCAGACTCAGCAGGTCAGCCGCATCGTCAGGGCGAATGCGACGGTCGCGGCACAGGTTGGCGAGCAGACCCATGGCCTCGCACGAATCTGGCGAATTCATCTCATCGCCCGAGCACGCACACAAGTCTCCACCAGACCGCTCAAAGGTGGCACAGGCACTGCCGGCAATGCACCCAATATCAATCGTCCCGCGCGTATCGCGGAGCACGACCGCTTCGAGCGCATCACACAAGATGTCCATGCAGGCGGCGACACCCTCGTATCCAGCCACGGCTCCCACCGCAAAGTAACAGTTGTCCGTAGAGCCCAGCCGGGTATCCGCGCAGAGATCACCCACGTCATGGCCGAGAGCTGCTGCGACGCACATCCACGACGGGAGCTTCTCTTGCCAGTCCTCCTCGCTGCCGAGCTCATAGTGCATCATGACATCCCACTGAACGCCGTACACCCAAGAGCGCAACTCCAGGCCTCGCATCAGGCCCAGCGTCGAGATGCATCCGGCATGCCAGTCTAGAATGGATGACCCAAACTGGACCACCAGCTCAATGAAGGAAATCGTGAAGCGGCCCGTATTCGTATGGCGCGCAAGATCGCCGGCAAAGGCCGTGAAGTCGCTGTCCCGGACAAGGCCGTGGTCCAGAGCCGTGAGATAGACGCCGAGCAGCAACAACTCCAGGCCTTGCTCGAGCGTGTTGACGTGATTATTCAAAAAGAAATAGTGTAGCAGCACTGTCTCAACCGAGCCTCGCGCGCCCTTGGCGATTTCCTCGCTGGCCTTGCCGCCTTCTTTAGCGATGTGACTGCGGCCCGGCCCGGCCAGCCACATTATATCCGCAAAGATTTCCGGCGTCGCTCCAGACCACATGCAGCGCTCATATGCAAAGTCGATTTTTTCCTTTGTGAGAGCTCGAGAAGACTCCTTGCCTGGTTTTGGAGTGCCATTTGAAGAGCCATTTGAAACACCGTTTGAAGGACCGTTTGTAGCTCCGGGCTGGGTCTTGTATGCTTTAATCCGTCTGGTGGCTGACCTCAACTGTCTGGAAGTTTCAACGGGCTGGTTCCTCAATGATCTGCGCTTCTTCGCCGATGCTCTGAGCTGACTTGCAGACGCTTCCTCGGGTTGGCTCGTTAATTTCTCAATGGCCACCTCGATCAGCACCGCCTGCGACTGTCCACTTGATTCGTGCTTCCGATTGCCGCAGGAACACCAGTGTCTCATAGGCCCAGCATCGTCCTCGATGGGCTGCTGGCGCTTATATACACCAATAGCAGCAGCATCTGACCCTTCAGGCTCGCGCAACTGTTTCGCAGCATTGTCAAGCCCCCAGGCTGCCCAACCGTTTTTCAATGCGTACAGCGAGATGGTGTCGCACACATCGGCCCTGCGGGACTTGTCTTCACACCTTCCGGGCCGCTCCACCCCTCCGTGATGCACGACTCGTCCACTTCCATCTATGGACCGCAGTGCTACAGTGGCGTCACGGCATGCAAGCTCTTCACGGAGCTTTCTGAGGAACTTGCTGGGGAGGGGCCTTTCGATTCCGGAGGCGCATCCAACACAGACCCCCACGCCCTGCCAGCAGATGCTCACCTTGCATGACTGGCAAAGAGTGATATTGGCATCATCGAGTGTGACGCCGCTCCAAGACTGGCCCTTGGGAGGCCAAAGAGCAACACGATTTCTTAGCTTAGACATTGTTTTATACAATTTGACTCGAGTGAATATGATTGAAAAGTGATGTTTCTACCGACTCTGCGCATTAATGCGGGCAGCTGCGGGCGACTTATATAAACGCTTGGAAAACCTAGTGGCATGACGGCGGGGAACCGTCTTTGCCGGTTTCTCTCGATCACACCGGGGCAGACGGGTTATGGACATCGTCTTTAGCAGAATGGATCAATATCTCCACGTTCGTCATTGGCCAGCTAGCATCGCGTTATCAGCAAGGCAAACGCATGTTGGTTGACCCTCGTAACTAGTTCTCCATCCATGATTACTACAGCATTTCTCCATACGGGAGGTCGGACGACATCTGCGGGGTCAAATACGCCCAAGTGCTCAGAGACACTCCATTCACCGGATATCTACAGCTTGGAGATAGATTCATGAAGCCGAAATCAACAGGATTGTTCTGTGATAGCCTCGAGCTGGATCAGGTGACAAGCAAGGCATAATAGTGTATTGTACAAGTAATATTTCTCGTGGTCAGTTGATGTGACAGCACAGCTACCTGGTTCATATGCAACGACATGATTGGCCTCTGGCTACATACTTATGTGTCCCAAAAAAGACCCCCAAGGAATTGTCATCACCGAAGGTGGCTGTACCATTATCGTATCTGGTCATCGTTATTCGGAGTCATTGTGGAGGGCTTTGTCCATTTGATTGGCCTCCAGCTACATGCCTTTGGTTAAATATTGGCGCACCATCTGCACGGATTTTTCGTTTTGGTCATGCATGCATGTAACCATGCCTAGGCAGGGTAAGTTTCATGCATGGACGGGTCACATTTTAATGGAGAGCACGTTTATAAACGATTTCCATAGATTAGCTACGTATTATCGCGGTTCCAAAGCTGAAGGCTGCATTAGCGCTGGTCAAGCCAAGGCTGTCATAAATAAAATCCCGCTTTGATGAAAACCCCCGGCCGAGCATGGTTTCTGTGATATCACCAAATCTATGCTTTGCTTTTGCGACGGTGGCACGTGTGACAGAGTTCTATGTAAAGTTGTTTCGATTCACCCAGGAGAACAAGATTTGCGCAACTACACGTACGTTTCGGGCAGTTTGTACACCCTCAAAGCCGCGAAAATCAGGCCACTTTCTCGGTTTCTTGGCATTGGATGCCTAACGCGCTGCCATCGTTGACAAGCATAGAGTTCGAGAGTTGTATGGGAACATTATCATCGAGATGGAAGATATGCTTCGCCTCTGGGTTGCTATTGCAGCCTTGGGCGCTTATATCAGCATCAAGGTTATATATCGCCTTTATTTCCATCCGCTGTCCCATATTCCCGGCCCAAAGCTGGCGGCGTGCTCACATCTCTATGAATTCTACTACAATGTCATTCTCTCAGGCAAATATTTGTTTGAAATGGAGAAGATGCACCAGAAATACGGTTAGGCGCGTTCTGAAGCTCTCTTCAAGTAACTCTACTAAAGAGCAGACGACATAGGACCCATAATTCGCATCAACCCTCGTGAGGTTCACATTAGCGATCCCACTTTCTATGATGAAATCTATGCTTCAAGTAGCCGAAAGAGGGAGAAAGATCCCAAATTCGTGCCGACATATGCTTTGCCTGGCTCAATGGTGGCATGTGTGGGCCATGAGCTTCACCACTTCCGCCGAGGCATCTTGAAGGATTTCTTTTCTCGGCGCTCCGTCTTGGAGCTTTCAGAAATGATGAATGAACGGGTTCAGGCGCTCATGAAACGCCTGGATGCATTTCGGATTGCCAAATCTACCGTATCCATTGACGATGCTTTCTCAGCGCTAACATCCGACGTCATCACATCCTACTGCTGCGGCAAGCACTGGGGATTTATAGAGGACCCTGATTTCCGCAACGATGTTCGCTTAGCCACTGCGGATGCTGCGAGCTTTACTCACATTTCCAGATTCTTCCCCTGGCTAGTAACCCTATCGACTCATCTCTCGCCACGGACACTGTCTATTCTTATGCCGGGAAAAGCGGGACTGTTTGGATTTCTTGAATCCTTCTTAGAGTACGCACAGAAGGGCATTGCGATAGGCAAGAGGAAGTCGATGCTTGCCACCCTAGCGGATCCGAGCATCCCGCCGCAAGAAAGAACTTTCCATCGGCAAAGAGACGAAGCGTTTGGCATTATTGGTGCCGGAACAGAAACGACAGCAACTGTGCTAACTGTAGCTTTCTACCACCTCGCCCGGGATAATGCGGTGAGGGACAAGCTGCAGGCAGAGCTGAAACAGCTGATGCCTACGCCGGACAGCACACCGACCTGGATTGAGCTCGAGCGCCTACCTTATCTGGTATGTAGAAAGAATATCCTTCCACCCCTGGTCGCAGCGAAATGTTGCTTCTAAATATGCCACTAGGATGCTTTCATCAGTGAATCCTTGCGTGTAGGCTCCCCAGTACTAGGCCGGTACACGCGCGTTGCTCCGACAGAGACTCTAACATACAAGAACTATGTTATTCCACCAGGAGTAAGCGATAGACGCCTAATCATCTCCCCTCTCATCTCGGTTTGCTTGATTTGTCTAATATTATGCCGAAGACTCCAATGAGCAGTGCCTCCTATTTCATCCACAAGGACGATACAATCTTCCCGGACCCCGACGCCTTCCGCCCCGAGAGATGGATTGAAGCGGCCGAGAGAGGTCAGAATCTCAAGAAGCATCTAGTATCTTTCACCAAAGGAAGCAGAAACTGCATGGGAATCAAGTAAATATAACTTCACCCATGCGATCCCGAGTGATATAGCCTGCTTTGCCCTTTGCTGACCAAAGCTCTAGTCTCGCTTACATGGAATTGTTTCTCGCCGTTGCAGCTTTTGTACGTCGGTTTAATTTAGAGTTGGTCGATACGACGCCGGACGACGTTCGTGTTGTCCGAGAATTCCTGATAGGTTTTACGAAGAAAGGCAACATAAAGGTCAATGGGAGGTTGACGCTTGTTGATGAGTAGACAGATAACACAATACGCAGTACATGCCCCTAACTCAATGTATGCTAGCCCTGTACCCAGTACCCGTCACAGAGTAAAACGCAATCTGGTTAAAGGTCATCGCAAGCCACAAGCAGACGAGCGCGGCCGTCATTAGGTAATGCTCAATCCCAATTTCTCGGGTTACAGTCCACACTTGTGCATCAGTGACATGTGCCAACAGGACGCTGACAGTCTCTCATTGGTTACCAATCTGTAGGATTAACCCCTTTAACAGCACCGCAGCGGTGTGAAATTGCTTGGTGCCATTGCCAGAGTGGAGTCACTCGGCGACGGGAGTCTGGTGTAAAGCCGATCGACCCCTGCAAAGCAAACGCGCTATCCGAGCACCCAATTGCGGGTGAGCATCATCTGCCAGACACCACGGCCGTTGGCTCTCGAGAGTTGGCGATGTGAACAGCCCAATTCGCCACTGCCGGTGCGGACAATGCAATACAGCTGAAAGACTAAACTCCAGCAGACTTTGCGAAGGGCCATGACTAGAGCCGATCCGACTTTCTTTAAGCCTTAGGCCTCGAGAACAAGTAGCGGGCGCCATCTTTCGACTAGCCTCTCTCCCTAGTGGAGTTGAGTTTCGATCCTGGCCTGGTTACTTCGCTAGCCGACTTTCAGCTCGACTGTTTTAAAGGACCGTCCTTGCGGCGGCTTCCGTTGACCCTCATCGCAACGTCTGAATCAACCACACACCTTGAATCTTCGAACAGAAAAGATGGGAGTGCCACCCAACTCTCTACGTAGACACGGCGAGCACAATGCTCTGCCGGATCTCAGGGACTTCCAGTTCACCTTTGACATCCACGATGCCATTGAGCCGGATGTAGGTTGCCGCACCGCCAGATCCCGTTACGCTACCATGTGCTCAAGCATAGCATGTACTGACTCTCCAACGCGCAGCAATTTGCCATGAGAATGATGTAGGCGTATTGTGAGACATCCGTTTGCGCTTCTGGACTCTGACTTACCCGTGTGTCCCGTGCGCAGAGACGACGATGAATCTCTATCAAGCAGCGTGCTGGATTATCCCGAAGAATTCGGCCGCACCTATCACGCTTACCATGCGGGATGTAAGACACCACGCCCTTACACTGGCAACTCAACTCCAGATCAAACTGACCATGGCTGTTCGTGATGCTCAGCATACGTTTATCCTAATGACCTCACGGAACAAGAGCGACTGGCGCTTCAAGGGCCCATCATCAAGAGACTATTTGACGATAGACTCTATTTTGCCCCGCTCTCCAGATCGGATCCTCCGCAATTTATTCTCGACATAGCCACCGGTGTGGGGGACTGGGCCATCGAAATGGGCGACTTGTTTCCTTCATCGCGAGTTGTTGGCACGGACCTGTCCCCAATCCAACCCGATATGGTACCCCCAAACGTTGAATTCTACGTTGAAGACTCGTAAGTGGCCTAACAACCAACAGACGCGCCTTGAACCTCGCCCTTTCCCCACTATCCAAATGCTCATGTTTGCAGATCGGAGCCATGGAGCTACTCAGATAAGTTTGGCTATATACATACACGGCTCACTGCCGGCTGCTGGGGCTCCTTTGAGGTAGAAGTTGCCCAGCAAGCCTTTGACGCGCTCGAACCTGGCGGCTGGTTCGAGGCACAGGAAACCGAAGCCTTTTTCTGCTGCGATGACGGCACCATGGACCCCGACGGACCCATGTGTACATGGTTCCGGGAAATGAGAGATGCCTGCGATAAACTAAATCGTCCCGCCACGTTGGGCTCCAGCCTCAAGGAAATTTTCGAGAGGGTCGGTTTCGTTGACGTGGAACAGCTTGTCTTCAGACTACCACTCAACGCGTGGCCTAGGGATGAGCGGCTCAAGGACTTGGGTTGGATGTGGGGACAAAATTTCTCGCAGGGGTTGAACGGCTTTTCCACCCAACTCATGAATAGAGCATATGGCCGTACTCAAGATGAGATTGAGGTTTGTAGACGTGGAATTCCCTCACTTCATCGTCACTGTACTGACTTAATTATTCCCCTACCTAGCTATCACTCGTCAGAGTCCGAGAAGAAATTCTCGACCCACGTGTACACGCTTATATGCCCATTTTCGTGGTGTTTGGAAGAAAGCCGTTTATTGGAGAGATGGTTGAGTAAAAATATTCATGCAAAAAAAAAAAAAAAAAAAAAAGAAAGAAAAGAAAAGAAAAAGGGAAAGAAAGAAAGAAAACACGTGCTCGTATATATGTATACTTGGTTCGTTGAGGATGGTACTCTTCTTGCTCCTATGATTTAATAGCTTTTGTAATAGGTTCATGGCTGAACCAGGTCTCGGCTGGATGAAAAGGATGGCTAGGATAAACAGGTATATATATAAAGGCGTATAATTGTTTATACTCAAAATCACTTACTTTATATTGTGAAAGAGACCAGTAAATACTGCTGAGTAGGTGAACTTCATGGCGGCGTGGAAAAGCTTTCATAGCTCAAAACCAGTCATTTAGCCGACGAATTGTTGTGTTGGTTATTAGTTCTTGTTGCAATTTTGAGCAATGCGATTTAATATCTCTGCTATGCAATGTGTCAAAGCCTCACAGCAGTGTTGCTGCATCTATATAACTGCTTGGTTTTGGTCGTTTTCTTATCCCAATTTTCTGGAGCCTGGAAAAAAAGTACTTGAGATATCTGTAAGTAAACGATTCCGAATTGAGGTCCTTTCTCGAGCAGTAGCCTACTGAATTATACAATGCACGGCAGCTCATAAGTAAACACATCAGCATGGTGCTCCGAATAAATGATCCTTTGTAGCCAGTCACTTTATTTTACCATTAATCGCATTATAATATTATACACTAGTTCTCATCAGCAGAACTTGAATTCTCGCTTCCATGATACACCAGGAAATGATAGGAAGCAGCTGATATATGTGTTAGCCGTAGAGACGGAAATTTTTGATCAAACAGACTCATAGTTTCCTAAAGGGATCAAGCTATATGACTCGTAAATCATGATCCTATTTCAAACATCATTTGTACATAGCATTGGTAGCCATCCCCCAAAAACCCCCTTTGAATCTCGAATACTCAGTAACCAGTCTGCAATCAGCCAACTCTCGACGTGAACAGAGTGGAAAATTTTCTGTGCTTCCAATCTCTCTTTATCTGACACCATAATACCCCTCTTGCATCTGCACGCTCCAAAAAAGGCATCCTTAGCTTGGAGCTGAATTGAGAGTCTATATCCAAACTCATAATTAAGCTGTGTTAGAGGCACGGAAATCGTCCTTAAATTTCCTAGATCAACACTGCAAATGGCATGTTCGTTGATCTTTTCGTCGTTTAATCTATCTAGCAGATCTACAGAAGATGAAATACCATCATCAAAGCCAGACACAGATGGTCTTCTACGAGCCATCCAGCCAGTATCAGGGTGGTGGGTCTTTGAGAAAAACACTGAAAGGTTTGAGATGCCAGCATACGAGGCGACGACAAGGTTGAATTTAGTCATTGGAGCTATCATTGCCTAGGTATTAACGAAGCTTATAATCTCATTACGGAACCAGAACCGGTGCCCAGCATAATAGATATACCTTACCATACAAGTATTATCCAATTTCAAGTTTACTTGCCTCTTTCGATGAATTTTGTTGTCTATTTCCTTAGGTCAGTAATAAAACAAACCCATCAAGCTATAAATATCGTGCTATACATGCAACATATAGAGTCGAAAATCTAAGGCCTTGTTAAGCTCTCTTCAAGAGTTGCGTGTCATTCATTGTTTTCGCAGCCTAAAGACTCTAAATCTCTTAGTGGTAACACCTCGCGCGGTGGTGGAGTAAGCACTAAGGACTAGGCCAGGGGCTGAAGTTGTGTTCCATCAACCGATTCCGGCTTCAGTTAATTCACCTCATAACCAGCATGAATGTAAAATTGTACTTTCGTCCGGCAAGATTGCTAGAAAGTGCTCTCTGTGGTCACTCAAAATGGATACGAACAGCTGCATACAGCCCGTATATCTTCTGCTCAGTGCCGTTGCCATCTTTGAAGCCTCTCTTTTCTGTCTGCCGCCGCAATCACTTTACCGCGCCGCAGCTATCGCTCTACTTGCGGCCGTGACCTACAACTTCCAGCTCAGCCTCCTGGAATACTTCCCGAATCGTGCCTTCATATCTCTCGCGTTGGGCGCTACTTGGACTACGTACTTGAATGCCTTCGAGATCCTGATTGTATCAAAGGTTGCCCCCCAAGATCCCGGCCTGCAGCTTGCCAACTCTGGAAAGCCCATCTGCCAGGCCCTTCGGGCAGCAACATTGCCATTCAACTGGCGGCGCATCGGAACCAAGTGGCAGATCAAAGTCCCAGCCTCGACAGAAGATGGCTCTGTATCCGGGCGCGTGCGTTTCCTCTTCAAGAGACTGGGCCTTCTGATCGCCTGCTATCTCTTCATCGACCTCTGCGCCGCCGGTCCTCCGCCAGAGTCAGACATGATCATTAGAGAGAAGCAAACCATCTCGTATTTGTTCGCCGGCAGTGGAGCAACCTCAGAAGACGTCGGTTTTCGAGTGATCACTACCATCGTCTTTCTAATCAACGCAGCCCTTGGCGTAATTGGAGTCTACAACCTTCTCGCAGTTGTTGCCGTCCTTTGTGGTGACCAGCCACAGAGCTGGCCTCCCATCTGGCAAGGCTGGCCGAGTCAGGCGTATTCTGTGAGAAGGTTCTGGGGGTATGTTTGAACACCCTCTGGTCGTATTACTGACAGCTAATTGAGTGTATCCAGCAATTATTATCACCAAGGTCTGCGCAGGGCACTCACTGGGCCGGCTGATTGGATTGTTGATTTGGTTGTTCCCCGTGGAAGCCTTATTTCGCGCTACTCACGGCTCACTCTTGCATTCTTTCTATCTGCATTGCTACATCACCAGGCTGAAGGATCTGAAACGGGACAATTGATATTCTTCAGCAGTCAGGCACTTGGTATCATGTTAGAAGATGCAGTCCTCAAACTGTACAGCTTCAGCCCCATACAACTCCCTCGACGTATCGAGCGCGCCTTGGGGTATCTTTGGGTGCTAGTATGGTTGGTTTGCCTCGTGCCATACTGGTCTTATTCGACAATGCGCATAATCGACGACCCTGTGAGAGATAAAGCAACCTTTGAGATTTTCAAGAAGGTCTTACCCAAGTAGGAGTAATACAATCATGATACATATAGCTGGGTCCTGTATCACTTGCTAGAATGAGTTGTAGAAGTAATTGTGCATGTAAAAGCTATATTATCAAAGCCGAACAAGCAGAATTCGTAGTAGAGGAAGGACCTGATTTGCCTGTAAATATCCTGTTACAGTCTAGCCATTTGAAGCAGGTTGGTCTTTTAGAAAGAGTCGGTTCCTTTACAATAGTTGCGATAATTGTGTTTATTAGCCTGATCCTTCGCCTTGTTGGTCTGACATACAACAGATCGTCACAGGTGCTACTAAATATAGGTTTAGAGATAGCTACCTACATATACACGAAGATATGATAACTCTGGGGGTAGTAGATGCGTATAGGGTTTGTCCTCTATATGCCTGCTGGTGTCTACATACCTAGGTAGGCAAACGAAAAAAGCGCCGCAACATACATATGTAGGCTGTGCCTCATTTAATGCTGTTGGTCAGACGCGCAGATTCTCAAACCTCGGGAATCGAAGTGGATTGGCTACTATTGCCTACCTCCATATTCCCAGCGCCAAACAAGGATCTAACCTGATCCGATCTGGCTATCCTATTTCTCCAAGACTATTCGCCGTGCCTGCTCTGTCTTACCAAGAAGACGTCAAGTACCACCCAAATTCGACGCAGCAATGAACCCATTCTTAGTTTTCTGCCGAAATAGCTTTCATGGCCAAAAATCAAGCGGAAGGTTCAATCAAGCAGATTAAAGTGTGACAGTGACACAAAGCCTCGCTCCCGTGTCGCATCAGTTGATTGAGACGGAGCCTTTATTAGCGTCAGATCGTAAAACCGATAACTTGAGCCTCGACGTTTTGAAACAACACAACACCCATTTGAAGTTTGAGGGACCTTAGGGGCGAAAGCACTGGGAAAATGTGCTCCTTCGTCATGGAACTACTTTTGGGAGAAGAGCCAAGATAGCCGCCGCGATTCCCGAAGGAAGCTGGTTTCAAATTGACGTTGTGTAACCCTGGCACAACCGTTGGTCCAGGATACATGGCCTGGGCGCTTCCTGCAGCGATATGATTGCACACAGCAACAGCACAGGGTCAACAAGAATAAATTCGTTCCCCTCCCCTTAACTATAAGCACCTCACCGCGTGCTATAGCAACTTCATGGCCGTCATTCACTATCAGCTTAATAATTCTTATCAAGTCCTGGAGACTACCCTTCCGTGTTTACGCTTGTCGTCTGCATTTACAGTTATTCGATTCATATTTCTCGAAATTTGACGAGTCTTCCTATCGAAAGACGTTTCTCTCTGTTGTAGTTCCACGAGCTTTCGGATCGTGTATTATCCAAATATATAGCCATCAGCTACTGAGCCAAAGATGACTCTGTTTTTTCATCACGCGAATCATCAAGCAGAAACGAGTTTGGAAAAAAGACCAAAGGTGATACGATCATCGAATTGCCCCCTTTATGTTGCACGCAAGTTGACGTCGTTTACATTTCAGTCGTCTGCAAGGATGAAACTCGAGAAGTTTTGGCGGCCAAAGCCCTTGTCCGCCATCGGCCAAGCTCAAAGCAACACTGATGGGGGCTATGCAACAAACGGATCATCAGTTCCTGTTGAATCTAGAAAGGGGTCGTATACGAGCTCATATTCTCTTACTCCTTGGCCCTCTGGAAAAGAGGTGAGTTTTACAGCAATCTTTTTACTTGACGGCGAGCAATCCGTCATATTGTCCTAATTTTAGATATTACTGTTGTGCTAACACTGACGGACCAGAAGTACGACCAAGAGCCAAAGCAGACACCAATAGTTGTAAGCTGTGATGGTAGCAACTACGATGCCGTAAGCACCGATAGTCCTAACTCTGAAGCAAACGGTTCGGATGTATCGGAATCCGCCTACCACAAAGCTTGGTCTTCACTAAGTGAAGATCAAAGGAAGCAATTGACAGGAGAAGAGGAGATCAGAAAACTCTTTGACCAACTGAAACAAACTGATCAAAAGCATCAAGACGAATGTCTTCTTCGGAAAGGACTGAAGGTCGTGAGTCCGTATCTAGAGCGACTTCGCATCACCATCGACTTTATCAGCCCCTTTGCTAGCGTGGAGCCGGCTGCTGGGACTGCGCTTGGGCTCATCAAAGGCGTCAACTCTGTGAGTCAAGATATATTTTTTGTTGGTTGCTGTTTGGGCTTGGCTATTCCTTGTTACTTCCGAACTTGTTCGTTGAATGTACAGCTGATGCTTGGTGGACTTGTAGATCGCCATTGCCATCTGCGGCGCTGCTGATGATATCACAGGCCACATTAAATCATTTTTTGAACGCGTCCCAGCCATCGAGCGGTGCAATGAGGTTGTCACCGGACACAGTCGAATGATCGAGATACACAATGTCAGTTACAACGGGACTTGTAGATATTACCGCTGACTTCTCGCAGGCTTTGGTCAATGTGTACAGAGATCTCTTGCATTTTTATCTCAAAAGCATTGCCATGTTCAAGAAACCTGGATTCGCCATCCAAGTGGCTAAGGACTTCTTGAAACTAGAAATCCCTGGAATAATCTCCTCGTTCAATGCCCATATAGACGTTCTATCCAAGCTGCTCGATTCCGAGACTTTTGCAAGTGTTCAGGAAATTAAGAATGAGCAAGTAGACAATTTGAGTAAGTGCTTGACTCCTCAACAGTTGCTGTGATCTCCTAGGCTGAACATTTTGGCAGTTCGTGATACCCTTGACATCAACAGAGGAAATGAAATCGCGTATCACAATGAATTGAAGTTACGCGCCGATGAAGCGTGCAGCTGGATTACATTCAACGAGCATTTCTCTTACTGGAAATTGAATTCGCGTGACTCGAACGTCTTGGCCTTGTTCGGAGACATGGGTTGTGGGAAAACAATAACTACTGCCTACGTTGTGGACAATCTGTCACAGGGACATCTTGTTTGTGCCTATTACTGCAAAGACGATCAAGAAACCACAAAGCTTGGGAACATCTACCGCAGCCTCTTATGGCAGCTGCTCAAACGGAAGCCCGACTTGAAGAACCGCTTCATGGACTGGTATAAGAAGATGGAACCACAAAGCCAGGTTAATCCAACGCAGTGCGATGATAAATTGCGCGACTTCTTATACGACGCTCTTTCTTCATCAAAGCAGTCGGTCTTCATTGTTCTAGACGGCCTGGACGAATGCGCGATCTATCCTCAGAAGCAGCTGCTTTCCCTCTTTCACGACCTCTTCGAACAAAACGCTCGATTGAAAGTTTTCATTTCTTCCAGGTACGACGATGACATTGAAAGTGCTTTGCCACCAGGCGCGAGCCGAATCGAGCTAGGCTTGTCGAAGGAAAGAGACCGTGTTATTGCAAGCTACCTTGCCAGAGATGTCAATATCCCCGAGGATATTCGTGAAAAAGCTGTGGATGAGCTTTCCGAAAAAGCCAACGGCTCTGCGATTTGGCTACGAATATCGCTAGAGTTCATTGGAAAACTTCGCATACAAGACCAAAAAGGCTTAGAGAATGCGTTGAATCGCCTTCCTTCGTCCAAGAGCCTGGCCGAACTGTATTGGACGTTGTTCGACAAGATTTGCTCAGACTTGCCCGAAAATGAGGACATCCTACAGCGAGCTCTGGAGACGCTCGCAGTTGCCCGGAGACCTTTGACGGCAAATGAGCTTGCTTACGCTGTCTTTATTGATATAGAAGACGACAATCGTACAACTTTACGTGAACTGGAACAGAGTGCTCATTCTGTGAACCTGCTTGGCCTCATCCGGCCTTTCATCAGCACCATAAACGTGGAAAACAGAAAGGATCTTCAACTGCGTCTTGTTCATCAATCTCTCAAAGAGCTCATATTACGGGCTCCGCCATCAAGCTGGAGTTTGGTTGGGAAAACAAAATGCAAAAATCCGGCTGTTCGACGAAGGGAGGAGGAGCTAAACGGATCTCTCCTCAGACGTTGTATCAAATACCTCCTCCTTGACGAATGTAATGAAATAAACCTTTCCTCAAGCTTCGGAGACTGGGTTGATTTCGATCTTCTCGGTATTGGGCGCGTGCTAGACGATGACGAGTTTCCGACTGAATCGCCCTGGTCGAAGTCGCCCCAGGACTTTGATCCGTCTGAACTTGGGCTCGGGAGCTTTTTCACTTACGCTGCCTCGTACTGGACGGCCCATTTCCCCGATGCATCACAAGAACTATGGCCAGATCCAGCGGACTTGACTATTTTATGCAGTAGAGGCTCTCAGCGCCTTAAGAACTGGGTAGAACAGTGGCAACGACCGCACTGCTCCTCCGCTGCAGAACTCAGTTTCCCCGTAGACATGTCACGTCTGGATCCTCTCGTCGTGGCGGCAATATTCGGTCCGGCAGCATACATGGCTGGCTTGCTCAAGTGCGATCTCCAGACTCCAGCCTTCTTGCCCGACTCTATTTGGATCGTTCTTAAGCGCTTTATTGACCGAAACAGTACCTCAGCGATCGAAAATCTTCTCAAAAACAAGGGCCTTAGGTCGACGCTGTGTTGCATTGACTTCTTCTACATAGTGTTATTAGGCTGGTCAGGGCCTTACAGATTGTGTGACAGCGCTGCAAAGGAATGGGAAGATATTTTTGATTTCCTAATCAGAGAGCTGCGTGACAGTCTCCTGGACGAGGGAAACGAAGTTCTCTGTCGAGCAGCACGCGTTGGGTGCTTTGTGCTGGTCAAAAAACTCTTCGAAGCAGCTGAGCGCGATCCAGATTTGAGAAAGGCAATCTTGGCGGAGAACCGTATAAACCACGGAAACCGGCAGATTCGCATTTCCACACACCAGTCAATCGGCGAGGCCGCTTTAGAAGGCCATGCGAACATAGTTTCCTTTCTTTGTCAACAAGCCGGGATTGAGCCTCATTTGCGACACATAAACCAGCAAGGACGAACTGTGTTCCACCAGGCGGCGCGAAAGGGCTATGCGGAAATTTTTCAAATTCTCATCCAACATTGGCCTGAAGGGATCAACCTTAGGGATGATACAAACGATACCCCTCTTAATGAATTCATCTTCGGAAACCCTAGTGTCGAGAGTGTCAGGGTCATCTTATCCACGGGCAAGGCTAATGCCACCTTGAATGATAGCACTTACGATTCGCCCTTGTGTACAGCTGTTCGAGGAGGCAACATCGCTCTGTGTAGGATACTCATTGTTGAAGGCTCAGCTGATATATCATGCGCAGTGGGTGTTGAGGAAGAGGCTGGGAAACCTGTTTTGAAGGAGGATGTGAGAACTCAGGAGACGCTTGAGGATCAAGAATATATGCTGAAGGAGCTCTGTTCCCTGCTTCCTCTTGCTGTGTCAACAGAGTACTTGTTCAGAATGTAAACAGCGTTTTGGTTGGGCAGATGTTGAATGGTTTTGCCTTGTCGTACCATACTTCTTCTAGCTCATCTTCAGCTTGCCTAACTCTTCAACTCAGAAGGGATACATAGAGTCAAATTATTAACCAGCATCTCCTCTTGACGTGCCGGCCATGTCATCGGATTCCTAAAATAGTTCATATTCTTCACATTCTCTCCATGCTTATGAAAGCTACATGATATATTGTGTATTGTCTCATAGGTCTAGATTAGCATCGGTAAACACACTTCATGATAGGACTCCGCTATGATGACCTCGACCACTGGGCAATGCCATTCAAGGGGTCTGGGGCACCCGATACAGTAAGCTGTAGGAGGCACCTCAAGAGTTGGCATGAGACAAATACCAGCCATACAAGCATTCACAGTGTAACTGCGTGGGTTGACACTGGACTGGACCTTCTCATGGATAAGGGATGGTCGTAGCCTTCTGTCAACTTATCTGACGCGACGAGTTCACACGTTGAGAAATTACCAAGCATCACCAACTGGTAATTGTCTCATAGCTCAATCGCGTGTTCTCTATCTGTGATGTCTTGCCGGCTGCTGACTCCGCAAGAAGCGCACAGACTTCCTTTGTTGTTACAACTGCTCAGCTGCTGGAGTCTCCTTTGGGAACCTGAAGAGGAATTGGGGAATCGTCGCCATCGTGGCGCTAATCCAATTCTGATTTGCGGCCATCTGTTCCCCCTCATATTCCTTTATCAACTGCTTCCAAAGAGTTGGGGCTTTTCTTAATAACAAATCCGTAGTAGTCAAAGGATCCCCCGTCTCCGAGCACCTGCATGTCCATGTCCCACAAATCATCTGGGTTTAACAGTGGCTTTATGAAGTGGGGTTGTCTGAAGGTGATGTATAGAAACACTCCATGATCCTTCAGCGCTCGGTGGACCTAAAGGGTTGTCAGAAAGACACGATATGCTATGTTCCGCTGGAGAGAGAAGCCTACCTCTTTCATATATTTGCTCGTATTCTCCTTGACTTCACTGGGAGGGCTCCAGGGACTACCATATATCATGGCATCCAGTGTTCCCTTGTCGAAGGCAACGTCGATAGACTTGTCAGGAATATCCATGTTGCGTACGTCCATGTGTTTCCATTCTATCCCTTCTACCTTGCTGTGGCGTTCAGTCATAAGCTCAACGACGATAGTGGAGAAATCGATGCATAGCTGTCGTCTGTAGCCGCGAGACGCTAGTTCGGCGGGGATAACCTGCGCAGAGGACGGGTTAGCAGCTGAATAACTTGTTTGGGAGTGGCGACGACAGACGCTGTCTCCAGACCCAAGATGCAGAATCAGCGGGTTGTCTTCTGCCTTAAAGCTCTGCAGGCCAAAAAGATTCTTGCGAAAAAAAGGCTCCAAGTCAGAGAAGGAGCGAAACCACTCGTGCGTCGGCGCCTCTCCGTCTGACTTAGAATAACGACTGTCCCAATAGTCGGCACGGCCAAGGGCCTGATCTTCTTCAGCTGTCATCGAAAGGCGGAGGTGCAGGTTGAAGTTGTGCGAGGGCTTGAAACTGGCCTGGAGCTGAGAGCCGGGTTGCCAATTTTGCACGGATATCGTGTCGTGATTCGTTCAGATGCTTTCACGTGACCTAGCCGCCAACTAAAGTGGTATCGAGAGGACGGAACTTGGAGTATCTCGAGAAAAGAAAATTCCATAAACCATGAGAACAAGATTTTGATCAACACTCAAATACAGAACCTAAACACTCTGTCGAAATGGCCGTAATGGCCTCTGTGAGTCATCAGTGTTGATTTAACACCCGTGGGGGCCCAATCGTAGTCACAAGCTAGAACAACCCGCCATTGAACGTCGAGAACAAGCCACAGCTCCATGAGGGGTAACGACCGCATTGTTACTAACAAGGGTGTGAGGAGAGGTTGTATTGCAACAACTTGTGAAGAGGTTATCAAATGCACCCTGGCCAAGAGCAAGCTAGATTCTGTGCTATCAGCCGCCTGAAAACATCTATCCCCAGTCAAATTGGATGCGAAGCTATAACATACTCGTAGCCCATGCTATCTTTGCCAATCGGGGCTTTATTTATAAAGATTGCGCCAAGATTGGCAGTACACTAGGCAGCTTTTGGTGCATATGGAAAATACCTGAAATGGCATGAGATGTCGGGTAATTCTCCGCAGCGACCCGGTCCGCTGTAAGTGAATAGCACTAGTAGTTCTAATGGTTGAAGAAATAGTAAGACGCAACAAATTTAAGCAATGAAAGTCTGCTTGACTCTTGGATAATTCATAGGAATACATGGGATCATGACAAGTCTTCATCACATTTCAACATCTTTTATTCCATGCCAGGTAAGCACTAAAGGCTAAAGCTTCATGTGTTTAAATAGAACGCTGCACTAGCGGCTTGCTGATTAGCCAAATCAGCTTCAAGTTAATAATAGTGATGTATGAAATAACTTGCAAGCTGTTGTTTTCTAGAAAAATAAAGTACTTAGATGGGTGCTTGATTTAAGTACTGCTTTAATTAAAAACCCCATATCAGCCATACTATAGTTCTCAACGTTACACATGCCCTATGAAAAATTTACTGTGTCCAAGGCTTTCAGAGATTTAGAGTCTCTTTTCGTGGGAGGAGAGACAAGCGGCAGAAATTCTTATGGGGCAGTTGCTGCATCCTATATACTCAGCGATAAAGGTGACAATGCGGACTTACTTGATAATCGTCACTCTTCTCGCAGCAACCTGGTCGTGGCAAGTGAGCAAGGGCAGACTATAGATCTATCTTTTAAATTCTGCAGCCGCTGAAAATTCCCAATATTTATAAACTCCGCAATTTGTGCACATTTCCGCAAATTACCTAGCCATGGTTGTCTCGCTGGCCTCACTTACACAAATTACATGTTCCTTTTAGAATAATCTTCACATATAGGCCAACAAAGCAAAAATTTGCGCCTAGACATTGGGACAGTGTACTTGAGGCTGGAATTAGTATACTTGCAAAAACGTTGAAATGCTGCTCGTAGCGTATTTGTAGTCTCATTCCCTACCAGTCACACTGACCGTGGGCATTAGATGATGTCTACATAGTTGTAATGTGCTTAATTGTTTGCCCCAAGCCGGAATTGTTTACGATTAAGAGTTATACTCCGCGGGCAATTGACCTCGAGCATGTGGAGATGCGGGACTTGCGGAGATGGCGTTGGCGTATTAAGCGTTTCCAAAGTCCAATGTAATGCCCTTTCAGGACCAGTCGTTGAACCCACTCTACACATGAATTGCCTTGTCGAGTAACTGGGGACACTGGATGCCTTTTTAGCCTGGAAATGGCATGAAAGATGTGCGTTGAATGTGATTTCATGATGCTTAAGTATTGGTAATTGCGCTCGGCATGGTGGATATGATTCAGTCAAAGTAGCAGCAAAGTGGAAGGCCTTGCTTGGAAACTCCGCATTGTCGAAGTATAAGTCGTTTGCAATGCCTTGATATCACTGTGACTTTCGACCTCAACTTATCATCTTCAGGATCTGAAACTTTGGAGAAAGCAACTCCAACTAAGCTGTTCTTGATAGCATATACATCATCGATTATCATTTCTTGCTCTGGCAATGACGATGAAAGAAGCACTCACTTACCCAGGGCCAAAGGTCGACGTTGTTGACTCACCAATACCGACTCCGGGAGATTATCAGATGATTATCAAGGTGGTCTGCGTAGGACTAAACCCAAAAGATTGGAAAGTCGCCGAAGGCGCAGTACCTGGCGTGACGCGCACCAACGAAGGAGATGATTATTCAGGAGTTGTCCATCAAGTCGGGCAACATGTGACCGAGTTTAAAGTTGGTGATCGAGTGGGTGTTTTCCACAAGACACTGAGCCCAGGAGGAGGCTGGGCCGAGTATGCTATTGCATACGAGAACATGACATTTCACTTGGCGGATCATGTCTCGTTTGAAGGTTCGCCTTGATCACTGTTAGCTATAACTGCTAGATTCACTAATCTTTCTTAATAGAGGCCGCAACTATACCACTCGCGGTCATAACTTCATGCTTGGGAATGTACCGCCGCCTTCCACTTCCATATCCATGGGATCCTTGCGATAAGCCGCAGCCGTTTCTTATTTACGGCGCCGCATCTGCGGTAGGCGCTTACGCGTTGAAGCTGGCGGTATTATCAAACATTCACCCCATCATTGCAGTTGCTGGACGAGGACTTGACTTTGTAGAGACACTGATCGACCGGTCTCGTGGCGATACCATTATTGACTATCGTCAAGGCGATGATTCAGTGGTCGAGGCGATAAAGGCAGCCCTGGGAGACCAAAACCTCGAATTTGCGTTTGATGCGGTGAGCGAAAAGAGCACCATTAGGAACGTTTGCAAAGTAATAGACAGAGATGTCGGAAAGATGGCCGTTGTGCTGGAGGTTCCAGACGATGAGATTTCCGAAGGAATACCGCGAATCAATACAGCCGTTGAGATGACCCAATGTGAGCTAGGAATTGAAGAGCTTCTCAAATCTAGTTCCAAGAGCAAAAGGCTAGGAATACTCCAGTTTACAACTGTGATGCTGAGATTTATCGGAATGGGGTTGAACGAAGGATGGTTCAGCGCGCACCCTCACGAAGTTGTGCCCGGTGGACTATACGGACTAGAAAGCGCGCTTCAACGACTCAAGAGTGGATCAGTCAGTGCAAGGAAGCTTGTTGTCCGAATCTCAGATACAGCCGGGGTGGAGCAATGAAGTTGATAGTTTGTTAAATGATATCTACGAATAGGTTTCGTTGACATTAGTGGGCATTGAGAGTTTTTTGTGCATACCAATTACACGCATTGATGGCTAGTTGCAGTGTGTTGCTTCCAAGTTTATTACTGCTGTAGGCATATGGTCACGCACCAAATAGCTACTTCTGAATCTGGCCTATCGTCGTTGCTAGCAGATATATAACTCAAAAGCGGCATATCAATTTAGTCATTTGCTTCATAGCCCGTTCCGGATATTATTTTGCCAACTTCTTGTTCTGTGCTAGCTCTCAACTTCGTGTCCAGTATTCCCCTCACTCTCCATTAAATTCACAGACTTATGGTCGTACTACCTAATCTAATGCACGCTTCCGTTAGAGGAAATTTCTGGCTGACAATGGCCCACGATGGCCCACACTTAAGGTATACGGATAAGTTTGAAGCTACTACATGTAGGTAATAGCACTACACCATAGACGAGCACACAACTTGATATGCCACCGTAAGACCCTTGCAATCCAAAATTTACTTCACATGAGTATCCAGAGGCCAGGGTAAACGGGGCTCCGCACCACATGCCTAGACAATGTAAAAAACCTTGGTGTGAAGGATCGCCCGCTCAAGAGAATATAGACAGGCGTTAATATATATATACAAAGGGACCGTAAATGGATATTTATATTCAAAACAATGATATGCACAACATCTTTAGATTTAAGGTAGCATTTATGGGCGTATAGTACCATCCAGTGTGTTTTAAAACTCCTGAGTTCCCTGCTTCGTTGATACCCGCCTGGTAGACCGTGCAAGTGGGCAGTAGGTTGGACCCCGCCGCATTATTGCGTAATTGGAGGATACATATGGCAAAATATATGCATAACGACTAATAGTATCTTCGCTCGAAGATGTCATGTAACAGGGGTCACCGATTATTATGACTCCGCTCTATAGTCACACCCCAGATACATGCAACTCAATGGACCATATGATAAGAAAGATTCTTTTTCAAAGACATTCACCGCTTTGTCAAATTGGACTAGAGGTTTTGGTCATACACAATTCCTTCTGTATTTGCCAGAAGCTATCTCTACACAGGTCTAAACTCGCTTCTTCTTCTACTCGTAGCTAGCAACACCATTAGTGCTTTCGGTGTCTTTCTTCCACTCATAGCTGGCAACGCCATCAGTATGCTGAGTGTCTTTCTTCCACTCATAACTGGCAACACCATCAGTTTGCTGAGTGTCTTTCTTCCATTCGTAGCTGGCAACGCCATCAGTGTGCTGAGTGTCTTTCTTCTCTTTCTTCCACTCATAGCTAGCAACACCGTCTGTACTTTCAGTGTCCCTCTTCCACTCGTAACTGGCCACGCCATCAGTGCTCTGAGTGTCTTTCTTCCATTGGTAACTGGCAACAGTATCAGAGTCCTACAAATATTAGTGAGCAGTTGAGCCATTTAAATAGATAGATTGATAGCTCATACTGGAACAGGAGCAGCAGCAACTGAAGTTGCGATTGCAATGCAACCAAGGAAAAGAGATGTTTTCATTGTAACGAAATCTTAGTCAATGTATCGCCAGGAGTGAGATAAACAGATAGTCAAAGAAACAAAGAAGATTGTCAAGGCGGCATTACGCTCCCCTTAAAATATACAATACCACCACTATGTTAACCAGTAATAAACTAACATTCATCGTTCTCGAGCTTCTCAACCATAGTATCCACACTTCGTTCAATGTGGGTAATGATAAGCTACTGGTCCTCATCCTCCGACGGGTTTTCGATCATTAAAAGATGTTAATTGCTACCAAGCCCGAAAAGGTCTTCATTCCGAACATCTATCCGCCCTAGACCCAAATTATTACAAATGGAATGTGGAATATTGCGAATATTGCGTTCTCAACACCAAGATGGGGGTAATTCGTCACAAACCTACTTGACGAGCCTAAACTAGCTCTAGAACTTTTGTATACCGCAAGAAAAGACCGTCTTGGCTTGCCAATCCTTGTGTTTACAGCTTATCACTGCCTCTGAACAACGCTTTATAATTTGCGTTGAGGAGAAGAAGGCATTTTCTCATGGCTGCCGCAGTAACTCGCAAGTCTACCAGCAAAGACATGGAGAAAGACAGAGAAGATAGCTCTGCTGAAGAGTTTGTTCCCTTTCTAGGCTCTTCTTCAAGTTCAAAGCATGAGACTCGGAGTCATCGCAGGAGTGATATCCTGCTATATTGCTTGGCTATCTTGCTCGGTATCTCTCTGAGCTCACACGTTTTGACTTACATCTACGTCCACCGAGCATCATATCTTGATGCAGCTTGTGTACGGCACACACAGCAGAATCGTATGCTTACTTTGTCTTCTTCATCTTGTTTGGCTCCAAATATATGAGTTACTGACGTTTTCTTTTTAGCTACGCCAATTAATATTCCGATTCATTATCGTTCAGTTCACTATGACGGGACGTTTCTTGCCAATTCAACTTCCCTCTACCGCCTTCCTCCATCTCCTGAAGTTGATGCGGCATGGGAAGGCCTTGGAACCAAGTCAAAACCTCTTCTACTCTCCGAGTCGCAAGCAACTCGTGCCGGAATCAGTCTGGACCATCTCAAAACCCCGTCGGGCGAGTTTCCTGTTTTATTCGAGTTTAACCACCACTTGCATTGCCTCAACCTGATCCGCAAGGCCCTCTTTTACAATTACGATTACTATTCGAGCCCTAATTACCCGGGACATCATCTTGGCAAAGATGAGCAGACTATTACCAAGCACGTAACACACTGCGTCGATATGCTACGGCAGGTCATCCAGTGTAAGCCTGACTTGGGAGTTTTCGGACAGTATTGGGTTAAGGACAAGGAGCAGGGAGTAGACGGATCCTTTGTGGATTTCAATACGGACCATAAATGTATCGATTGGGAACCAATACGAGAGTGGGTTCACGCACATCAGACGCTTGAGGATATAGTAGTGGAGTTGAAAGAGGGTGATAAGGTCCTAGACATTGCACCCTAGCACGCCCCGGGATGAAGTCATGCATGCATACATGTAGCTAGTCGACAATCAACTACCCTTATAGATCCAATAGATTAACTGTAGATGCTGCAAGGTTAGATTGACTACTTAATTTGTATTTAAACCATGACTATTGTAAGTTGTGGATAGAAGCGATTTGGGTAAGGTTGAATGAACTTTTGCTAGTCCCTTGCCGACACTTATTCTGCCGAGTGAGGGCATCGCACAACGATTTCCTGATTCAGACACCCATATCCGCCACTAGTGCTGATAAACCACGTAATAACGTCCGAATTGTATGATTGCAGGGTGCAGGCCAGTAATCTTTTACCCCTCAGTGTGCTTTTCCGACGGCTATCAACACGTAATTATAGACAGAAGATATGGCAAGCATCGAACGTTTCCGTCTCCTTCGATTTGCTGCCTCTATGTGGCGGCACCATGTCTCGACAAAGCTTCAGCTCTGGAGATGAAGATACGCTTTTGAGTTCTAAGAGCGAAAGTCTTCCTTTGCAGAGCAGGGAAAAGAGAAGAACTAACCATACGTTGGTACAATTTTCACTTGTCGCTCTGCTCAGCTCCGTCGTCTCTATCGTTGCGAGCCTTGTAGTATGGAGAGCTGTACTGCCTAAGCCGGGGTTCAGGGAGAATATACAATTACTCCCAGAATTGGATATTCCACCTCGTGAGAATTGTCGTCTCTTTTTGTTATTTCTATTTTTACTGACAACGTATTCAGTTGGCCCAATCCAAAAGGCATTCATGCCTGAAAGGGTGTATGATGATCCACGAACAGAAAAAGGGCGGGAAGCTTGGATGAACCTTTTCCCCAGTGCGTGACCTGGCGTATTCATCAATATCTCGTACATAACGCAAAGAAAATTTGACTAATCATATCACAGAGGGGAAGGGATATGTTTCGATAGATAACATAGAAGCTGCAGGCCCAGTGCCCGACTATATTCGAGACACCAGTAATGATGGTACCGGGCGGTTCTCAATAGCAACTTTCCACCAGTTACATTGTCTCGTATGTCATTTTCCTCACTCTCCTTTATTTTCTTCTTCTTCTTTGTCTCTTTTTTTCACGAAGAATTCTAAACTAATCATCACGCAGTATCTTCTTCAAGTAGAGCTCTTCGACGCCCTATCATCAAACATTACCGAACCACACTCCCATGCATTCCACTGTCTAGACTATCTCAGAGAGAGCATCTTGTGCGCGTCCGACTCTACATTAGAGCCATTCAAACCAAAATATGATCTTGCCACGCCTCGAAAAGGCGTAGACGGATATGGAACTCCTCACCAATGCCGAGATTTTGGTAAACTTCGCAGCTGGGCTGAGCGATTTCGATACAACGACGATCAAGGATTTGAGACCTATGGAGGGTGAAAGTTTTTAGATCATAGACAGGACGGCAATACATTCTCCAACATACCGTTATAAGACATTGGAAAAGAGAAATAGAATGAAAAAAAAAAAATGTAAGCTTACTATTTATTAGAGGTATCGCTTCTTCGGTCAAGTCAATTAAGCTGTGATCAACGGGGCTAACAACGGGAGCTAAACCACGGTACGCTCAGGGTACTCTTCCTAGCTGCAGATGCACATCACCTGTCATAAGGTAACTAAGCTGCTCACAAAGCAAATTATCTTGTGATGAAGCTTACTTGATGCTAGCTGACTGTGATGACTAACTTGAATGTGCAATTATCGCTGTGCGCAGTGTGAGCATAGTACAACAATAAAGCTGTGCTTTAATTTGAGCACTGGAGGCTCTTATAGCGTCCATCAGTATAGTCATGTTGTACCTGGATTTTGAGAGCAACATTGAGCGTATCAAGTGATGAGAGACTACACATTCAAGTGCTCATTGGGTAGCATGTCGCAAAGATGTATTCGATTGAAGCAAGAAGCGAATGATTGTCATATAATAGCGTCAAACAATCTTAATATAGGACTCGCAGCGAATTTGATGCTGGCTCCCATCCATCAGATGCAGTAGTAAGCTCTTCTATCGGAGTATGTTGCCGACGCTCGGCAAACGCATGCATAGCTCAAACCCATTAGTGACATACAGATATAAAGCGATAGGATGGATTCACGGAGCGTTAGATCCTACTACCCAAATGTCATTTAGGCGTGCCAATCGCCTTAAAAGTCATACCACGTCGCTTGGTTTATCACGCCTCAGAGCCTCAACGTTGTTTTGGCCTTGCATAGAGTCAAGAGCGCCAAGACTCAGTATCTCTAACAACGCAGCCAATCCCTGTTAACCACATCTATAAGCTTAATTTTCTTTAATTTGAGTGTGGAGCAGCACGAAAAGGCAGGCAAGTTGGGCTGAAAGGCATACAAATCCGTCCGAGGTATGCAGTGAGATGCTCATGTGAGCAAATTTCGTTCCAATAGGAAGAATTGGATAAAGGCATCATGGGCTCGCTTGCGTTTGGTCAAAGTGGTCTGTTGGTCGCTTCGTATAATGCCAAGACGAGCTGAACGTCGCTGGCTGCAGTAGCGGGACTTAAGGCTTTTTTCCCTATATTGCCCAACAATTCGAAGGAGGTGAGTGGCATGACAAGCGTTGATTCAGCAAACGAAATTAGAATCAATAAGTAGTATCTGAATCTATATAAGTGATATTTGCCCTTTTTTAAACAGAAAGTAAACGAGGCTTTTTCAATATAGTAATTCGCTTCTAGCAAAAGTCTCAGTCGATCTCAGCCATGAGGGAGTCCATTCAAATTCATTTCACCCTCACCAACTTTCTCTCTCTCCTCAGTCTCTCATCAATCGCCCTCGCCGCCACAGATCCCATCTCACATAAGCCTCACGCACGACTCATAGCCCAGTTCCCGTCCTCCTCTTTCTTCCAAGATACTTCCATCCAAGTGGCGGCCGCCATCGAGCCATGCCGCCCAGGAGAGCTAGTCTGCAATGACGGCTGCATGCCCCTTCGCGCAGAATGCTGCCCCGACGGCGACGGCTACTGTAAGCAGGGATATGCGTGCGTCACAGACGGCTGCTGTCCCTTTGGGAAAGTGTGCGATGGACGGATCGTCTGCGATTTTGGCGAAGTGCCTTGTGGTGACAAGCATTGCATGCCTAACGGAGCCGTCTGCTGTTCAGATGGATCATATTGCCGTGCAGGAGAGACGTGTTTTCAGAACGGCTTTCAACGTTATTGCCAGCATGCTGGAAGTGCCACCACCAAAGAAACAAAGACATACACCATCGACGTAGCAACGAGTTCTCGTGACCAGAGCACGACTGAGGAGTTGAGCTCTACTAGAACGAGCCATACAGAAACTCCGATTCCAGCATCAACGTCAACATCGACATCGACGTCGACGTCAATATTAACCTCTTCGAAGTCCTCTTCTTCTGAGTCTCAGACCAACAAACCTGTAGTGGTGCCTACGCTTCATCTCTCTGCAGAATCATCAACTTCGTCATCTGCAGAGGCACCTTCAATTACTTCTTCACCAGCACCTAAGCCAACAACTTCTCCATCAAATGATAATGCCGCGACTGCTGTGAAAGTTCCAGGCCTTGAACTTACTCTTGTTTTGTTGATTGTATTGATGGCCGTTATTGGTCATTAAATATAAAAGATGGGGTTTTATTCCAACGTTGATTGATGTCTGAAGTTTACTATTGTGAAGATCTTGTCACCACTGGAAATAACAAGTGCATAAGCAATGAGATCATGTATTTATTACCAAACAAAACGCTAAGTGGTATTCCAAGCTCCAAACTATTTTTCCAAAAGTCCCTAGGTATAACAGTAAAACAAAAGAATTACCACATATCTTTAGATGGGGTATATATGTACATAAGAATAATACAAAAGAAATTGAAAGATACGCTGCATTGTATCGATCAACGAAAGAATTGCGTCTCAAATTCCCCATCATCTTTAGTATTAACGAGCTTTTCTTTCATCTCTGGCAAATAGCATTTTCCTTCGTTCACCATGGTATCTTTGAAATTTTTATCTCGTCTTCGTCGAAATAGATAAAGAAAAAAAGAAAATCTGTAAATGTGCAGCACGATGCATCTAATACTCTGATTTTTCATTGTGTGTCGAAAGCTCGCTTACAAAGCCATGAGGATGGCCTGCGCTGCTTGTGGAAAGTTGGCTCACGTTGCTCAACCTGAGTGGGTTGACCAAACCTGGGCTTGGCTGAGGTTGCGACCATCGAGGATCACTTGATGATCCTGAGGCGGGGCGGTATCCCGGGCTGGGCAGCGGAGACGGATAGAGGCCAGGAGAAACTTGAGGGGGGAAATCGCCTGGAAGCTCCATGATGACCGTTTGTTCCTTGGGTGGAATTGGTGGTGGCGCATACATGCTCTGGTGCTGCTGCTGCTGGTACATGGATTGGCGAGGATCCTGCAGCTGAGGCGTCTGGGAGGGAACAGGAGCAGGGTAAGCGTGTTGGGGGTATCCTGGCGAGTAGCTTGGCGGCATCTGGGACGCGTGTGCTGGCTGCGGGCTTTGCTGTCCAAAGTGTGGGCTGTGCGCATAAGCAGATTGCCTTCGGGCATCTTGCATTGAGCCAACTGCGGGCGTGATGGAGCGATCCATCGGGTTGACTGTTTTGAGCTTGCCATCCTCCATCATGGCTTGAAGAACGCCGGCATCAAGGAGCTCGGCCTTCTTGATGATGCGCTGGACCATCTCCCGGTTGGCGGCCTTGAGCTGGGCTCTGACAAAGGTAACCATGGCAATGTTGCACTTGAACTCAATGTCTTCGCGGAGATAGAGGCCGTCGGCGGGAGCTCCCAGGCTTTCCAAGCCAATCTCGCGAACCTCTGGCGGCTCGATTCCAGGCTGGTTACCGCAAATGCGATACTTGTTGCGCAGGTCAATGTTCATGGGCGCATAGATGTGCGTCTGCAGGCCCCAGGGCATGTCGTGGAAGCAGCCATTGAACTTGATCTTGCCGGCACCCATCTTGCCCATTCCGGGGACAACCTGGATGCGCTCCTCGATTTCGTACCAAGTGCTGTAAAACTCGTCGGCGGCGGCATTGCGAGGCGCTGGGATGGGCTTATGGCCGAGGACGAGCGGGTTGAGAGTGAGGACTTCGCTGTGAGAGTGCAGAATGTCGATGGCCAGCTGCCGCGGGATGAAGCCTGGGATTGGCGTCACCAGCGTAAACGCCTCTTTCTTGCGAAGCATTTCGGGCATTTAATCTGACCAGAAAGGTAACCAGAAAAAAAAAAGAGGAAAGGAAGAAATAGAAATAGAAAAGTTCCCCTGTCAGGCAATTTCTAGCCACTACAGACAGACGGGACAGAGTACGAGTACGGGGCCGAGCGGCTTGCAAGCGAACGAAAGGATTGATTGACAGTTGAGCGACAGGATTCAGCCCCGCCGCCAGCCTTGAAGTCCCCCGTAATTGGCGCTCGTCGGGTGGGTGTGGGCGCTGAAAAGCAGAAAGCTTACTTTATTTAGCGGAGGTCGTTGGTGGAATCGTGTTTGATCGAGTCGTATTGCTGCGATGACCGGAATACGGGTCTGGGGTTGCGCAAAGTCGTGATACTTGGACGCCAACAAGCAAAAAAAGAAAAAATTACTTTTTTTTTCCCGGAAGAATTAAGGGAACGAGAAGACAAGGCGGACGCGAAACGGTTTTAAACAGCAGCGCACGAGCTCGTGCAAGGCCCTCCCTGGATCGTTATAAGTGCTACTTTTGGTCAGCATCTACTTGGGCGGGGACGCATTGATCCCAGCTTTTCCTAGAGCCGCATGGCTGGATGCCACTAGTAAGCACTGGTGAGGCTTCAACGTTGGTCTGTCCTGTCAGCAATATCGCTGGCCCACCACCACGGGCTAGCGAGCATTACTTCGCCCCCCTCCGTCCAGTTGTGAAGCACGTTGGGAGTAGTTGTACCAGCACCAGGGTTGTACAAGCCTGGAGGGAGGAGCCAGGCTTAGTTGAGATGGATTGGCACAAGATGGACGAGCCAGCTGGAGCCGTTGGTTGGTGGCGAGGCGTTGACTCGCAGGGCTGAGTCTTGTTGACAACAGCACAACTATTGGTAACTAGGTAACAAAATGCGTCAACTTCTTCTCGCTTCGTCTAGCGCTGGAAAACGAAATGCTGCCGCTGGGTCTTAGCAAGAGAGCGAATGATAAATCCAGCTCGGTTGCACGTTGGTTGCACCGGCGTAGCGGTACCAACGCGGGTGCTGCGGCCTCGGCGGGGAGTTTCGATACTGTACATAGTTTCTTAGGCCGCCGGCTGCTTCGAGAGCCGAGCCAAGTGTTGCGCGTCAATGATCCAATTGCTCGTGGTTGGTGCTGATCCGGTGGCTTTGGCGCATTCGCAGCAGATGCTTCCCGTCAGCTCAGCTTAGCTTTGCTGTGCTGTGCTGTGCTGTGCTGTTTGCGCTGCTCTGCTCTGCTCTGATCCGTGAGGTCATTGATCGGTGGCGTGTGCCGCTACTCGCAGCTGTTAGGCCTCTTGTCACGCCCATGTAGACCCTGCACCGCCTGCCGGAAACATGGCGATCCGATCCTCCAGCACGAGGGGGGCATCCGCGGCCTTGGGGGGCTAGCGCAGAGGGCTTAGCCGTGCTCTGGCGCTGGCGAGCCGGAGATATAGAAGCTTGACACCTGGGCCCCGACGATTCCTCAGCGGGTGCGAGTACTTCCGTATACCTGAAATAGATCTGGCGGTGGGGCATCTTCTGTTTCGTTTCTGAGCTGCAGCAACCCTTACGCACTGCTTTTGCCTCTTGGAGCTCGAACCTTGCTTCACATGGAGCGGTGTCTTAACCCCTTGCAGATGAGATGCGATGCCTGTCCGTTCTTCTTCCATCATCACCGCCTGGAGCGTTCTTGATGGTGCATACGAGACATTGCTCTGCGCCGCTCCTAGACAGCTATAGCTACAGCTACAGCCTCAGCAGGATCTGATATTGCCCGCCTGACACAAAAACACACACCTACACATTGATATCCACCACAATGACCAAGCTCACTGTCCTGGGCGCTGCTCTGTCGCTGGCCGCCATAGCCCGCGCGCTGGTGCTACCCGAGGCAGCCGTGAATCAGGCACCGCTGGGCGGAACTCGTGATCATGATCCAGACGAGGTCTCAGACCTGCACAATGTCATGTTCGGCTCCCACCACCTGGACAACGACGACGAGGGCCGCAGCGCCGCAGAGAGCTTCTTCAACGCCGTGTCCAGCATCCGCGGCCACATCCACGAGGACTTTAGCCAGGCCGTGGCCGATCTCGTTGGGCTGGGCTACACGGGCGACCACTTCGGGAGCCCCGCCGGCCACGGCCACCACGACGAGAGTAGCTACACGATATACGAGCTAATCTCCAAGAGCAAGTACACGACAAAGTTCGCCAAGCTAGTGGACGACCATCCTAGTGTGGTGGAGCTGCTCAACAGCACCGACAGCAACTACACCCTCTTTGTGCCGCTGGATAAAGCCTTTGAGGACATCCCAGACGACCATAAAAAGCCTAGCAAGCAGGTTGTCGAGGACGCTCTGCGCTACCACATTGGACTCGGCGAATATCCTGCCAAGAGGATCTTGCATACCTACACGCTGCCGACTGCCCACGACGAAGCATTGCTGGGCGATGAACCGCAGCGTCTTCGTACCTCTGTCGGCCTTGGCGGCGTAAAGATCAACTTTTACAGCAAGGTTGTCGCTGCTGACATAGTGAGTGATCCCCCGCTGATCAAGCAGTCTATTAATAGCCAACCCGATCCTGTTGTCGCCATTACACGAGCGGGCCCTCTCGATTACTTTTTTCGTTGTGTTTCCAAATTGCGATGCTCACAAGTCACAACTCTCTAGATTGCCAAGAATGGTGTTATCCATGCTGTGAACCATATCCTAGTCCCGCCCCCTTATCTCGGCCGAATCATCACCCTATTCCCTGATCGTTTCTCAACTCTGCTTTTGGCGTATGAGAAGACCGACTTTGTCAAGTTTATCCATGGTGTCAACTTGAAGGGTAGCACCGTTTTCGTCCCCACCAACGGAGCCTTTAATTGGCTGGGCCCAAGAGCCAACGCCTTTCTGTTCAACACTAGCAAGGGTCGCAAGTATCTCAAGGCCATTCTCAAGTACAACATTGTGCCCAACGCCACACTGTACACTGATGCATTCTACGATAAGAGAGAAGACAAGGACGAGAAATCTGAAGTTGAACCACTTTCGCACGAAACCTTTGATCTGCCAACCCTGCTTGGTGATGCGCATGTCAGCGTTGATATTGCTCGCGTTTTTGGTTTCGCCTCGATCAAGGTGAATGGCTATTCCCGCGTGGTTGTGCCAAACGGCGTGGGGAAGAATGGTGTTATCCAGGTTGTCAACCGAATTCCTCTTCCCCCACACAGAGGCCATCGCCACCATCATTCCGAGCAGGTTGGTGAAATTGAAGTCAGCGAGCTGATCAAAAGACTTGAGCCCTATATTTGATCTGATGCGCAATTGCATCTGTACAACACTCCCATCAGTCAACTGGAGAGCTGCCTGGAGCGGAATACGAACTATGGTAAGAATGAGTGAAGTGTCATGATGTGCTTATGATTGAACACCCGAGTCATGGCTATGAAAGGTAATGGAAAAAAAAATTATGTTTGAAACACTGCACGCGATATATCTGAGACAATAGTATTGAGTGGTTTGGATAAATTGTAATTATTGCAAGCTTATTCTTCTCTCGCTAATCACTGAAACGGAAACTGGGTAGCATTAGCTCTGTCATCTTATACAAGTGGGTGGCACCACGATCGTTTTAAAGCAGTTGATACAGCTCTTCTTGGCTGTCATGTAAGACTAAAGCAGGTATCCCATAGATACTCTCTACTTCGTAAGCATCTGAAAATAATTTATATATTAAGCTATCCTAGTGCCATCTTACCCTCAATCTCGATAGACGACATTATGCCCACTTGTGTTTATGTTTCTCCACAAATTCCTTCCAGGTTGTCGGCTTCTCTTCCAGCAGGCCCAGACTCTGCTCCAGAGACTCGCCAGCATAGTAGCCAGGGTCTTCCAGCAGTTTCATGTTCTCCAAGAGCTCTTGTGCCGCGGCTGGCGACAGGAACGATTTAAACTCGTCATCTGAAATTTGGACTGCCTGCGCGGGCTTGCCGATCACTTGAGAGAACTCAGAGATGAGTCGGTCGATTGTATAATAATCAGCCGCAGCCAGGATACGCTTTCCAGATTGAGCAGGAAAGTTTTTTATAGCTGCCTTTACAAATTTGCCTAGGATGTCTCTATCAGTATCAATAGACTGCCAGAGATGAAAATTAGAATTGCTCATGGAGCCTTACCCGTGTCTGTCGCAGCGTCGAAAAGCGGCGTTATAGCCTTATGCGGATCAACTGGCAATGCCAGCGTGTAACCTGCCGGTTCCGACTCCGGGTTCTTCTGGATCATCGTTTCGAAGCCGCTCATGAACATGCCCGGCAGAACAAAAGTACCGGTCAGGCCGCTGTGGCGGATGTACTCTTCAATGGCCGCCTTGCCGTCAAAATGCGATATGTTGGGGAGACGGCCCCCGCTGGCCTTGGTGACGTTTATGAGCGACGAGAAGATGATGTGCTGCACGCCCGCGGCCTTGGAGGCGTCGACAACGGCTTTTCCTTGGGAAATTTCAATGTCGGCCGACATGCTCTCCCAGAAGTTTGTTACGAGGAAGACGGTGTGAGCGCCTTGGACGGCCGGGGCGACTGATTCAGCGGACGACATGTCGGCCTATTTCCATTAAATTACACATTCGATATTAGAGCATATTTGACAATGATGTGAGTACGTTTTAACAGATTTTGGTATTTTTAATTATACTGTTTACAAGATACATGCAAAAAGAAAGATTGAGACGCACCGTGACCATCTCGACGCCCATGGACGCGAGCTTTTGTGCATTTGGCTTGTTCACATCGCGAGTGACGCCGCGGACTTGGAACTCCTTCGAGAGTACTGGATCTGCAAGAATATTTTGAATAACTGAGCCTCCCTGGTTGCCAGTCGATCCGAAGACGGTGATGGTCTTGGACATGACGCGATTGTGAATGGTGTACAGTGGTGTAAACTGAGTCAAGATAAGATGATGAGCCTATCGAATTGAATGAGTCAAAACAATTGAGAAGAAGTAAAATGAGTTCAAACTGCTCAATTACTTCAGAGCAGCATTAATCTAATGCTAGGAACGCGCATGTAGTTATGACGTATAAGCTTAAACAAATATGAGGAGAAGCGCTTGGGCTGAAGGATTCATTCCATCTTCCCCAAGGATTTTGGATATGCCCCCGCGGCGTTTCATAGGTTCAAATCAAAAGTAGGTTCTGTCCTAGTACCCGATTCGAACAACTGCTCGATAGCTGTGAAAAAATGAGTGATGTAATAGCCCAGAGTCTAACTTATTCGTACATGCTAGCTAATCCTTCAAAGTTACGAGCTACATGTATGCATGTATCTAGTGCGCTTCAGCTTGCGCCATTGCAATAAGAATTTGTTGCTATTAGGTACGTGTATAGATTTTCAGTAGCTGAGCTGCACTTTGCACTGTGCTCTTATTGTGATGCCTTCTCGGGTCACAAAAACGACCTCAAGCTGTCCGACACTCCTTTCACGTCTGCAAATACATGCCACTGGGCAACATCCGGCAGCACTACAGTTTTTGCCCCCTTGATCTTGCTGCCATACTCGTTCGCCGAAGAGACCTTGTCCTCACTTCCCGTCACTATCAAAGTCTGTACATCGATGTTCTCGATAGGTAGTGGTGCTTCATCCCTAGCAAAGGCTTGTAGTGCCTTTGCAAATGCCTCCGGTTCTTGTCCAAGCAGGCTTAGTCGAATTGCTGAAATCGCCAGAGGATTCGTTCTCTTCGTATGCTCAGAAGTACTACTGAGAACAATTTTATCAGCCACGGCTCCCATTCCCGATGTGCGAATGAGCTCCCCGCGCTCCTGAAAAGCTCTTCTAGTATCCTCGGAAAGTGGGAAAGACGGTGGACCGAAAAGCACAAGCTTTTTCACCAAGCCAGGGTTATTGAGAGCGAACTTCAAGGCAACAATACAGCCCATTGCTTGTGCAATAAGTGTCCCGGGATTCGATTTGGTAATGCCCGCATGCGAAAATACGCCAGCGAGATCAGCTGCCAAAGAATCCACCGTCAAGACGTTCAACGGGTGTGTAGGACTAAGACCATGGCCTTCAAAGTCAAACAAATGCAACGATGCCATGTCTTGGAGGTCCATTTCCGAAACAAGATGTGAAAAGTACTCCAATGTGCCGCCGAGGCCGTGCACGAAGATGATGTTGTTGTCCCCGGAACCGAGATGTTTGTAATGCAGAAGCTTGCCGTTGATGTTGGTCAATCCAGCTGTAGCGCCTACGGAGCGTGTTGCGTTACTGAGACCGAAGACCGACTGAGAAGCGAGGCGTTCAGTGGTTGTGTTGTAAGACGTGACTTTGTTGTGTAGTTTGCCGATACCAGGGATAGTGACTGCAACTTCATCTCCCTCTTTGAGAAATATGGGTGGATTTCGCCCAATGCCAACACCAGCAGGCTAATAAATTATCTTGTCAGAGCGGCCATGGAAGCAAATGGAGTATAAGAAGACTTGCCGTTCCAGTAGCAAATACATCGCCGGGCAGTAGCGTTTGTCCCTCAGAAAGCGTGCTTATCAAGGTAGGGATATCGAAAATCAAATCATCCGTCGTTGCATCTTGTCGCAGCTCGCCATTGACATGGGTCTGGACTCGCAGCACCAAAGGAAGATCCTCTTTAGGAACCGCAGCAGGACCCTATCAAAGTTAAGAATCGAATCTCTAAAATACACTCCAAGTAAACTTACTCACCATTGGACAAAACGTATCGGCCGACTTTCCGATATAGAATTGCTTGTGATCTCTTTGTCTCTCTCGCGCCGTCATGTCATTGATAATAGTATATCCCCAAACATACTCCATAGCCCTATCTTTAGGAATCCGGAATCCCGCCTTGCCAAGAATAACTCCAATCTCGCCTTCATAATCCACACTCTTTGAGAACTCTGGGTGAAGAAAGATATCTTCGCCATCCGCAATGATGGAGGTTGCGCGCTTTGTGAAGATGACCGGGTGGCTCGGCCGGTCAACCTTGTCTGAACTGTCGTATCCCGAGGCGTTGAACTCTTTTGCGTGTTCCATATAGTTTTTGCCTACGGCCAACACATCACGGCCAGAAATTGGCGCCAGGAGTTTGACAGATGAGAGGGGAAGGGCGGAGCCAGAAGCAGCGATTTGCAAAGGCCCGGCTTCAATGACCTGGTATAGATCTTGCAGGGGGTATCCGGAGAGAAGACTTAGTGGCTGGATCGTGCCTTTTTCTACGTCTAGATGGCCGATCTGGCTGATACCAGTGTCGAGACGAGTAAAGGCGGCATAGTTCGATAAGCGTTGTGGCGAGCTCATTGCGGTATTTGTGTAATGTTTCTTCTTAGCTGTCCAATTGACTACAGGACTGGCAGATTCAAAAATAATGTTGAGAGCCGAGACTGGCAATACCCAATGTAGAAGTATCAATCACAACCAATTTTGGGAGAGTAAAATGCGTGAAAGTAGACAAACTCGTCTGCTCGTTTGAATAAGCCCTAGAGTGGTGAAGTGCAAGCCAATTCACCCAGCGTGATGAGGGTCCATGGCGCCGATAGCGTGTGGAGTTGCAAATCGCAGGCAACAGACATCACAGCAGGAGCATCATACGGTCTCTCAGGATTCAAAATTACTTCTACTTCCCTTTAATCAAGCTACACCTAAATTTGGATAAATTTATTGCTAATCGTATAAGCTTCAAAGCCAGTCCACAAAGTTCTATAGCTTTTTATCTTGAATGAACCAGCTGTGAGCCGAGACACGCTAACATCCAAAGGAGAGGGGAACCATTCTAAGATCCTTGCGGAGAAGGATACATGTAATCACAAACCGGAGTTGAAAAAAAGCCAATCATTAGTAATTAACAATTTACAACCGTAGGAACTCGAAGGCGTAACCCCTGAAACTGTATTTAGTTTATTTATTTTTATGGCTCTCGTTAACCGGGCGTTTCTATCCTTATACAATAATACAGGCATAGGGTAGAGCTACTGATTCGGTGACGCAGAGGAGCGTCCTTACCAGGTAATAAGAACAGCACTTGTTTTCGATAATAGCATCGGAAAGAACGAGCCTCGCGGAAAGAGTGAAAAGCTAATACTCTAGTACACAGCCAAGAAGGATCATATATTTCCGACATGTGTAGCTTGCAACTATCCCCGCCACCTCTTACCAACCAACCAGAAACTCTGCTGTTGTTCGCAGCCACTAATATTATAAATTGCTCGCTTAGAAATCACGTCCACCCTCCACCCTATTGCATGATACTCTGTTTCAACACGCAATATGCCTAGTGGTATGTGACTTGTAGTCAACGAGAGTTGAAACAGAATATATAAATGGGACTGTAAATGATGAAACTTTTCAAAAATCAGCTTAGGAGCAATAACACAGAACAACAATCTACATAACGCTATCCGTCATTATGGCACCTATTCGCACCGCCATCATCGGCCTTTCAGGGTCCGCAATCACATCATGGGCGAGCTCTGCTCATCTACCGTATCTCCTCTCCGCCCGCGGTCGTGAAAGGTATCAAATCGTAGCCCTCTGCAACAGCAGCGTCGAAGCTGCGAAGCGCGCCATTGAGGTGTTCAAGCTGCCTCCCGAGACAAAAGCCTATGGCGACCCTCAGGCCGTCGCAAATGACAAAGATATTGATTTGGTCATTGTAAGCACTCGCGTCGATGTACACCACTCTACTGCCCTGCCCAGCGTCAAAGCTGGAAAGGATGTGTATGTAGAATGGCCGCTGGCCCACAACGCGCCTCTTGCAAAAGAGCTTGCAGACGCTGCAAAAGCCAGCGGTAGTCGGACTCTGGTCGGCAATCAGGGGCGAGTGGCGCCTCCTATTGTCAAGCTTCGTGAGCTACTTCAGCAAGGAAAGGTTGGAAAGGTTCTCAGCAGCGAGATTAGGGCCAATGGCGGATCCGTTGATCGGGAAGCCTTGCTGCCTGGGCTAAAGTATTTTACCGATCTGGCTATTGGTGGCAATGTTGTAACAATTGGCGTTGGACATTGTAAGTTTACATCGACAAAATCTCATCATTGACTCATTTCTCCATGTCTAACATCTAACAGTGTTTGACCAAATTCAACATGTCCTTGGAAACCTCCAAGATCTCCAGTCACGGGTACAGCTCCAGCGCCCCAACGTCCTCCTCCGCAACCCTTCAACCAAGGAAGTCGTCGAGACAGTCAAGTCAAACGTCCCTGATCTCGTCATCATCGACGGCACTCTTGCCGCCTCACAAATCGCCACCGAGGGAGCCAGCGTGCTCTACCGTTTCCGTCGAGGACAGCCCTTCCTCGGCGAGCCCCCTCTTTCGTGGACAATCAACGGCGAAAAGGGTGAAATTCGACTCCAGGCATTTGGCGGATCTTCCCTACACGCCAACTCCTATGATGCTCCCGTGACCATCGAGGTCCATGACTTTGCCACAGATCAGGTTCAGAAGGTTGAGTGGAGCTGGCAGAGCTGGCAGGAAGAGCTTCCGGTCGTGGGAAGAAGTGTCGGCCTTTTGTACGAAAAGTTTGCGGATGGTGTGACGGAAGGACAACCGACGTTCGAGACAGCGTTGCTTCGCCATGAGCAGCTAGCAAAAGCCCTTGCTGGCTGGGAAGGAAAATAAAACTAATGTATAGTAATGAAGCGAGATATGAGACTTGAATTTGAATTAGCCTAAGTTCATCTTGAAACCTCTTGTCCCCATTACCTAGACATATCTAGGAGTTGGTAATGAAGCCCTCCAAGTCTGGACAAGCTTGCAAAACGCTGGCCAATTCGTCATCGGTCAAGCCTCTCGTCTCCTGGCCATTCTTTCGGGAGCTTCCCGACACCTTCTGCTTTGACTTTGTCTTCGAAGTTTTCCACTGAATGCTACATGCTTCGTCGCCGACGAGCTGGGGAAGATCGTGCAATGTGAAATCTCCCTTCAAGGGGCCGGTGCTTCCATCGTCGAGCAATCCCCTCTTGAACAGATCAGATAGCTCCTTTTCTTCAACTGTACAAGATGTCTCGTAGAATCTCTTCCGTTTCTCGTCAATATCTAAAGGGCCTTCGATGTAGCTTTCATCCGCTAGTTCTTGCTCAACCAAGTCAGCAGCAGGTTCATTGCTTTGTGATAAAGAGGGGCTTTGCTGTGGCACAGCGTGTGACTGCGTCGCTTCAGCTGTGCTACTATTTTGTTCCATGGCTTCGTGATTCACTAGATGTCTCGCTTCGGTGGAAATCGCTCTAAATTCAGCCGTTTCCAAGATTTAAAGGAATGCGCTTTTTGTGAACACTATGGCTTCTACATGCGATTTTCAAAAAAATGCGTCTCCTTTACTTTTAATAGTGACGTTTGATTAACAGTCGATTCACTACTCTGCTGCAATCAAATTCCAGTCTTGTCCAAATGCACACACATGAGTCACAAGCTGCTTACACACGTCACACCGTATGACCGCTTACCTGAATAATGCTGCCAAATATGGCAGATTACGAGAATTGTACGACCAAAGATGCCTATCGCTTCATATCTGTTGACTCATTTAAATATTTCATTGGTCCTACAAACAGACGATAAACAGTCCCTTTGTCCCACAACCACATATCGTAGAGAATTTGCAAGTACTCAGGAACTATCTGCGTAGCGTTCGCTAGATCCTCTTTTTCCACGTGGTGTGCCTTTTCGGGAATAACGGTGAATAGCACGGCATAATATAGAAGACGTCAGCGTGACATGTCGATGCTGTTTCAAGCGCCTTCTTATCGTCTACTATTGCATCAACAATTCTTGAGTCCAGCGAAGCGAGAAGTCGAGCAATGAGCCCTCGGCTTTCGCCGTCAGGATAAGACAACATAAACGTAACATCTGCATCAGGAGACAATTTTTGTGGTCGCTACCTCGTACGTCATGCAGCACGTTTCGGAACCTGCGGTGCAATGGCCGCCTTTTCTGGAGCTTTATTGGAATCTGGGCCATCTAGATAGAGCTAGGCTTTACCGCCTCTAGGCCGGCAGAGTACAGTCTGGGGGACCTGGGGTACCAGATCCTAGAGTACTGCGACTCCGGACAGCGGATGCCAGTGGCAGCCCGATCAGTACCCGATCAGAGCCGCCAAGGTACCGCCGGAGCATGTGCTTGTGCCTAATCAACGCAGGATGCTGCAGAGAACCCCAAAAGTGCGGTTTTTGATGTTTTTGATTGATGCTCTGGCATGTGAAGATTGACATATCGATCGCCAGCATCTGCAAACCCCCAAAGTCAGCGCAGTGCGGGCAACAGCACAGCGACTTTACAGCACGTGGACGCGCTGCGGGAGATGTGGGTGGCCTGCAGCAGTGCTTGCATGGTACTTGGCCGTAACGGCGATTGCTATCAGACGCAAGTATGCAGTACCTGAAGATGATTTGGTTGGGGCAATTCATACAAGACTGGGCGTGTTTTAGCGCACTGTGGCCAGCTACCGGTTGGTACAAGTACCGCTCCGGCAGTACCAGACGGCGGACACCAATGTCAAGCTGACTCCATCACACTATAACGGTCCCCACGCAGATGCCATCAGCGGGTGTGGCAGAGCGGTCAGATGCTCCAACCAAGTGCTGCATCCCCAGCCCGGCATCGCTTCCCCAGATTCAACAAATTTCAACGACAGATTCCCTGCTTCCCACGTCTCCTTTCTCCTATCGCCAATATTTTTCTCTGGATCGCATCGCTCTATAGCACCTATCTACCTGACAACTTCCTTTATTGTGTTCCTGCACCTGCGAAAGCAGCCTGGAATGGGACTGAAGCCGCACCGAGCCCTCCTATTGCCGACCTGAACGTCTTCCTCGCTTCCTGGATGCCCTTGTAAACGCAGGATAGCCTTGTCATGGCCGATCTCCTTCTCGGTACATCCCCGATACGTCCGATACACAGCAGCAGCAACTCTCTACAATCATCCAAGCGACCAAAGAGCTCGTCGTCTTCTCAGCCTCTACCATATGTTGACCAGACGCTCCTGAGAACCGTCTCCAAGACGGTCAAGGGGGCGGCCAACCTCTTGCGATCTTGGAAAGATGGCATGAGTAATGAGGAGAGAGAGCAGGCGAAGCTGGTCGAGGAAAGAAAAGCCATACTGTACCTACGCATGAAGAGTGTACGTGCTTGATCCCCTTGGCGTGGCCCAATTCAAAGCTGACAAGACAGGCCGAAACATTGCAACAATGGCAAGCTGCGGCGCAGGAACTCGACGCTCTCGAAGGCAACGATGATTGGAAACAGGATCCAGATAGCGGGGACTATAACCCCAAGCTCATTGAGGAGCGACTTCGAGCGCTCGACGAGGCCCGAGAGAGCCATGATATCCGCACCATGATGCACCTCATCCGAACCTCTCTGTCACGCGATCTCGGCGGGATGGGCAACGTCGATCTATACCGACATTCCTACCTTGGCACAAAGACATTGATCGAACGCTACGTCGAATCGACAATGCAAACTATAGATGCTGCCATTGTTCACAATGCGACGGACCAGGGCATCGCACACAAGGATTTACTGGAGGGCATGTTGCTTGCTCGCCAGAGCTTTGGGCGAAGTGCTCTGTTATTATCGGGGGGCGGGACGTTTGGCATGGCGCACGTCGGCGTCCTCAAGTCTTTATTTGAAAACCAATTACTTCCCAGAATTATATCTGGCGCCAGTGCTGGAAGCATCGTCTGTGCCGTCATGTGCACGAGAACGGACGAAGAGCTTCCACAGCTGATCAAAGAGTTCCCATATGGAGATTTAGCGGTTTTCGAAGCTCAAGATAACCAAGATGGTCTCTTAGACCACTTTCGCCGCCTTTTAACGGAAGGCTGTTGGTCAGATATTGCCCACCTTAGGAGAGTCATGAGGGGAATGATGGGCGACATTACGTTTCAAGAGGCGTACAATCGCACACGCCGCATCCTCAATATCTGTGTCTCCAGCGCATCTGTATACGAGCTGCCACGGTTGCTCAACTACGTCACTTCGCCCAATGTCATGATTTGGTCTGCCGTAGCAGCCTCTTGCTCGGTGCCTCTCATCTTTAACGCATCGCCATTGCTCGTCAAAGACCCTATTACAGGCGAGCACCGTCAGTGGAATCCAACGCCACAAAGGTTCATTGATGGCTCAGTGGATAATGATCTTCCCATGACACGCCTTGCAGAGATGTTCAACGTCAATCACTTCATCGTATCTCAGGTAAACCCACATGTCACTCCGTTTCTCTCAAAGGATGATCACCTATCACCCGAAAACAAACATATCATCAAAAGCGCCAGCACTGGCGATGACATGGACTGGCTATATACTTGCACGTCGCTGGCCAGAGACGAGGCTCTCCATCGATTACAATTCATGGCTGAAATGGGCTTTTTCCCAAATATGATGACAAAGTTTCGAAGCGTTCTCAGTCAAAAGTATTCGGGCAATATCAACATTCTGCCTGATATGTCGCTTGATAACCTTCCGGTACTTCTTAGCAATCCCTCCGTTGATTTCATGCTTAAGTGCTGTCTGGTTGGTGAAAGAGCAACCTGGCCGAAGCTTTCCAGGATACGTGACAGCTGTGCCATAGAGTTGGCGCTAGATCGCGCAGTGCACCGACTTCGGACGAGAGTGGTATTTTCAGAGAGCCAGAGCAATCTGAGAAGTCTTGTTTCATACATGGGCAGCCTGCGGCAACATAAGCATGACCAGCCATTTGATCAGCCAAATCTTGGACTACCGGTTGCCAGCCATGGCCAGAAGCGTCAGCGGCGGCGTTCTGGAGGCAGCCTTCGTATGTTGCCTGGAGCCGGGCTGGCTCTGGAAAGTGATATCACGGACTCGGATACAGCTGAGGAAGAGCGCCTTGAAATTGCCTCGAGAGGCCGAGGATTCCTGGCTCCTAATCCTCTTCACAAGCCGCAGTTGAAAAGGTCAAGTATGAGTCAAACGCATGTGCCTCAGCTTGCTGCCGCTCAATCTCGCTCCCAGCCAAATCCAATATTCAGCTTTTCCAAGCCCTTGACCCCTCCACAAAGCGTGAATGGGGAATTGGATACTACTGAATCCGCAAACATTATTCATCTCAAACCAAGGGGATCAATGCCATTTGACGACAGCAGGGATGACCTAGCAGTACCGTCGCTAGGCACTGTGATATCTCCAGTCGATGAAATGGAGACAAGCGAACCAAACCACACAAGCGACACAGAGGTGGAGCTAGTGACGGAAGAAAGTGATCCAGACGATAATCAGCCCGTATTCATCGAAAGAGTTGCCAAACCGGCTGATTACGTCGCATTTGGCCCTGTAGGCCAGGTTGTTGGAGGTCTCTAACGCGACGATCATATACCCCACCGTGTGACGGAAGGGGAAGGACGGCATTGGTGTTTGACATACCAAGCTGCACGGAATACAAGCATAGAATGGCGTTATTTCATAACTGTTTAACCGCCGAAAGCCCTGTCTCTTTTCTTTTTCTCCTTTTGTTTATAAAGCGATTTTGTCAATAGTGATTTCCTTGCTTGGACAACTCATCATTGGTATAGAGGATAATTGTAAGTTTAGCTACTAAATTTCAGGGCGGCGAGGGGAACATCAGGCATAAGACAAGATATATATCATTTTGGTTCAAAACCTACTTGCGAGTTTCTTTGTCAAGGCAAAGCTTTCATACATCAGGCTGCTTCCTGGAGTGACTTACAATGCAAGAGCAAGAATGAATCTAGCAGCTCAGTGACCCATCTTTATGGCTAAATAGCTAATGTTTTAGCACCAACCGCTAGTTCTTCAGCTCATGTTAGCGAAATCTCGGCTAGCTTTACCTGCCGCAAACCTCAAATTCTCTGCGTCCTTTGTTGACTAGATCCCATATACTTTTATGCATAATCAGAGGATGAACAGAAAACAACAACATCAATCAGCTATTCAATCTTCTTTGCCGCTTACCTTAATGGGCACATTACCAGAATAGGCAATCGACACAGCGCTAGCTCCTGGGCACCTGCGATGAAGGAAAGAGCCACCGTATCGCCTGCTTGCCTTGTGGAATAATACTGGCGATTACATCTCCGCCTATCCCAGCCAGCGAGACGAAATTGCAAATGAGTTTATGAATTACAAAAGATCCACTACAAACAATAACAGCTTCCGGGCCGCGTGGCCTAATGGCTAAGGCGCTAGATTTCGGTTCATCATCATCTCTAGAGATTCCAGGTTCGACTCCTGGCGTGGTCGCTGCGATATCTTTTTGTCTTTTTGCGGGGCACAATTCTCCCGGCGTGGTCGATTCTTTGACTTTTCAGCAGATTCGTCATGCTTTTTCTGTTTTTGGACGATTTCATCTTCTCTCTGGTGAGCGAGCTTTTTGTGTTGCATCAACGGCGGATGTCGGGCTATCGGTGCTCGCCTTGGGTCTAGGATCTCGGGTGAGCTTGTATTAATCATACTCTAGACTAATGTTGCGCGCGCGGCGGCTTAGTGGCCACTTTACACTGATGAGTTAGGATAGAAATAGGGTGATTTGGACGAGTAACACGACTTAGACTTCTTGCTATTAAATAGTGCACTATCTAATTGCTTTCAATTGGGAAATTGGTAAGCGTTGGAAGCCCAGGCGTAAGGCTGATGCTCCGTGTTGTACAAATTCTCTTTTGACTACCTGTGCTATTTACTGTACAGAAAATTTCCTAGATAGACAATAATGATGTAGTTTGAGGTAGGAGAGAGAATAGAATGACTCTGGTAGCACATCGTGTCAGCGTGGTATCAACAAGAAAACTGCTCATTCCCACAAATCCACAAGCCAACTGACTCTGTAGAGGTCGCCTACTCCTTCCTGGGTGAGATGACAAGTGGATCGTGAACCCAATAGTTCCGGATCCGAGTGGTTATTAATACTTGGATAACCGACAATCTGAGGATGATTCTCGATTAATAGCATGGAGTAATCAACTAAGCCAACACGATGCGAGAATGAGGCCGACTTGGCCCCAAAGATTCGAGACCTATTAGTCCAAACGAGTTCACCTAATCAAATAGTCATGTATCTACCTCCGTATATTCTGCTAAATAAAGGCTTACTTTGCAACCGCCAAGTTAAAATGGTTCGTTTGAAATCTTATTTCATGGCTAATTGCCTCATCCAACCGCCAGCTTTTCATTGCCCCTCCTTCCGGCCCATCGGCGACGGTGGCCCCATCACCGACCACCCGTAAGCTGCATGCCTGTTCATTTCCATTTGCCCCAAAGAGCTTGCAGCTATCGTTCAAGTGAACAGAAGCAGAAAGAAAAAGATACCACCCCACGGGAGCTAGTCGCAAAGCGCCCCATTGCGTCAGAGAGACTCGAATTGCAAAATGCGCACGGCCGGCCAATGAGGCGACGAGCTCAGCACGCAATCGCGGCGCCTTGCCGCTTTCAGGACCACCTTAGACCAGGCACTTGGCGCGGATCGTGGGGTTCACTGCTGTAGATGGCTTAACTTTGGTGATGGGTTGGGAGGAAAAGGCTGGATGAGGGGTTCCGCCCCTCCAGCTCATCACGTTTAGCTCCGTAAGCATACAAGCATTGCTCTCAAAGGTATGTGCTCTGTGAAGAACGCAGAGCGTGTGTTTAAGGAAAAAAAGGAGGGGCAGCTGCCAAATGAGACAGGAATGAATGATGAGATGGAGGAGGGGGAGGGGCGGCTGGAGAGAAATTGGGTGATTTGGTTGCGTTGATGGACCCCTCGATTACGTTTTGTCGATGTAGTGTGAGATATATAAAGTAGCCTGCCGAGAAACTTCTCTTTTTTCCCTTCTCTTCCTCTTGAACTGCTCTTGATCTAAACATCACAAGCTTATTCAAAACACACCACCCATCACAATGGCTGCCGTCCTCCGTCTGGGCTCAGAGGCCCCCAACTTCAAGGCCGAGACCACCCAGGGTCCCATTGACTTCCACGAGTTCATTGGCAACGACTGGGTCGTCTTCTTCTCCCATCCCGAGGACTTCACTCCCGTCTGCACCACCGAGCTGGGCGCCTTTGCCAAGCTGCAGCCCGAGTTCACCAAGCGCGGCGTCAAGCTGATTGGCCTCTCTGCCAACACCGTCGACTCTCACCACACCTGGATCTCCGACATCAAGGAGGTCACTGGCGGCCATGTTACTTTCCCCATCATTGGTGACAAGTCTCGCCAGGTTTCCCTGCTCTACGACATGTAAGTCCCCATATTCATGTAGCTCTATATTTGAAAGAAGGGAACTTTCGATATTAACAAAACATCTATAGGATCGACCACCAGGACGCCACCAACGTCGACGAGAAGGGCATTGCCTTCACCATCCGCTCCGTCTTCTTCATCGACCCCAAGAAGAAGATCCGCACCATCCTCTCCTACCCTGCCTCCACCGGCCGCAACGCCGCCGAGGTCCTCCGCATCGTCGACTCCCTCCAGACCGGCGACAAGTACCGCGTCACCACCCCCATTGACTGGCAGCCCGGTCAGGACGTCATCGTCGCCCCCGTCATCAAGGACGACGAGGCCAGGAAGCTGTTCCCCAACTTCAAGACCATCAAGCCTTACCTCCGCATGACTGCCCTGCCTGAGGTCTCATAAACGAGAAGGCTATATAAGCAAATGAAATTGAAAAATACCAATAAAAAAAAAGGCCGAGAGCGGTGGGGGATATCAAGCTTTGCCAAAAAGTTAAATAGCATGGCGCTTTTGGACAGGGCTGGCATGTGCCACGCAATAGTCAAGGATAACATGGATCTTTCATCACAACCCGCGAGGGGAGTTTGGATTAATATTATCTAAGCGCCAAGCAAATGGCCATGATGTTAGATATTGAAGAGATACCACTAAATTATATGAACATTTATTTTTTCCATGATTCAATCTCGTCGCAGTGACGACTAGAAATTGCCCTGGCTTTGGGGGCCCACAGTGCAATGCCTTGGGGGGGCTATAAAATGCTGTGGAATGGCTGTGTGATTGTTGTTGGTCAAACAACACCTACGGCTGACGTCAATTTGTACTACAAAGCCTCGAGGGAGCTTAAAAATGCTGTGAAGTCTTTGGGAACTCGGGGATCATGGCCGCCAGCCTTAACCAGTTAACCTCACAAGGGCCTTTTACAGTATAAGGCCTCGAGTGAGCTTAAAAGTGCTGTGAAATTATTCTGGTTGATGGCCTCCGACATCAAATTTTGATCAAAGGCAAATCATACAAGCCATGATTGTTGAAAAATGAGGCTGGTATTGACACTCAAGCTAATAGTTGATCACAAAATCTTGAAAGGCGCCGGTCAATCATGAAGACAAAAGATTCTAAACAGCCTTCATATCCGCCTCCAATACAGCCTGACCGGCAATTGGGAATTGTGGAATACGCGGATACAGTGTTAATTGGAGCGTTAATGAGATCGTAGCGGATAACTTTTTATATAACCTCAAAAAGTCAGGCTAGCAGAAAATTGCAATTTGACACGTAATCATAAATAAGGCACAAAACAGATACATGCATATCAAGCGCCTCAATGTTTCGACACCTTCTCAAATTCCCACAACGTCGTCCCATGAGGCCTCCTAACAAGGCTACGGCCGTCGTCAGCAACAGACACCATCTTCAACGTGCTCTCATAGTACGGCGTCAACAGCTGGTATCCGCCATCAGGATGGCTTCTTGGCGTAAAACACTCCCAGGCCTTGAATTTCACGGCAGATGCATATATCTCATCTCGTTTACCGTTGTGGCCTAGATATGTGCCCGACTTGGGATTAAAGAAGCCGAAGTAGCCGTTTGCTTCGACGCAGAGCCAGAGATCGTATCCGTTATGATTCTCAGCTACGTCGCGCAAGCAGAGATTGCGGGCCTTGAGTGCGATTACGTTCTCGGTGCCCTTTTCGAAGATCCTATAGACACCGCCGGGCCAGGGCACGGAGTAGTTGCGGCCATCCCAAATGTCTTGGATAGTGGTCTCGCTTGGCGTATCCATCGGGTGGCTGGAGCTGGTGTCTTCGGATTTTATTCTAGACATTTAGTGGATAAGGCTAAGGATGCAAGAATAGAGCTGCGCCTATCCAGACTGATGTTGAATTCATGTAAACTTTTCGTATTTGCTCTGAATTGTATTGTAATAATTCAATATTGTAAAGTGAAGAGGGGTAGCTGCTCGCAGTCACTATGACTGCATTACGCGTTAAACTTTCGGAAGACGGAATTGCATCTGCGGTGCTCCCGTCTTACCCTACAGCGTTTTTGAAGTTCTTGGCGCCTCATTGAATTACACTTGGTGTATTGCTGCTTTCGGTTACATAAGCCTTCCTTTGAGTGAGCTTGACGTTTGATGAGTTGTGTTGAATTCATTCTTATAAGTGATAGCTATTTGAGCATAAAGCTCATAGAAATAGGGCAAGCATGCAAGTGGAATCGAGAATAAAGCACGCTGAGCTGCAGTTTGTGGTAAAGCCACTTATACTATTGAACGTTTCAGGGCAGCGAAGCAACGGGAAGCACCACGGCCGATACAAATCATGGCAGTGCCAAGGGAAATGAGCCTTGAAATGGAAAGAAGAGTACCTCGCGTATAATTCGGTGAAAGGAGAGAAAGGAGCAAAGCCAATTGGAATTGCGGCTCGTGGATAGTATCATACTACATAGCATCTAGTTTAGATGCTTTAAAGTGGCATCATGATCGACAAAAAGATGCATCAGCGGTACGTAATAAAATACGCAACTGTCGGCTGTCAAAGAATAGTCTTTATGCTGATGCTTGCAAGCGGGCTTTATTTCAAGCCTCCTTAATCAATCTTCGCAGGATGCAATTACATGTAAGTACTATGTCCATGTCATTTCCTACGAGATAATGCTCAGCGCCAGCCAATTTCCATCCACTCAATGCAGCGGCGACTCCTTCTGGAAAAGGGCTTATGAGGAAAAAAAAGCAAACGTCGGAAATCACGTAATCAGGCAATACCGACGACGGTCAGGGGTTTCCATCTTGTCGAGCACTGACGTCTGCCATTGCCATGCTCTAAACGGGGCCGATTGTTTCATGACGAGTCAAACTGGTTTAGCCCGGAAGCATCTCCATTCCATCCCACGTGCTAATATGCCCGGCTGGACAAGTGACAAAGAACCCTGGACCGTCCATTGTGTGGCAGCGGTGCGCCAGAATGAGTCTGGAAGGATTCTCGGCAAAAAGCCCGCTGAGAAGACGGCAAGAATGTGCATGTAGCATGAATGACGGACAAGACCCGAGGCATCTAGACAACAAGGAGTAAGAAAGTGTGGAGCCGAGACGGCAGCGAGCCGATGGCACGATTCCTTCGCTCCTGTCCCCGTGCTCATTGCCATCAATCTGGATTATTGACGCATTTGCCAGTTGTGGATTTCTTTCTTTATCTCTTTGCAAAGAAGAGCGCTGGCCCCTGCGGCACCAGTGACCACAGGACGGGGATGATGCTTGGTGCCAGTATCCACGCGGACGGGGCGATCTCAGCCCAACAAACAGATTGAACACCGAGAAAAAAAATCAAAGCGTGATGCCTGCTCAACGAGAAAGAGAAAAGAAAGTAGAAAAGGTTGACCAGCCACCTCTCTTGTTGCTGCCGAGCTGTTTCCACGCTATGTCTCCGCACTTGTCAAGCTGCTGCTGATAGTATTACCTAGTAGTAGTACTTACATACATGTACGGGCATGCACACATACAGATGCAGAAAGGTCTGGTGCTCCGTAGTTCGGACGTCAACCCCTATTGAGATTGAGTCGCAGCAATAGGAGGCGCCAATTCCACCAGCTACACTCTTATTGCTGCACTCCATCTCATATAATCATAAGATTGTGGTAGTCTACGGTGAGGGGGAGCAATGGCTGGACCCGGTGCTAGCAGCAGCGTCTAGCTGGTAAGAAGCTTAGCGGGCAATCTAGAAGCCTGTTCGACTCGAGGTTCCAATCAATGGATGGACCTGAGGACGAAGATCAGCGTGGCCCTGTGGGGTTCCCACGCGAGAAATTCTATTGATGCGTACATAGTATGCGCTGTGAAACTCCCAGCGACAATGGGCTGCACAGAGCAGCTTCAGGTGACGGGATTTGAGTCAACGGAGTAGGACTAGAATCATTAAAATTAGCGAGACAAGCAAGAGGGAATTTGAAAGACATAAAAAGAAGAAAAGAGAGAAACGATCAGGGTTCTTTGTTTGTTCGTTCGCCCAAAATCAATATCGGACGGTTTGCATTATACGTGCATGTACAGCCTCAATCTTTCTCCTCGCCTTCTCCTCATCTGGAACAGCCACGCTTCCCCTGCAGGGCCCCTGACGTCGCCTGCATGTGGCAGCGGCCAACGGTGAGTCTTTGTTTGCCCTATGCTGCCCCAAATGCTCCTTTACATCATCAGCTGCCATCATATCCATAATTACGTGCAGGCTGCGAATACGGCGTGCGGTTTGGCGCCGTGCGTGCATGTTGCAGCAGGGACCTTGTACCTATAGATAGGTCGCGACGAGGGTCTGAGCGCTGCGGCTGCTGCACGACAAGTAGCGGCTTATCGCGAGGATAAGGCACATGGAGTAGCGCCCACTCTTCAGGAAGCGCCGGATGCTTCTCCAGCTGGAGCAGCAGAGTACATGTACCTATTACCGCCGTTGTAGTACTTTTTTTAAGTGTCTTGCTTTTTCTCTTTCTGTACCTCGAATCGAGTCGTGCAATTCTCTCTCTAGCTCCATCGTCAACGTCAACTTGATCTCTTTTTTGCTGCTTCAATACTCCAAAACTCTCCCGCCACCGATCCTGTCGCCCCATTGCCTGTTCCCAACAGCCTATCAGAGCCCGCCTGTCACTGTCACCTCCAGCTGTAGCGCCGGCTCCAGCGTGCTATTCCACCATTGAGCCATTGTAGGTGCCTGTAGGGTCTTCCAAGTCCACTAACAGCGCCCCCCCTTCTTCGCGTCTGTGCGCCTGTCTTGCTGGAGACTTTTTTTGTTGCTCGAACTCCCTCTGTGCCCACATCGTCAGCTCCATCGCGCGAGCCAAACGGGCAGCGCACATCTCCAGAGCGAACAACGAGTGCGACGTTGGCCCTTTCAGACAGTTCCGGCCGCCGCCTTTGAATGGTACGTCATGCCCTCTCTCCCTGCCCTCGTGCCGGTCCCGTCGCTGCGACTCCTCGCTTCGGCCGCCAGCTGAGGCCTCATTTCATGCCATGGTGGCCATCGCGCTCTGTTCACTCGTCAAGGCGAAGCCCCTGTGTTCGTGTTGCATCTCGCTCCTCCGCCCTGCCGCCCAGCCGCTCGAGATTCCTCGGCTGCCGGATCACCGCTGCTCCGGGGCTCCTGAAGATCTTCCCGGCTGCTCGCTGCCAGCACGAGACTGAGAAGACGAGCAGAGGGTGCTGTGGCGAGGACCGTCTTGCCATCTCGACCACGGTGCGGTCAGAAAACATCCCCCCCTGCCTGCTGTCCGGCGGAAGTGGTCCTGTTACCAGTTTCCCCCATACTTGCTTTGGCCAGGAACGGGCTGATCCCATCTGACGAGCTTGCCGGAAGGGGACTGTCATTGTCATCTTTCATCTTTCCCTTCTTGATTCCTTCTTTCGCCTCCCCCCCTAATACTCCTCTTCCACCTGCGCTCGTGATCCTACGGACGACCCTCAACCACCGTTTCCTTCTTTTCTTTTGCGCCTCTCGACGCATTGGTCGACGCCATGGCCGAATATGCACCACTGACTGGTTTACAGAGCCCTCCGCCGAACAACTTTTCTACCTACTCCGATTCTGGGGCCAATGATCCCCGTGCGCATACCGATCATTACAACAGCAATACCAACGGCGCACATCGAGGGCCTGTACACAACTCTAGTAGACTCGTTCGAAAACCTTCCACCCAGGCTGCGCAGGGCCACGCGACCTCGGCGTCCCACGGAGGATCTTCCCAATCCAGAGCATCATCCATATCCAGGGTTCAGCAGCAGCATGCGAGACAGCTGAGTCTACAACACAGCCTCGAGAAACCATTGCCAGAGACGCCGGCTCAAACAAATCCCACGCCAGTCGCCCCGACGACTACACCCGCTGCCTTTGAGACCGTTTCCAAAAGCTTCACTCCCGTAGATACACCCCAAAGTCGCTTCTTAGAGTCCCGATTGGATAATCGATTAGACACTATGGACTCGTCAAATTCGGCCGCTGGCCACCAGATGTATGGTGCGTCTGGACAGGATCATTCGTATGCTCAAGACAACTTGGCTACACTGAGCTCGGCAAGATATGGCGGCGGTGGTGGTGATGAATACAGAGACGGACACAGGGAAGGATTAACTCCACGAAGCAATGGTTCTGTGTCAGCAGGCATGTCGCCCGCAATTGGGCAGCCTCAAGCGCAAACTCCATCGGCTGCTACTCCAGTTGGAGGCCCTTCGCAAGGGTCTTCGGCGCATCTATCGGGCTTGATGTGCAACGTACATAGGACGACTGGACAGGAGCCCCCGCCGCTTGTGGGAGCTACAACAACTATTTTGGGCGATAGCCTGTATGTGTTTGGCGGCAGGATTCTTTCTCGAAGCCGTCCCGCGCCTCTGACCTCTGACCTCTACGAGCTGGACCTCATACGCCGACATTGGACGAAACTCGAAGTGTTTGGTGATATTCCGCCTCCGCGATACTTTCATTCCATGTGCCCTCTTGGCGGCACCAAGATGGTTTGCTACGGTGGCATGTCTCCCGCGCCAAATCAGCCCATGGGAGCCGATCAGCAACAGCCTGAAGTTACCGTCATGTCCGACATTCACATCTACGACGCCCCGACAAAGACGTGGTCTTATGTGCCAGCACAAGACCCTCCTCAAGGACGCTATGCCCACTGTGCCACCATTCTCTCTTCATCGGCCACGTTTTCCTCAAAGGCCGCCCCTCTTTCCGCTCTCCAGCACAACCCATCCAACGGCAACCCCAACGAAGGCCGTATTGGCATCAACATTGACGGATCTGGAGGCGCTCAGTTGATTGTCGTTGGTGGACAGGATGGCGCGAACCACTACATCGAACAGATCAGCGTATTCAACCTCCGAAGCCTCAAGTGGACGACGGACCAGCCTCTGGGCAAGAGCTGCGGCGCCTATAGGAGTGTCGCCGCATCATTGCCCCCGGCGGTAAGCGCAAGGATCGGAATGAACGCCCAGAATGGCCAGCAGCGTACCGAGAGCACTGCCGGCCAGGAAACCGGATCATCTATGCTCATCTACTCCAACTATAACTTTTTGGATGTCAAGTTGGAGCTCCAGATCAGGGGTCCCGATGGAACTTTGACTGAGAGGGCCATGTCGGGAACTTATTCTCCGCCTGGCCTTCGCTTCCCCAATGGTGGTATCATTGATACTCATTTTGTGGTCAGTGGTACATACCTCACGTCATCGAAGCAGGAATATGCGCTCTGGGCCCTGGATCTTCGATCTCTCACTTGGAGTCGGATCGACGCCGGAGGCAGCGTGTTCAGTCAAGGCAGCTGGAACAGAGGTGTTTTGTGGAATCGACGTAATACATTTGTCATTCTGGGCAACAGGAAGAGGAGCCTAGTTGACGACTACAACCACCGTCGTATCAACTTTTCCAACGTCTGCATGGTAGAGCTCGAGGCATTTGGCTTCTACGATAACCCGCGCAAGGTGGACCCCATGTCGGGCTTCGTCTCGGCCAGCAGCCCTTACTCTGGTATGAATCTTACCCTTGCGCGTAAAGCCGGTGCTACTGCTGGCGGCCGATTCCACTCTCGAGCGAGCGAGGACTTGGGAGAGAAGATACTTGCGTTCCGGGAGCTGTCCGACATGGACATCCTGTGCATCGGCGGGGAGCGGATACCAGTCAACTCTCGAATTGTTGCCCGCAGATGGGGCCCATATTTTGTCCAGCTCCTGCGAGAAGGCACAGCTACGCAGGACGGAAGTGATGCCGTAACACTGCGATCTGGTCTATCTAGTAATCCACTGCGAGCATCGGCCTTGACGATTACGCCGAATAATAGGAATTTCGACGACTCCGCAACGCTGGTAGGGTCTGTCGGTGGATCTGTGTCAGGACCATCCGGTCTCTCTGGGCCTATCCATCACGGAGCAGGCGGCGCACAACACAGCAACGGAGACGAAGCGGCCGCAGCCGTTAACACGGCGCCAACACCACGCAGTCTGATGCCTAGTTCAAGGCCTCGATGCCTTTACCTGCCTCACACGTACTTGACCATTCAAGCCTTGCTGCACTTTTTGTACACTAGCTCTCTACCCTCACCCGCCTCTTCACTGTGCACGCCACAGATCCTCTGCTCACTCCTACAAATAGCGCGGCCATACAGAGTTGACGGGCTTTTAGAAGCCGTCGTCGAGCGTCTTCATGCCCTTCTTGATAGCAGGAATGCGGCAGCAGTGTTCAACGCAACGGCCATGGCTGCTGGAGGTGGCCGCGGTATCGATGGATCCCTCAATCCCAACTTTTTCGTTGGCGGTCTTGATCCGGTGGGATCTCCGGTATCTACATCCAACTTCTCTCTCAGTGCTACCACTACCAACGACTCTTCTTTCGGCTCAGACCTGAATTCGCGCACAGGCAGCCTGAGTCTTAATTCAACTCTCAACACATCTCATGCCTCTAGCGGAGAATATTCTGCTGCAACAAGCGCGAGTGGATCTGAGTGGGGATCTGAGATTGGCGATAATGACCGTGACGGCGTCATCTGGAATGGAGAGCTTAGCAGTGTCATTGGACTGCAAAAGCGAGGCCTTCGAGGTCTGATGGAAGGCCGAAGAATGAGAGAGAGGACTGGCACGGGCACTGGTGGCGCGGCAGGCATGGGAGCGAGTGGAATCGCTGCAAGCTATGGAGGCCAAGCCGGTGGCCAGCGAGTGGGATTGGGAATCGCAGGCCCATGAGTGATGATTGGTATGGCCTCCATTATACAGAATTGAACCGGGAAAGCAAGAGAGGGAAAAGCAAAGGAAGCAGTTGGGAAAACTCTGATGTTTATATCATGAGCGATTTCATCTTTATGTAGATATCTCTTTTTTTTTGATGGAGGAAATGTTTGGTTTCTTTTCTTTTGTCAAGATTTGAAAGATGTTTCAAGGTATATACAAATGAGGTTTACGAGGCATCGGCGGGCCATGTTGAAATGCATTGGCTGATGAAACGGCCACGATTTGATGCAGCGTTGCCTGGAGCCAAAATAATGGGGAGACTTGCGCTTTTTTTTTTCCAATCCTTCCTTGATCTTTTGTGTTTTACATTTTGCATTTTGCATTGCATTCTTCGTTTCTTGGTTTGTATATTACAGCGGTGGACGCACATGGACGGGAATAAGACTGGTTTTGTAGTATATACTGACTACCTATGTAATAGATGCATGAATCAAATTGTTACATGGACTCAAGGCCACCAAGGTATGAGAACGCGCTGTGCTGAGTAGCAGTTGCAAAGACTAACATATGAAATAGTCGCCGTAGATCTGCTCATCATCGCTTCACTAATCGACAGAAACTGGCTACAACTTGACTCTTCCGCTCTCAAGCTCCCTCCATTCCTTTTCCCTAAAGGGCACGTACGTATTACCTTTGAGCCAGTATATATCGGCATCCTCCTCTTCTTTGCTGGCATCGCCGCTGCCGTCCTCGGTCTCCGTCACCGTCTTCAACTTTGGCTTCACCCCGGCAGCCCGCAAACTGGTCTTCTGCTGCTTGTTCGTCCCCGTCGTCTGGCTTCCCACTCCCACCTCCTTCACAAGTCGGAGGAATAAGGGGCGGGCATACCGCGGCAGCGACGCCTTGACATGATCAGCTAGACTCCGCAACGTCGCCTCGTCCGGCACGGGCGTGTCGAAGCAGATGGCGGCGCATCCCGCACGGCCGTCGTGATGCGGCAGCTGCACGCCATAGACGTTGGCCTCACGCACCGACGGGTGGAGCCCAACGGCCTGGCTGACCTCCGCGGTGGAGACGTTTTCGGACTTCCAGCGGAAGGTGTCGCCGATGCGGTCGCTGAAGAAGGTGAAGCCGTTGGAGTCGCGACGCAGGATGTCGCCGGACCGGAACCAGGCGTCTCCGGGGGCGAAGACGTCGCGCAGGATCTTGGAGTTGGAGGCGTTCGGGTTGTTGAAGTAGCCCTGGAAGCGCTCCTTGACGTCCTCGGCTGGCAGGCGGTACAGCATCTCGCCGGCCTCGCCGGGCTTGACGCGGCGGCACAGGTTCGTCACGGGGTCGCGCCAGGGCGCGTCGGTGTCGTGGTCAACCTCGACGAGTACCGCGGCGCTGTTGGTGATGAGCGAGTGCAGCCAGCCAGAGCGGCCGATGGCGCCGCGGCCCAGGTCGTTGCTGCTGATGTTCCACGCGGAGCCGGGCGATTCGGTGGCGGCGTAGAACTCGGCGACGGTCTCGATGCCGAAGCGCTCCTTGACGCGGTCCCAGACGTCGGGGCGCAGGCCGTTGCCAAAGGCGACGCGCACGCTGTGCTTGCGGTCGAGGTTCTCGCCGGTGATGGGATCAATCTGCGGAGGCGCGGCGAGGAGGTAGCGCAGCGTCTCGCCGACGTACTGGATCGAGGTGGCCTTTGAGGCGCGGCAGTCGTCCCAGAAGGTCTTTGTTGAGAATTTGCGGCCCAGGGCTTGCGTTGAGCCGGCGACGAGGGTTGAGCAGAGGGAGAGAATGGAGGCGGAGGAGTGGTATAGGGGCATACACTGGAGAATGATTTAGCTGACTGACTTTATGTACTAGAAGAGAATGAGGCAAGTTACTTACCGTGTACATGATGTCGCCGCCGCCACGATTTAGGAGTGTCTCGACTATGCTCCCGCCATAGATGCATTTTGCCCATGCCACGACTGCCGCCTTGGGCAGCCCCGTGGTGCCGGAGGTGTAGATGAGCATTGCCATATTGGACATGGCATCGTCAGACCTATCTACACTTGGGCTCCTCACGGGAGCTGTAGATGCAGCCTCGGCTTCGGCCTCTGGAGTGAAAACGACAAAGTTGACATTCGGCAGACTCTTCATAGTCTCCTCATCGACATTTGCGGCCACCGCCGGATCAATCAGACAAAGCTTCGTGCTCGCCGCTTCGATACAATGCGCCAGGGGCTTCCCCGTCAAATTGTAATTGATAAACGCCGGCTTCGCGCCAATAGCCCACAGCGCAAACCACACAAACACAAACGTATCCGAGTTCTCAAAGTCCATGGCCACGACATCTTTGGGCTTGACGCCAAACTTCGTCTTGATCCAGTGGCCGTAGCGGAGGACTTTGTCGTACGTCTGCGCATAAGAGTGCGTCTTGCCGTCAAAGATGAGGAACGCCTTGTTGGCATAGCGAGCGCTTTGGGCATGGCTCTCTAGAGTGTAGAAGAGGTTGATTGTGTCGCTCTTGAGGCCGCGGCGGACGCGGATGGAGGCCTTTACGATGGATTTGATGAGGGCAAAGTCGTACCAGAAGCCGGATTTGGCGTTGAGGTAGGCCAGAGAGGCGGCTGCGGCGGGGACGACGATGGGGAGGGGGACTGGCATGGGGTGTTAGTCATGGGATTTGTTTACTATGTAACCAGCGAAGATGGTTGTGTTTAATAACAGTGTGATGAAGTAAAAGTATAGATATTCAGAGCAGAAAGAACTCACCTGGCATTTTGGCGTAAACAAACAGTATGTAGTTGTAAGTGAGGACAATGTGAGATGAGATGGGAGTTGGCGATCAATCAACCATGAGAGTGAGTGTTGGCCCGACTCTCCTCCCTTGCCTGGACCGCACGGGACGAATTTCCACCCCTCCCAGCTCTCTCTCATACAGACCGGTCCTTGTCTTTTCTTCCTTTCCCGTTCCTATTCACTAACATGGATGTGATCTCATACTGCTCATGGCCAGAAAGGGATTACCGTCGAATTTTGGCCACCAGGGAAGCCTCGGCATTTAGGCGGGCTTTGGCCCAACAGCAATCAATGCTTTTCTCGGAGCTGAAGTGGATTGTGTATGTTATGTATACATGTGTTTGTGAATTGGGGTACCTTTGGGGGCACACGCATAGAATCGCACAATAGTGGAAATTACATGTAACTCGAGCGGAATGAAATTGTATTTACGCTTAGATAATGAATGGCTCTGCCAGAGGAAAGAGACAACAGGATTAGGATGTATTATATAGCATGCGAAAAATCTAGACGAAGGAAATAAAGAGGAACCAAAAAAATTACAAGGCTAATAGAATTTCTCCACTGATGTTTTACTTTTGTGCGGAGGTGCTGGAATTGCGGCGTCATGCATATTGCCTGCGTACCTGGAGCTTTGTGCGCACCAAAAGGCGATAGATCCAAGGTGGAGAGAAGAGAAGCTAGAGAGCGGCTGAACTTGGCCGCGGGGGAAAGCGTGGTTAGGCTTGCGAGAAGAGGTTCAGCTTTTGTTTTTTGGCGGGTTTGATCCCTGCTGTTTACGTGACTCGTTGATGACTTTGCGGTGATGAGATAGTGTAAGTGCCAAATAGTTGTGTTGCTGTCTAACTGTGATGAGTAACTCGTACAATTAGTCCTATCAGCTTTATTGTATAGTTGGCCTATATATCGCCATATCCTCACTCTGATTGTACTCCATAACCGACTGGCTCCCATCCTCAGCATCCCGTCATGACAATCACCGTAACCAACCAACTCACAACTCAACTTCGCAATAGTAGCAGTACCCCAACAATCGGAGTCACGCAACGGCCGAAACCCGACGCCGCGCACTCACAACCCCCCTCCGAATCAGTTACTCCTTACAGCCAAAAACCACAGCGGGGAAAAAACACCACATCGTCACTGCGGCTTCACAATTCGGTTCGTGTTGGCCTTGGTGGCTGGTCTCAAGGGCGATGCCTCGGCTCATCGACGCTGCCCGTGCCGCTAGGCTTTAGGGGAAGAAGAAAATGGAGCCTTTGTCCTTTTTTTCTATTCGATCTTCTCTTCTGGGCGTGCGGGGTTGCGGTGCGGTTCGTCCACAGTGGATCGAGCAAGGGGGAGTGAGGTTGGGAAATAGGCTGGGATTGCTGGCCTGTCATGATGCGAAGGCTGCATGTGCATGCATATACGCTCAAGTTTCAACGCGGCCCAGCCCACATTCAGCAAAGATGGCGACGTCTTAAGTCCGGCAAATTAATAATTGACATTTGTACGAGAAGGTAGACCTATGTTGTTGCTCAGATACAGTGCGTTTTTAAGGGCTCTATGCCGTGCAATGGATTGTCGCGTGGTCGGTTGCGTTGTGTTGCGGAAGCTTGGCTTGACCTGTGCTTCTAGCTAACACTGCTTAACCGAATTTATTTTGACCAGGCATTATATGATATTGATGAATGTCTGGCATCAAGGCTAAGTCTGGGATGTTGAGCATCTAAGGCTGGGCGTCGTGAGCAATATGTATAGAACATGCCAATATCAGCTTGTATAAGGTTTAGCAACCAATGTAGAAATACGGTAATGAAAAAGGGGAGGAAAACACCTATGAGATAGACTATTAACGGAAAATTTATTTATTCAAATTCTTGACTAACGGTAGATTATGTATGTATGTATACCATCAAAGTCGATATACTTGAAAGAACGGGCAATTGATACTGAATAGCTGCGGCACAAAACAAAGTCATTCATATGCTCTCGTCTATCCACCACCATCTCCTCGTATCGCCATTCACCATAAGATTAAAATCCCCGGCCGCTGTCCGTACAGTGCTCGGAGCTGAGTCGATTTATTGCTGAGACACCTCTCGGCAAGGGTAAATGAATTCCGACGTCGCAGTATTATTTATTCGGTGCCACTTACCGTTACTCTGTACGAGGTGATGTATCAATAAATATGACCTCTTCTGCCTATAGGATGTAGAACATGCTAATTATAAAAACGGTAGATATAGCGACACAGCCAAATGGCGCCGGTACACGCATCTATATTACCCACAACCACTTATATCCAAATGCAGTATTATGATGCTGGGATATCTACAAGGATCGCTCATACCAACCACAGTCCTCGGGCGAGCAAGCTATCCTTGTCCCATCGTTCGCCAACCATAACACCATGTATATAAGCATGGAAACGTAACGGTATTGTCCCTGGCCGTCAGCCTGAGAATGAATGGCATGTGTAAGCCCGAGATAAGCGGAATAACGTCTCTAGCTTCTGCTTTATCCGGAAGGAGCCCGGTTGCGTAACTATCTGTAAGGATTGGCCGCTTTCTTCGGCAATTGGCCATGAATTTGAAGTGGAATCTTGATTCGGCATCCTTAGTGAGAGCTAGAAATGACTGCAGTGCTGTGGATGGCTGGCCTGAATGCCTCGGCTTCTCATGAGGTACTGTAAGTGAAGAGAGTTTGATGGCTTTGTATCATGGCTGGAAAGATGATCGAAGCTCTGCATATTGTGTTTTGTTTAGAGCTGTGATACTCCAGAAGCACACCAGTCGTACCATCTACTCTCATTATCATCACCTTGTTATCTTCGTCCTGATGAGATTCAGCAGAAGTTGCAAGATCAATCCATCTCGCAAAGATTTTAACAGCCGTATGGAAATTTTCGGTCAAGGCCTCACTGATCATTCGCTTCAATAGCCATGCCTCTCGTCAATGACCGACAAAAGCCGGTCTTTCATCAACAGTTATCCAACCTGCTGTACCGAATCAACAACGGATCCTTGCACCTCAATACGAAGCGTCGCTTCTGAAAGTCCAATCTCGAAACGGACAGCCCGCTAGCCCTGAACGGCTTCTTTGTAACCGTCGCACGGACGTCGTTGCTCGGCCAGGCAGGGTTTCCCCAGTCTACCGCCCATGAAGGCAATCCAGCTCGTCTGCTATCCGAGGGGACGTTATAGAAGGATTCCATGGAAGAGTCCTTTGTGAAACATGCCACAGTGACAGTTGCGTAGATGTGGCTCAAAGGTTCCGAGTAGTTTGGACCTGGAATCGTAATGCCTGGCTACTTGGATATACCAAAGAGGGCAAAGATTCGGATCTTTGGACCTGTACATAACTTTTCCGTGCCGTAAAGCGGAATCTCCAAGAGCCTCTGCTTACTTGCACTTCCCTGTTCTTCTTCGAGTATCTACTCAGATACGCCTGTAATCGCATAGCAAAAGGCCACTCCGCCATCGGTAGTTCGATGCTCTCAGCATATCTAGCGCAATAGCTAAATACACCCAAGATAAGATACTCCCACAGAGGACCTGAACTTGGCCTTGCAGTGGCAACGCCACTTCTTGAATGATCCACATGCGAGAGATCCAAAATCACCTAAACAAAGGTCCAATCGGGTCGTCCAAGTCTTTCTTCACTTGCAAGACGCGACAAAAGAGGGAGACGTCCTTCCACTCCCCCCTTGTCTACTCTCATAGACACAATATCTTCCACATATATGAATGAATGACTATTTTGCTTGTCTCGTCTTCCTCACCAAGCCAAACGACCACGTCGGCGGCTTAATTGTAAATGTCTCATATGAGTGCGACCTAGGCGCTGTGTTCGGCTGTGGACGTTTGATCGATGCAGATTCCATCGAGCCACAAAGGCAGATTGCCCATCCCTCTTGACCAACGCAACGCAGTCATGCGTTTTTATTAGGTACGTGGCGGGGTGCCATCGCGTTCAATGAGATGTGACGGCCTACGTGCATCCCAAGTGTAGGAGAGCGGCATATATGTTAAATTAATGGCAAAGAAAAACTTTAGTCAGCCCGAATTAGAGCAGATCTGATAGCTAAGTTGCAGCTTTGAAATGTATCAGCCTGATGGATCAAGACAGTGAAAGGGGAGTATGAGTATATATGTCATGTTCTACTAGTATGAATAGATAAAGCTGCTCGGCTGGATGGTACTATGAAATGGCTAGTATAATCTGAATGAAGCAAGAAGTGGTTATCTAGTGTATGTAATCGCTCTTGGACAATCCAAACACGTGGATGATGTTCAGATCCATACAGTAGTGTCTGCCTTTGTATTGTGCCTTTCTCTTTCTCTCTTGCTTTGTCAAATGTCCAGGCGATAGTATTCTCCATGTATCAGCATGTTTCGTAAATAGCAACACGCCCAACAAATCATACAACTGCGAGTTGAGCTTAATGCCGATATAGCCGGACAAGGATGGTCACTTGAAAGTCTTCGCCACAGTCCGGAGTCGACCTGATTCGAGGCCTCCTATATAAGCTTGAATCTGCCCCAGAGAGGGATCTTGATCTGCTGAGCCCAGAACATCAATTCACCGAAGCTAAAACATAGCTTCCATGCTGGCCTTAGAGAGACGACTAATAGCCAGCTAGAAGTGGCTGCGCTCTTGATACCCCAGAAATCTATACTGCTTCATTTCAGCTTCGCCACACCCGTTACCCGCTCATAGGAGCCATGCCATAAGTCGCCTGAATCATTTGGTGAACTGAGTAGCCAAGTACAAAATAGGCAAGACAAGGTTGATGTGCCTGGACGATCGTCGCTAGTATTGGGTTAGCTGTCTCGATAGTCTGCCACCACCGCCTCATTAGTTACGCGCTATCATCCCAGCTGAAAATTAGGCTGGAGCTGTATTGAGGCATCCCATGCCCAACACTCTGCTAAGAATGAATCCAGTATTTGCAGGAGCAATAGTAAAATATTTAAAAGCCAGAGTCTTGGCGTTGTTCATTCTCATTGATTGATGCCATAAGTAAAAAGCGTTAATTTGAAGAAGCATCCTCAAGTCACAATGGCGGCTCAGAACAAGTTTACAACCTGCAAGTTTGTAATAGAGAAATGCGATTTCTCCAATGCACGGCTCGCACCGAGTCAGTGGTTTCACAGTTCACACTTCTTATACTCAGGCCTCACTGCTAACTCGCTAATCTATCAGCATGTGTTAAGAATTTCTGCCAAGGAGAGCCATACGGCTTTGGCTCCTGCACAGTAGACTTCACTGGCATGCCAACCGAGTGCTGCTCGCAAAGCACGGTTGGCGATGTTGCACAGTGCATGGCCGAGTTCCAGCAGCAAAATGGATTTGGCGTCTTTGGCGACGCTTGTCTTGCCGTTGAGCGTTATGTCTCTAGCTGCGAGAAGGCCATCTCCAACTTTGATAGCTCATCTTACAAGGAACAGGCTAGCTGTCTTTGCTATGATGATAACAACAACTACGATCCAGACACGTGGGATAATGCAGTGGCAACCTGTGTGAGCACTGGGCAAAGCGCTCACCCAACCATCTGGAGCGCATTGGAGAAGAACTCTGGGGCCATTGGCCTCTGCACCAAGTTTGCAGATGCTGCCGCCGCCACCGGTCCTGCAACGACCGGTCCAGCTCCAACAGAGGCAGCGAGCTTCACTGCCACTGGCGATGCCCCTCAAGGAACAACGGCAGGAGGCGAATCGCCGACTCCAACCGAGACAGGCTCAGCAGTCAGCAGCCCGACTGGTTCCAGCAAGCAGTCGTCAACTGCGACTCGCAGCTCAGCAGCAGCGGCCACCACTAGCAGCGCTGCAGCTCCCAGTGTAGGAGAGGTAAGTCACATCAGATCTTATTCCTTCCATGCATAACAATTAAGCGATATGCTAATATGAGATTGGCGCAGATGGGCCATGTTCGCATGAAGTGGATAGCTGTAGGCCTTGGACTGGCGCTGCCCGCATTTATGGCGACGCTGTAGGTGGTGAATGGTTAGGCAGTACACGAAGCCTGACCAGTGCGTGATTTAATGATGATATGCGGAATGAATGGGACAAAATTGGCGTTTCTGTTGATTTCGATTTATTCAGGTTCACATTTGGACCAAGCTGCCTGTGGCTGGGATCTGAGTTTAGCTAGTAAACGTGGCAGCGTGGTTCTTGTTCTCTGATACGACGTTAGCCATAGATTCAAGGCAGTAATTAATGGTGACTGATAATTTAGAGAACGGAAAGCGAGAAATGAGAAGAGAAGAAAAAGAAAAAAAAAGAAGCCATTATATCTAAAGATTTCTCAATGCGATGGTGTTGAGTATCGAAATAGAAAACGAGGAGCACGTAATCCCGGCAATTCACGTGACTGCGCCGCAGCTGAGTTCCCGTCCCTGGATGGGCAATGTCATTAATGCCACTTAGCTTCAGGCCCATCAGGGTCTAGATATAGCATCCATTCATTACTACGTATACTGGAGCATCAAGGCATTGACTCTGCGCAATAGCAGATCCAGGACCAGCCGCTCTCTCTCATCTCCCTTAGACGGCAATCATGGCGCCTGGCGATTCTGCGCCTGTGCCTGCTGCCACTGCTCCGCCTACTCTGCCTCCTCCTGAGAAGCGATCGGCCGTCATACAGCGATCCTATGTCGTCTTGTCTTTCTGGCTAGTCGTGCTTCTACTTGGTGTGCCGTTTTGGTGGAAAACAACAGCCATATATCGCGCCGATTTGCCTCTGGATAGCATGCTGAAATGGGCTGACGGCAAGGTATGGCTATCCAATGCTCCCAGGACATTGCCTTGTCGAACCCTAGCTGACTTTACATGGTTAATAGGCCTGTCGACCTGTCTTTCCCCTCCAGATCTCGATACAGGCGGACTCCCTGCAAGACCAAGAAGCGCAGAATCTTATCCGACTGACCCAGCATGCGTTGGACGATCTGAACGACTTCTCTGGCCACCATCTGCGCCTGGAACTTGCGCCGCGGAACGCGCCTATTCGGAGAGACGATTTCCAAACCGCCCTGACGATTCGACTCAAGCCGGGGACGAGCACCTCCGCATCGCTTAACCAAGAATCTGCCGTGCTCGACATAACCTACCCTCCAAACCACGTTCCGTCTCTCACGTCGTCATCATCGCCGCTTGCCTCCTACATTACAAACGAACTTCGTGCCACTTTTGCCGAGGAGCAGTCCATCATATCATACCTTCTCTCTACATCGTCCATGTCCAACGGTGTACGTCCTCAAGGCCTGAGCGCAGAAGCTGCAGAGGCACTCTCCAAGAGAACGACTCGCTCACTACGATACGCCCCTACTTACCATCTTACTTTCTCTCTCTTCACCGATAGAGGGCTGCCTAATACCTGGGATATTGAGGCTGCGTTGGATGAGTATATCCGGCCGATGCTGGAAGTTTTGCGCCCGATTCACAACTTCACCATTGACACACAGGTTCAACTATACGCCGTGCCTGGCGTGCAATCCCAAGTGCTCAACAAAGAGCATCTGTCCTCGTTTATCAATGCTGCCGAGTGGCCGCTGTCGCCATCTATTGGTAAGGCGCCGACAGTCAACTTTGTCATATACATTGGAAATCAGACGATTGGACTGGACGCCGAGACAGAAACTTCGCAGTCATGGATGATTCCCCAATGGGGCACCGTGTACCTACTATCTCAGCCAGATACGGAAAGCCACGTATCTACTGCAACGCTGAAGCAGCCGATGCTCACCTTTGGCGGCCATCTCCTATCACTCTTGGGTACACCTCAGTCTGGTTCTCTACCGTTGAGGCTTTCCACACTCGGTCGCATCCGATCTACCGACCTCTTGCTTCGTGCATCATCCACGCTAGGGTCGCTTGCAAGGCTATCACTCGCGCTGCCTTCCATCTCAATCCCTCGGAGCGTCGCGGATGGCGTCTCGAAGACGATGCATCACCTGGAACTGGCTTGTGCAGATCTTGGCGGGCCTGAAGGGTTGAAGCATGCGAGAATTGCGGAGGAAGAGGCAGAGAGGGCTTTCTTTGAGAAGAGCATGGTAGGACAGCTGTATTTCCCAGACGAGCACAAGATTGCTGTCTATCTTCCGCTGCTTGGGCCGATTTTCGTACCGCTTATCATGGGGCTTATTAACGAGACCAAGAGAATTATAAAGGAGTTGAAGCAGAAGGCACTGGATGCTAAGAATAAGAAGAAGCAATAAAGCAATAAGCGGAAATAAATGTTACTTAGAAAGATTATCTAGAAAGAATTATCGCAAAGAAAAAAAAAAAAATAGAAAGATACCCATGAAAAACTGCACATTTCATCACCCTCAGCTTTCTTTCCTAAAATTCTTCACAGCATCACGTCCAAAAGATCATGTGGCCTTGGCCATCCAATCGCCGCAAACGATCATCTGGGAATGTGACGTCGCGCCCAAAGCTAAGGCGAAGCCAAGATTAGGAAGCTTAGGTAGGTGAATAACTGGAGCCTCCCCATTTTCCGCAGCAAAACTTCCATTCTGCGACAAACGACGACCCACCAGCTACCGATATCAGCATCGCCAGCTTCGTCTCTCGCCGTGTCGCTCAAAATGCGAAAAAGAAGAAGATGCTGCCCGAGCCTTCATTCACGCTGACCATCCCCAGCATCCACGATGGGATCGCTCTGGACTGTCGAGTTTATCACCCGGACTCGTTCTACACAGAGGGCGCCGCGCCTTGGAAGCGCCACGCCGTTGTGTTTGCGCATCCTTATGCTCCGATGGGCGGGAGCTTTGACGATCCGTTGATGGACATTGTGGCAGAGCAGCTGCTCCGTAAAGGATACTTGCTGGGGACGTTTAACTTTAGGTACGCGTTCATCCGAAGAACTATCTAGATGACATGATGACACCAAACAAGAGTACTTGAGGCGCTAATGAGATTCATGTGAGATGTAGAGGTGCTGGTCGGTCTGCCGGAAGAACGTCATGGACGGCAAAGCCGGAATGCGGCGATTATACCAGCTTTGTTGGCTTCATGGCATACTACCTGCATCGTCTGGATCCATTTGGTCACCGCGTGGCAGTGCCGCCATCAGAAAAGGCAGTGCCGCCCGTCTTGATGATGGCGGGCTACTCTTACGGAGCCATGATCACTACCCAACTGCCGCCCCTTGATCAGGTCCTTGAGCCATTCAGCTCCCCGGAGTGTGGATCTCATGCTGCCCAAATCCGACTGCGGGCTGAAAGCTGGGCTGAAAGGCAAACCCAGGCGTTGCAGGAGGCTCGCGCCGCCATGGCACGCGGAGAGCAGAAAGTCTCCCGCAAGACTACTGCTACGAGCAGTTCCGAGAAATCATCTAGTCCGCCTGTAGCAGCAACACCGGCAAAGGGCAAGCTCTCACCTGCAAGCGGCTTCATCATGCCCCGGCCGGCCTATCTCCTCGTGTCTCCACTGCAAGGCCTCGTTACGCATCTCGCAACCATGTCGTTGGTCCCATCCGTGTTTGCAAGGCAGAAGCCACGTCAGGAAGACGACGCAGAAGCTAAGCTGGTGCAGAATCCCACCCTGGCCGTCTTCGGAGACAATGACATCTTTGTACCCGTTGGCAAGCTGCGTGCTTGGGTGGGACGGCTGAGCTCGCAGCCAGGGTCGCAGTTCCAGGGACACGAGATTGGATCGGCAGGGCACTTTTGGGCGGAGGAGGGAGTGCTGGATGCTATGCTGGACTTGGTTTGTGGTTTTGCAGGTAAGCTGTACGATGGCAATTAGACTAATAGATGGAGGCGAGGCAGCCTTTCGTTTGAAGGGTGGACAGACACAGTAGCAGGCTCCTTTTGACAGTAGCATGAGCTTAGAATTGCTTTGTATTTGGCGTCGAAATTTTTTTGTTTCATCTCATTTTGCATTAATGCTATGCTCTTAAGTAGTGAGATATGAGTAGTCAATATCTTCGTTACACGCGCCTAAATAAGTGCATATATGCAACTTCAAACTCGCACATAAATATGTATAGAAAGTAAACCATCTCCAAGCTTGATAGTCTCCATATGTACTTTCTTTTTTGGAAAAACTTTGAACAAATTTAAACAAACAAAAGCAAAAGCCTATAACTCCGCTACAAATCAAAATCGTACAGTTCTTATTTAGCATCCGCCGATAAATCCACGCGAACGTTTTGCTCATCATACGAGAGCTCACGCACCGCTTCACCCATCAGCTCTTCATCCATTTGCATGAATGAAACCCGGCCTTTGACAAACCAGAAGCCAATGGCAGCGACGAGCATGACGCCAAACACAGCAATGGCGTAGTTCATGTCAGCCGGCGCAGGGTTAGGGTCGCCAGGGAAGAGGAAGAATACTGTTGTGATGACACAGTATATGACAGAGATGATATTGAGAGGCATGCCAAACCTTCCCAGTTTGAACTCTCCCGGTGGCAGCTTGTCACGACCAACCAGAAGTAGAACAACGATGGGCATGCCATATGAGACGGTCAGGGCAATAGTGCTGACGCTGAGAATGGCTTCCAGGACAGTGTTTGCAAAGAGATATAGGATGCCAACGAGGCTGATGATGAAAGCTTGAAGCCACAGAGCACGAACTGGAACCTTCCAGGTAGGGTCGACGTGGGAGAAGTATGCAGCGTAGGGAATACCACCATCACGGGAGAAACTCCACGTAAGGCGAGAAGCGGAGGTCAAGACACTGACTCCTTGGCCCATTCCGTTGAAGATGAAGAGGGCAACCAAAACAGCAGCGCCGTTGAGTCCAACCGTTTCCTGTAAGAGTTCCACAAACGGGAGACCTGTGGGAGGATCCAGTACATTATCTAGGTTCTGAATGGTGAAGAGGCACATGACCATGAAGATGAATCCAGAAATGGCGCCACATAGGACGGACAAGTACATGGTCTTTGGCCCATTCTTGCGAGGTGCAGGAATCTCCTCAACCATGTGGATGACAGAGTCGAATGCCGTGAGACCATAGGCGCCCTGGACAAGACCGATGAACCAAGTAACACCGTCAGGCCAGCCGCTCTGGTTGATCCAAGTGGCGAACACAAACTTGGCCGACTGGTACTTGAGGTCGTGTTTGATTCCGACAGAGATGAGCAGCGCAAGGCCAATCACGAAGAACAAGCCAACATACCAAATGCCGACAAAGTTGTTAAAGCCAGGCAGAAACTTTTCATTGCGGCAGCCAACGTGGTTGACGGCCGTGAAAGCAACCGTGATGCCGACATAGACGAGGAACTGCACCCAGCCCTTATTCGCGCCATCCCAGTCCGGATCAAACATGACCTTCATGCCCAGCACAAACTCTGTCATAAAGGCATTCTGCGACGCTGTCAACGTCCACCACCCAAACGTATTGATCCACGCACACATGTACGCAGCAAATCTCCCCAGCGGCGTCTGGCTCAGCTGCGAGATCCAAAATGCTTGCCCAAGCGCAGTGGGCATGCTGCTGCAGAGCTCGCCCATGGATACGGCGACGCAGAGGTTGAAGAGCGTCACGACTGCGAGGCCCCAGAGCACGGCGATGGGGCCACCGTTGGTGAGGCCGCTGGAGAGGTCCTGGGCCTCGGTGGAGTAGGTGCCCAGAACGCAAAAGGCGAGGGCGAGCATGCTCCAGATGTCGAACTTGCGCGAGAGGGCCTGGCTGTGGCCGAGGGCGGCGAGGTCGACGGCATCGCGGGTGGCTTGGTCGACGGAGTCGTCGAGGTCGTGGGGGTCGATGAGCTTCATCACGTTGGCATCTTTCTTGGTGCTGCCGCCGCTGTTGCTATTGCTCCTGTTGCTGGCCATGATGGATAAGATTGCCTTATCAAGCTATGTGAAAGTTGTTGAAATAGTATAGAAAGAGTAATTTAAGTGATGGGTTGAGAGACTCTGTCACAACAGAATATCCCGTCGAGACAAGTATATCGTAGCTCGATGCTGCATTCCCAAAAAATGCAGCGTATAAGTAGGTTGGTTGTCTCAGAATATCAAATACCGCGTGACAAAGTGAGACTCTGCGCCAGACTTATATCCAAGAGACAGCGGGCATTGTTCTAATTATAATCAGAAAAGAGATCGAAGAAAGGAAGAAAGAAAAGAAACCTCTGCCGGGCAAGGGCGCGCGTGATACGTTTATGAGGTACTTGAATGTCTCTCTTCCTCTCTTCGGCCTTCTCCTCATCTTGGATCTTCAATCCCTACACGCTAAGGTTACACTCAACTCGCAACACACACACCACCCTGCACTGCACCCAGTGCTTATCTCTCATCGTTCCTACAGCCCCGATCGCTCGCTCTAGGCGATAAGCAGCCTAGACAAGGGGCCTCCATTTCGATATCAATGGCAAAAGCCCGTTTAGCGAAAAGGACTCAGCAAGTTGCCACAGTGCGCTACGTACGTAACCCAGGGGAGCTGATAACGACGGGGAACTGATAGGACGGCGTCAAGGGCGGGCTTTGATAACAAACGACCCGAGGAGCTAAAAGGACCTGCTTGAGATATGCTAAGACCGGTGCTAGGCTAGGGGGACCCCGGACTTCCCCAGATTTCTCCAAGCCCAGTGCGGTTTTGTCGCGGCTCCGAGAGGCGTCAAGAGCGTGGATCGGCGCGTGGGCTTTTGTGAGACTCCTCCTTTGTTAACGAAATGGCTGTTTTAGCTGGTGGTAATACTGGTTTATGCCCGTTATTAGTTAGAGTATCTCAAGCCACCCGCCGTTTTTCGGTCAGTTGGTGCTTGTCGCATGGATACGATCTGTAAGAGAACAAAATCCCATGAAGGTTGTTCCACGCCGATACCCTAGTCCGACCGCCCGGAAGCCCCCGCTGAGAATCCACTGTCCATGGAATATGACTTTTTACACGTATCTGCCTATCTATGGAGAAGTGCATTAACAGGTCTGATACGCCCTTCTGAATATCTGTTATTCTCTCTAGTTGAGGCTTTGACAATATTGGCTGGTGAAATCTCGATAGGGCTAAGCTAACCTCAGCTAAAGCCCTTTCGCCTCCTCTGTTATCTCATGTGCGCCCAAATGGGGAAACTCAGCGAGAGGCCTACTCACTAGTAAATCTAGATGATATGCATACCCATGTGCTCCGTACAGACCGTTTGAATGACTAATAGTTTGGTGCCGGAGAGGGCTGTCATTGCCGGCTGCCCGGCGTTTTAGGGAGCTAGACATTGAGTTTATGACTTCGCTTAACTTGCGAGAACAATGCAAATGCCATATTTCAATATTGATCTCTTTTCGTAGGTCCACAAATGACAGATTTACTGTTCCTTAGAATGCGGGGGAAGGAAGCTTGTGGGAAATGTCGGATTCTTTCAGAATAGTTCTTTCATTCAATTGGCCTTCCCCGCCATCGTCATAGTGGCGATGATCCACCGTCGCAAAGCGCCGCAGCGAAGATGGTCTGGTGGGCGGCGTTGATTGGGGGGCGTCAAAGGCGATGTCCGCTTGCGCCGCCTTGGCGAGATCTAACGATTTATATAGCGAAAGAAGGAAGCTAAATGGCTGAAAGAGAGTTGATTGCTATCATTACCTTGAAGTAAAGTTTTTCGATAATCAAGGCTCTCGCATTGAGGCAGGTTACGCTAATGTGTAGTCGTTTGTGTCAAACAATCTTACATGTGTAAGTCTGCGGGTGTCTATCATGATAAAGAGCACATCAATAGTTACTAAGTAGTAGATGTACACTGTCGGTCCAACGGAGATTCAGAGAATTAGCTGGTTTTCTTCTGCCTTAAGGCTACCTCCATCAAGTTGCAGGAGACAAAAGTTTTTTCAGCTCAGCCATCCCAGCCAAATTTTCCGTTACGGTTCCTGCTATGTCTTTGTCGACCCATCTTTCGGTATAACCTCCAAAATCAACCAGCCAGACATTATTCCTCTCATCTATTAAATTATTCTCTGCCTTTACGTCTCCCCAAATTGTGTCGCTTGCGTGTAGCGCTGATAAAGCAACCTCTACCTGACCCATCTACCGTTTTCCAATCGCACGTGGAGGATCATTGGGTTCTTCAGGACAATATTAGACAATCGTCGACCATGGTCAATAAGGGTTAACAATAGTCCAAGAATAGAGTCGTTGTCATCCATCACAACACCGTACATGTGACATAGATGCACTTGAGAGTCTAAGCCAGCCGCATGGATCTTTTTGTATGTTTTAAGCTCTCGGGGCATTTGTACACTCCCGTGCAGCGCTTGAAGCAGCATGAGGTCTGGCCCTTCTCAATCAAACCTTTTTTTTTTTTTTGTGGCTTGAAAAGCGCATCTTCAGGGTTTTCATGACTTGTGATAATGCCAGCTAGGTCGTAGAAGGCCATCCAAGTTTCTAGGTTATCTAAAAAGCTATCGGCGAAGACAACAGATAATGGCCAATGAGACTAAATATACGGCGGGGTTGCAGCTTTTCATTGTTGTATCGAGTATAAACACGAAGAATTCAGGATAGAGATAATATTTCAATGTGACGCGAATGTTTTCACTGACTTCACTGGCGGATCAGGCGCAAGCTCCATGACAAAGGGCTTGACCAAACTGCAGAACCTCCAAGAAAGACTTGTATTTCTGTGTCGTGGCCGGCAAATTGACAAAGTTCGAAGGCAATATCTCATGTAACAAAACCTTGCCATTTCTTCGTGACCGTAAACGTTGCATCATCGTCGCCTTCTAACATGCTGGTGATGCGGTATTCGACTCGTATCGTGGAAGCGCCGCCATTGCAATAATAGAGCAGTAGCAAAGTTCATAAACGTTAATTCATGCAGTGTAAAACGTATAAGGTCCGCTACAGACTTGACTCTAACGAAGAAGCGGGAACCTATTGGGAGTAACTAGAGGTAGACTTAATGACATGATTTTACTTTTGCGAGAGTGATAACATAGGAGATTGCAGATTTGTAGCAAAACCTTGAAGAACAAGTTCAGCTTCGACATGCGAGTGTGATACGCGGAGGCTCTACCTACCCGGTAGATATATCTGGTATAACACTACTCTATATAACGATATAGAGTGTAGAATTATAAACTTACATGACCATAGAGATACAAAACCGACAGATGCTTTCTCCTAAATAGTTTACACGAAAGCGTCTTGTGTGGCGAAAAGTATACAGAAAAGAACAGTAAAGTCATTAGACATGTGTGCTTTACCATTCAATAGTAGACGAGCGCTCCCCCCACTAGAGAATATCATCGTCAGGTACTAAGCTATAGGGTAATTGCCTACCGCTTACCCACTCGTTTCTCTTCAACGAACCAAAGAATAGACAACAGGGGAAAGAGTTTTCATCGACGGCAAAAATACAATCAAGGATATGGCAGAGTCCCAAAAAGCGCTCCATCAATTCCTCGCGTCGCGGCAAGCTATGCCTGGAATACTACCTTACTAAAAATGGACTCATGACGTGATCCCCCCCCGATGACTATAATTAACCATTACTTGAAGAAAAAAAGAAGCTGCCAACATGAAAGAACCAATAGTAGATTACGCGCTTTTGTAGCTGTTGGGTCCAACAGCATAATCCAGCCACTACCAACAACCCTAGACTAAGAAGGCGAGTTCTTCTCATCGCAACAAGACCTGAAACGTTTCCGTCGCCCTCATGACCCGCGATCCGCAGAGGCCAGTTTCCGCGACCAATGTTTAGTTCCGTGGAGATTGCTCTATCTCAATCGCCTCTTTTCTCTCTTCGTGGATCTGGCCTCTGCTGGCCTCGCTATGGCCGTTATGGCGAGGTACCGTTGCACCGCTTCCCAGGCGAGGAGGTACATGCAAAATACCCGCCGCGGTCGGCCAATCAGACCAGCGCGGTAAGATCCTAGCGCGGCGCTTCTGGCAAGCCTTCCAAAGATAGAAGGCACTTAATCTTCATCTGGTCTAGTACAAGTGGACCTAGGCCTTGACGCGCGCTTGAAGCTGCAAACCAGCCAATGGCGCACCTCCCGCTAGTGGAGCCCATTCCCGCGTTCTGCTACCAACGCTCTCCCCACCAGCTTCTTCCAATATCGCCAACCTTCAGACTTACACACAAGGCTCCAGAAAAGAACCCGCCCACAGCTGGATCGCCAAGGGCAAGGCAGCGCGGCAAAACCCCTGAAAAGACATGCATCTTGCCATGTGCGAAATGGGCCGTGCAGGGGGCTCTCGGGCCCTCGACTGCCATGCGCCGTCGCATGATCCGAGCGCTGCAGTGTGTCTTGCACCTCCATCGGCGTTTTGCGCGGCTGGCGAGCCAACCTTTCCTCCTCCCCACGAGTGATCCCCAAAAAATATGCAATGCAATGATCCCGCTCATTTCCTGTTCGCGCCCATCATTCGTGGGCCTTGAGCTGTTTCTGGAAAGGCATGGCCCTTGATGTCATTGCCGGCCAGGCTCTGGGGCCATAAGCACAGCCGCGTTTCTGCAGTTCATCGCGAAGAGTGGACCGTGGACATGGTCTTTTTCTGCAAGGCAGCGAGTTCTCCATACCACGTTGACGGCTGTATGATCCACCTCGGATGGATGTAGAGAAGCTTGTGGAGTTTGATGAGAAGAACTTTTTTTTTTAATTAGTGTCGAGACATGTTTTTGATGCTTGTCATGATCCCCATCTTACTAGTAATAGCCGCCTTGCAAATCAGGGCGAAGCGCTTCCTTACACGGTCTCTACCCTCCCCCCCTTACCAAGCAACATCGAAATTGCCTTTCCCATCTAGCTTTTTCCTATACTCCCCATGTAGAGCCCCAGTGCTCGAGTTACTCAGACAAGTAGTGCCATGGCAAGCCTTCCTAGACAGGATAGCCGCCTTTCCTAAAAAAGGCTCCCCTTAACCGCCCGTGGCTCGATCGTAGTGCCAGCCCGACCAATATCAGCGAGCCATTCTCGGCAGACTGAGCTTTTCAGATACACGCGCGCCGTTTCATGTACATGTCCAATTGGGCTTAGTTCATCTTGTTTCATCCGGACAGCCGCCCAAGGCCCATGATGGATGCTCGTTTCTAGCCTCTTGACAGATGATGCATCGCAAAGCTTAAAGCAGGCCTATGTCCCCCGGCGGCCTGCTCTTCTCTTCTTTTTCTCTCCAGAGTCATTTTTTGTTTTTGTGTGTGTTTTTGTTTTTTCCCCTACCAATTTCACTCAGTTTTTTGTTACTTTTGTGTTGTTTACTTGCTTCTTCATTCTTTCTTTTGCTGTCATCACCACTATTTTTTGAGTTTCTCCCCCTGCAGACGACTCGCCGCTGTTCCCCCTCTTACAAGGACCAGACCCTCAAGGAGACCGCATTGCAGGCCAATTCGGTCAGGACCGCGAGGACCTCCGCCAGTCGATCACTCTTAATACCTAATTGTTTCATTTTTCCTTGTCAACGAGCCGGTCTCGTATCACCTTATCCAAACACCAATCTCTCTTCAACACTCCCACTCTCTTCTATCATTTGCATATCATCCACATTCTCCATCTATCAACACCATCTCCATTTCTTCCTCTCGAATCAAAACTGTTCGACAACTTCTTCGCAATGCCCAGACAGACCAAGAATTCCGGCGAGCAGGGCTACGGCGGCCTCCCCGCTGGCCTACCGCCATCTTCCATGTACCCTCAGCCACGCATGATGCCCGACTCCTACTATGTCGCTCCTCCTCCTTCTTCAGCCATGCCGATACCATCGCCACTTCAGACGTCTCAACAACCGCCATACGGACCATACTCTACCAGTGCCCCTTCGCCAACCCTCCCCATGATATCGACTCAGCCATCCCAGCATCGGCCTAGCTCTGGAGCCTGGAGTCCCCAAGATGACCAGCAGCTTCTCCAGGCCCGCATGCAAGGGCTCAACTGGAATCAAATCAAGGAGCAATACTTTCCGTCGAAGACACCTAATGCCTGCCGCAAGCGCCATGAACGGCTGATGGAGAGGAGAGGATCCGACGACTGGGATGCTCGCAAGATGCAAATCCTGGCCAAGGAGTACATGAGCATGCGCAAGGAGATTTGGAGCGGTCTGGCAGCTCGAACTGGAGAGAAGTGGAACGTTGTTGAAGCCAAGGTAAGCCCAAAGCCCCTCTTCTATCTGATGTTTTTTCTCTTTGTTCTCTTTGCATTGCATGCCTCCTGTCTGTGTTGTACACCATCATAACAGGGGGCAACTATTCGTTATTATCACTATCCTCTCTCTTTTGTTTTTATCATCACCAACAACAATTACTAACATTGTGCGTCCTTCTCTCTCTCTAGTGCATGTCCAACGGCCTGAAGAATCTCCAGAGCGCAGCCCGTGCCGCTTCGCGCCGTGACCGTCTCGAGACGGGAGCACTCACAGGGTATGACGACGATAGCGGCATTTCCGGCATCGGCCTGACTCCCGTTGATGAACTAGACGCTTCCTACAGTAGCCCCGCGACGAGCTCGTCCGGCACTCACTCCTACTCCAGCTCCGCCAGCTATCACCACCAGCAGCATCTCCAACCTCACCCCCAGTCTCACCTCCACCCTCAGCACCACCAGACCTCTTACGGAATGGGAGCAACAGCGCCATACTACGGTGGCCACGGCTACTCTTCGAGCGTCAGCTCTACCGCAAGCATGAGCCACGGATACGTGTCCCGCGGGGGCACCGGCACCAGCCAAGACAGCAGCCCGTATCTCGACAGCCAGCGCCTTTCTGCCGAGAGGGGCATGGAATCTCTTGTCCACCGTCCTCATGGAGGCAAATACTGAGAGGTCTCTTGTACACACACTCTTTTTATTATTGCACTACCCTTCTTTCCCCCCTTTCCCCCTTATTTTGTGTTGTCTACATCACCCTCTTTCATTCGTTCTACTTTGACTCTTCGCCACCTCGGCACACAAAATTCGCATTTATCAATGCGTGCCACTACACATGAGCTGCGGCTCCATTCCTTAATTGTCTTTGTACAGTTGTTTGCATTCATGGCACAATAAAGGCGTTCATATGGCGTTGTTGACATTACTTGATTCCCGATATGCCCAGTTCAGGGACAAAATCAGAACTGAAGGAGACAAAACAGTTACTGGAAAATAGAAAAAGAAGGAGGAAAAAAAAGAAAAAAAAAAAACGCACGGGATATACAAATTGTTTGATGGATCTTTCGGTTGACTACTAATAATGACGAGAATTTTTGGGTCAGATTGCAAAAGGGGAAATATCATAGGATGAAAACAGCGATTTTCATGATGTATAATAGTGACGGAAGGATCGTTTGCATGGGAATTCGGCGGAACAGGATTATAAATGCTTTCTTTTTCTTCTTTCCATGACTTCGCTCATCACTTTTGACGATTGTACCCAATCTCGTCTATTTATTGTACAAACAGTGTTGCGTGATGTCTCTAATGTCTCTAATGTACACGTGCCATCCAGACACTATATCAAAACATATGCATTTCTCCATTTTTTGCTTCCTTTTCCCGTTGTACAAAGAGATCATCAAATATTCCTACAGTGGATGGTAGTAAATCACCGTCTTGACTTTGCCGTCTTTCCATCTCCGACTGCTGATGCAGCTGCCATGCCTGCTATTTCTTCAAGTTCCTCCTCTTCCCATTCTCCATCCTCATCCTCTCCAAAGACGCTCCTCCAGGCTCGACTCCACATATCCTTTTTGTGCAGCAGTGCAAGTATCATCACGCCAGGGAGATGCCACACGCTGGCCCAAAACAGACCCCGCGCGCTTCCTTTGTGACCCTCGTACTTCCAAAACCGGTATGCCTCACGGGCCTGCCAGAGGTTGAGGGGCGTGCTGGTCAATGCAAAATACCAATCCGTCACGCCAGCCGCACAAAGGCCGAAGCACAAGGGGAAGAAGACAAGGCTGTATCGCAATGCGACGCGTCCGTTTCGCGCCGGATTGGTCCACGCAAGCATGCGCAGGCCCGCAGCCTTGTACTCTTCGCGGACGCCCCAACTCAAAGCCATAAAATGTGGGAACTGCCAAGCGAAAAGAAGTCCTCCGAGCAGCCATCCGCCAATGGAAGATCCATCACTGGCCAGGAGCAGCTCCTTCCAGGACCCGTCCTTTGTGGCAGCTTCTCCAGCAGCGGCAGCCCAACCCATCAAGGGTGGAATTCCACCAACAACAGCACCGACCCATGTGTTGAAAGCAGTTACCGCCTTCAACGGAGTATAAATGCCGGCATAAATGACAATATTTGAAAGACCCAAGAATGATACAGTGGGGTTGACGCCGAAATAAAGAGCGCTCACGCCGGCCGCTCCGCAAAGGGCGGCGAACAAAGCCGCTGCACGATTCGAAATAAGGCCTCGCACCAATGGTCGATTTCTTGTTCTTGTCATCTTAGCATCAGTGAATGGCTCGTAAAGCATGTTGAGAGTGTTGGCGCTCGCAGAACAAAGCGCAGTTCCAGTAGTTAAAAATAGAAGCGTCAGTGGGCTCAGACTGGGCGTCTCAGTCATTGTGGGCATCAGCATTTCGGGAACCGGATATAGCGCATAGGGTGCCATGGCCGACAGAACAACGAGGACGGTTAGGCGGGGCTTTGTGAGCGACAAGTATGCAGAAAATCTTCGGCGAAAGGAATCTTTCGGCTGCGACGCCGCGGCGGATGTGAGGAGTGACGAGGCATCGGGAGGCAGAGGAGCTTCGGATGACGAGGATTGAAGAAGAGCTTGTTTGCGGGCTTGTCGCTGGCGGTGGGGAGCGAGGTCTGAGATCGATTGAGGTGTTTGCGACGCAGGCTTTTTTGGTGGGGTTGGCGAGGTTGAAGATGAGGTTGAGGTCGCCCTAGAATTGCGCCTCAATATTATAGATTCAAGACATCTCGATCGTTCGAAGAGTCTGTTCTGAAGAAAAAACGAGCCCCCCAGCGATGTTGCCGAGCATCGAGGAGCTTTCAAGCCCGGACTAGTGGAGAGCCATCGTCGTGTTGTCGATGTTCGAAGACTGCACTTGGACAGCAATTGAAGCTCCGGCGCAAGAGCTATGACCAATGGTGACCGCATAATCGCCGAGTATCAGAGCGCATGGCGTCCCACGCAGGCCTCAATCCATTCTCTGATACTCACAGCGGACTTTTGACGTTTTGCAGCTTGGCGGCGTTGGCGATCTAGCGCAGATCTGCTGATAATCTGGAGTTTTCTCTGCATTCGGATATCGGGCTGGCGCACGTGATAGGGCACGTGCAGCTCCCTCGCAGTTGTCTTGAGGCAATATCGAAGAGAGTCGACCTGCAAATATCGGCTGATGAGGCCGTAAGTACTTCAAATTTTGAGAAATTATCATTTTACTAGTATTTATCACATATTTCTGTGTGTTTGATGTTTCATATTGATATCTGTTCATATTGCTGAAAGCGACGCATATTAAAGCGCGGTGAAATACTGCTGCCTACGGCAATAGCGATACTCCTCATTCAACTCAGCATCATCTAAAAAGTATGATCAAGGCTTGAAAAATTTCTGATTTTCTGAATAATAACTCTGATATTTTCTAATTTCGTAAAGCCTTGAACAGAAATTATTTCACCAACCCTTCAAGAAAAATGCCGTCTCTGCTGGACGCTCTCCGACAACGGAGCGTTGTGGACTGCGATACACTGGACAGTGAAGGTACAAACAACATTTGAACGTTATAGTAGAATTGAACTATGGCTCATACAACTCTCAAGTGGCCAAAAGCCTAGGACCTTTCGTTGATTGCACATCAAACCAGGTAGCCAATGAAGTTCCTGCTATCTATCTAGCAATGATCACTAACCATTTACATGTATTCATATACATTAGGCTATCGCATACTTTGAGCTTACCAAGCCTGCCACGAGCGGTATTGGTCTTCACCATGAATCATTGATCAGAGAAAGCATAGACCAGTCCATCAGCAGCCTGGGTCAGATCCGAGGCCAAGTGGCTTTAAAGGAATTCGTCGTCGAAGTTATGGTGAGGACAACTCTACCCTACGAGCGTTATATGCTTATGCTAATGATCTCAGATGGTCAAATTGCAATTGTTGATTGCTCCTCACGTCACAGGATATCTGCATGTGCAGACAAACCCGAAGCTGTCATACTCACAAACGGGTACTATGAATAATGCCAAAAGTATGCGCGAGTCTACTAGAAATGTAGAGAAGAAAGGTCAAAGCTAACACCCATACAAAGGAATTATTGCTATATTTCAAGCACTGGCACCTGGTTTTGACATCAAGCGTATCTGCATCAAGATACCCGCTACATGGGAAGGTCTAAGCGCATGTCGTTCGTTGGAAGCAGAAGGGATAGCCACCCTTGCGACAACCATGTTCTGCATGGAGCAAGCAGCACTTGCATCCGATGCAAATTGCACATACATTGCCCCATACATCAACGAACTGAAAGTTCACTTTGAGAAGGGGTATGCGATTGAAGGCTCTTCTTTGATTAAGCTAACTCTTTGTAGGTACATTGATCTTCACAAGGCCTTTTCTTTCTGCCGTGAAGCACAGGCCTACTATGATGCTAACAATCAACGCACCCGCGTTCTCGCTGCATCGCTTACGTCTGTTGAAGAAGTCTTGCAACTTGCAGGCGTTCATCACGTAACAATTTCACCCGTCTTGTTGAACGAATTGTCTCGTCTTGATGCTACTGACCAGAAGAGCAGTTTGGGAGAGTATTTTGCAGTCACACAGCCTCCAGAAAATTTGGATGCAACGAAATATTCTGCGATTCTGGAAAATGAGAGCTCCTGGAGGCTTGCGTTCACTAGAAGCGGCTTTGGAACGAGCGAGGGCAAAATAATCCAAGCGATTAATTACTTTTCGGATTTTCAAGAAAAACTGGAAGAGATTGCAGGGAGTTACACAATCTAAAGAGTGGATAACCATCTGTTAGGATTTGCCACTTTGTAAATGGAGATTTGTGGAGATATGTGTAAGTCGCTTTCTTTTATTGTAACAAAATGGCGGTAAAGGCCTCTATGTAAATCTACTTTCGGGGATGTCAACATCTCGAAAGCGGCGAAAACGATATGAAAGTTCTCCAACGTCCGTGCGTCGGCCAAGTGAATAAAGAGATTCTATGTACACATAGGCGAGACCGATGAAAATCGCCCAATGCGAGGCCGATGAAAGAAGCACAAGCATGGATGAAGACATATTATAAGTGATATCTATCGAAAATTACAGTTTCTATTGAGCCTTTATAGACAAAGCGTGCTAATTGTAGAGCTATCATAGTCAAACAGCACGCCTCTGAGTCTAGACAAAGACCCTTTGAGATGTTCTTCGCAATTACTTTGAAACGTCGGCATTTGTGCCCAAAGCCATAGGATCTATACTGAGATATATATTACTTTAAACTTGTTGTCTAAATAGATATTACATCACTTTGTTTGACATTCATCTGACAATTTTTTTATCTTTTCTCGTATAATATACTCTACCTGCCTTTTAATTGTCATGAGCGCGGTTGTCTTATTTACACCAATACCTTTGTGTAGTCGTTGACAGCAAATTGCGCGACTCTTCATTCTCTACTGTCTTGATATATTTCCATCAATCATTCGTTACGATAAACAAGCTGTGGCCTTCTCCTTGGAGCACGAATACGACATGGATAAAAATCCAGCCTCCTTAGAGGAACGTTCCATTGGCGACGCTGAATGGATTTCGACTGTGACCGAGAGCGAAGCCCAGGAACGGATCGATCTCGGCGTTTTACCTAGTGACCCGAAATGGAATGACACATATCGCATGTTTGAGGATCTCTTTGCGGATGAAGATACGCCGATTGGTGAAATTCTAGCTTCCAAGTTCACACGGCATGAGATCCGTCTATTCATGCTCTCTACGTCCAAAATCCTAAAGGCCATACAACATGATAACACAGCTCGATACAACGCACTCCTACAGACGAGACTTCAAGATGCCGCACCTGAAATAATTACAAAGTTGACGATGTTGTATTTCGGACTTCCCATTGAGCCAATCGATTTCTCATTAACCGACATGACTTATAAAATGGAGATTCGAGAGCCAGATTCTCCGCAAAGTGTCGGTAATCCACCTCTACAATTTTTGACAGCACACAAGCTACGTAACTGGGGAGACGAGAGTCTTATAGGTGAGTTGTTTATTCATCTGATTCTTACTTAATACGTCGCTCTCTAACATTCGGTTAGGGAAAGAAGATCAGTCACATCCTATACCCACCCAGCTATCGCCGAAACTGTTATCGAGTTTCTTCGCCGACTTTTTCAGCTACGCACCGTTCCCAAAAGGCACACCTGAGCAAGACAACGAGAATACAGTGTTGCGACTCAGAGGTGGTGAAGTAGGCGACGATAGTGATTGGGATATGCCTGCCAATAACAGCGACTGGGAAGAAGATGATGGTGACCTCAGCTATACCGCAAGCAGCAGTGAAGACGGCAGTGAAGATGTTGATTCAAAAGAAGACAAAGCAAAGAAGATCCAGAGCTGTCAAGCCAGCAAAGGAAGCCAGAAAATTGGCAGCGATACAGCAAGAGACGATGAAGCAGCAGACGATAAAACAGGCGACGCTGAATGTGATGGAGATTCTGCACGTTCACCTCCAGATTATAATCAGCACAACTTCATAACTCTTTATGGCTACCAGGGATCTGTGCCTTTCGTCCCAGGAGATCAAGCGAAATACGAGGACGCCATTAGAAGATTGCTATCCCTCGGACCTCAGGATAGCACAACCTTTTATATTCAGCATTTTGCCAAGAATTGCAGCCTGGTCAACACCATTTCTGATTCTTTTCCCTTAGACCCCAGTAGCGCGTCTCTGGAGTATATCTCTGAACAGGATCTCACACTGCAGCCTTCATTCTTTATTAATCTGGAAAATGATGATCTACCCGATCACTGGGAGCCTAGCGAGGCACAATTGACCTGCGAAGTCTCAAAAATCGTATGGAATCATCATGATAATAATGCTCTGGAGCCAAATTCAGAGCCAACTGGTCCCAGTTCATGTTGTTACCTGGAATTTCCGACGCCTGACTACATGCCTACATCTCGAGGAAAAGTGAACAGTTGGAATTTCGATCACTATAATGCTTATGTCAGAGCAGCCTTTGAGGTTGTCTTAGGTCCTCCTCTAGGCTCATTTCATCATGCTCTTTTCCACATGCACCATCCCAGTATCGACTACAGTACCTCTCCAGAATATGGGTTTCCAGCAATCAAGAATTCTGATATCGAGAAAGTGTCTAGCTTCTTAGGTGAAGCTACGATCGAACTGAGATGCACTAGTCTTGACGAGAGAAACGAGATTGCCTTTTTCCTGCCGAGCTATTACAACAACGACTGTCGCCTGGGACGCATCTCGCGCAGCGAAGAATACGTTGGTGAGGCGCTTGAAATTATCCGGCAGATAATATCGTGCGCTTTTGGTGAAGAAACAAAGCGTCTCCGATATGTCCGCTTGCTGCACGGCTGCGAAACACTTGGGCCGGAGACCAACAGGAACCAGAAGACTTATTCAATTCGACTGATTGATGACGGCGCTGAGAATTCCGAGACTAGCAATGCCTCTGTCTTATCCGAGTTTTTTGCTGATGGAGGTACTTTTGCTCTTCTATATCCAGAGTGGGAGGAAGATATCACTGCTCTCTCTATTACAAATCCCAATGGGCACGGCGAAGCCGGACTCTACGTTCAGATACCGCCGTTATCTTCAACGGTGAATGATTTCAGGATCAGAGTGTTCGAGCTCATGCGACTTGCAGGATATAAGCCAAGCCAGACCATACGTGTGAGGAGCGGTAAATCCTTCATAAGCATTCAGCCTTTGCCGGAGGATGGGTATATACTTAGCGAGCGAAATGCTCCGTGTTTTTTTATTGGATTTAATACCACAGATGAAGAATGGTTCAAAATTCGCGCCAGGATTTCTACTCTTAAAGCAACCGTCAGAATCATTGATGCTGAGAAGTGGAATTGGAATTGGGGAGCTGGGGGTGAAAAGTCCAGCGTCTGGGGCCCGCGATATGGACGCATGGCAGAGGCTCAAGCTACAAAGCAGCAGCAAAAGAAGGTCAGCTGGGCAGAGACAGCGGAAGTCGTCTTAGACAGCGTTATCGCCGGATCAATTGAATCGGATCGTACAACGGCATCCAGAGAGGACGATGAGCCTGTGGAAACTATCCGTTTGGACTGGGCTCAGCTTCAGTCTCGCATTACGAAAGCAGCAAGCGATAGTGAAAAGCGGCAAAGGGCATACGCAACACAGCCCAGAATCTTCGATCGCTACGGGCTGGTCCCTTGGCCGGCCAACTCGGGCATTCAAATTCCAACAAACGCACCGCCCTTTGAACACATGCTCCGTACGGGACCTCGAATGCCACTGGTGAGCAAAGCCATATTGACACCCACAGAGCAAGGGGAGCTCCAACGGGTCACTTGGGACTTACGAAACCTCTGCTTGAACCGTACTGGAAGATGCCCGTATGATGGCTGCAACCTCTCCTATTCATTGAATGATGGAAATGCAATGAGGAAGCACCTAAAGGCATGCCATACAGCACGGAAGTGTATGTGGTGTGACGAGACGCTATACGAACATTGGGACACGGCAAGATTTAATCGCCATATCAGAGAGAAGCATAAAGATGAGCTCATGCAAGCACTAGGAGTCAGTCAAGCAGCAATCCGGCGATTTGACGAAGAGGGAACCATCAACATACCGCTCAGGAGAGTCAAAAAGAGCCTTAGACGTTCAGCCTTGACCTTGGTGTCTAAGCATGCAGTTTGCGAGACAGGTAATTCCTCAGACGCTCAAATTGATAAAGCTTTGGGGTTCTGTGATCGTTGTGGTCGTAACGGAAACTACTACACCAACGTTGAACGAATATACCACCGCACTCACTGTAAGCCGGGCATTTTCAACGGCGTAAATTGCAAATTCTGCACCCTTTGCGGCAAGCCCGTCTGGTCAAGCGCAGAAGACGCCCACAGGAGCGGCAAATCAGACGGACAGTTATCCCACTGCTCGCATAATGTGAATGACACAAATGGCTCTCACTGTTCTCGTTGCGGATTCAACATGTCTCGTCTGCCACAGGATGGACGCGACCAACATCAGAAAAGATGCAGGGGCTTTAGTGCATTGTCTGGTCGATTTTGTCTCTATTGTGGTGAAGAATTTAAAACTACAGAGACTCAGGTGGATTGTGATAGGAATAAAGCTCATATGGTTGCCTGTTACATAAGGAACCCAAAGGCGATAAGCATGCTTGGAGACCCAGAAATGGCAGCTTTCAACCAGCAACAGAATAATCTTCGGCTCCAGATAAGCATAGCCGCCATTGCCTCTGAAGAAGAGCAGGGACAAAATGAGAAAGACGGAGACGCAGGTGGCGATGGAGATGAACAACCAAGCCGAATAGAACCAGTAACAGGGCCCAAGGCGACTACAAATGATCAGGTGATGGCAGCTTCTCCAGCTGAAGACATTAATACGGCATTGCAAGAAACAGTTATAGATACAACATCTAATTTGGATGTATCTCGGCCTCCAATTTCCAACGCAGACTCTGAACGCCATAGCCAAGAAACTCTCAGAACCATCCTTTGCCAAAGTATTTCTGATACTCCACATGGCGAACCAGCTCCAAAACCTTCTACAGAAACCCCTGATGATACACTGCAACAAAAGTCTTTGAGTACAAGTCCAAATAGACAGCCAAGCTCAGTTTTATCAGCGCAAGGAATTGAAAAAGAGCCTGAAATCGAGACTAGAGCGGAGTCCCCTCTCTTTGTAAGTTCCAGCTCTTCAGAAGCTGGCTCAGACGCGGGATCGGTTTTTGGCGAAGACAACGAAGAAGGCGCACATTACTCCGCCGACGCCGACTCTGAAGATGAGCTTTTAGCAGATCCTTCAAAGTCGAAACGCCGAAAGCCAAGAGGAAGGAAGCGCACAAGAGAGGGCGATCCCAACTATCAGGCTGAGAGAGATGACGATGATGACAGCGAGATCGACAAAGAGGAGCTTTCATCAGATCTTTTAAAATCGAAACGCCGAAAGCCAAGGGGAAGGCAGCGCACAAGAGAAGGCGATCCTAACTATCAGGCTGAGAGCGATAGTGATGACGAAGATGATAGCGAAATTGACGAGGAGGGCCGGCGTTCAAAGCCTCCCCGACGCTTACCATCGCCGGATTGGAGCAAGATTCTGCCCAAAGATCCAAATTTTGTGCCATCAGAAGAGTATTATTGTTCGAAGTGTTTCCGCAAAGCTCCCAAGAACCATAAACGAGACAGATCCCCGCATGGAAGAGTAAAAGAAATTGAGGTACGAGAGAGCTTCCCCTTATAACATTGATTAATAGTCTATTACTTTTTTCACAGCTTGCTAACAATGCTTCTTCTTCCAGCTTCATCATGACCCTGGCCGATGTTGTGGCATCCGCCGTGGAATCGGCTCAACTGAACGCCTCCCTAACCGCAGCGGCTGGATCCCAGCGAGCCTCATGCCGAAGCCCCTTACCACCCTCCGCAGAAAGTTCCTACGGCGATATCCCGCCTACGCTCGCACAGTTTACCCTCTCAATGCCACAAACGCCAACGGGTCATACTGGAGGTCGGATCCCAATAACGAAAGCAATAGTGCCTGGTTCAATATTCCCTGGCCGCCATTCAGAGGCCGGCCTCCTTTGCCTGACGGCTGGGAAGCACCCGATGCAATTGATGTTCCTGTTGCCGGGAGAGCGCGCCAGCAATTCCAACTGAAAGCGGTGTCGGATCCGACATATCGCCAGGGTAATGACGTCCAGTATTCAGATGACGAGGAAATGGACGATGTAGAGTCGGACAAGGATATCAATGGGAAAAGAAAGAGAAAGAGAAAGGGTAAAGCTACTGCTGCGAAGAAATTACAGAAATCCACTGTCAATGTTGAGCCTGCCAATGTTGAGACAACAGCTACGCCTCGACCAGTCAAGAAGAGGGCGTTAGATCTGACATATCGCCAGGGGAACGAAGTCCAGTACTCAGATGATGAGGACGTGAATGATATAGAGTCGGACAATGGCACTAACGGGAAGAGAAGGAGAAAGCGTAAAGCTACTACTGCGTTGGATACGACATATCGCCAGGCGAACGATGTCCAGTATTCAGATGATGAAGATGAGGATGATGTAGAGTCAGACAAGGACACCAATGGGAAGAGAAAGAGAAAGGTTAAAGCGACTACTGCAAAGAAATCGCAGAAAACCACTGTCAATGTTGAGACAGAAGCTGTGCCTCGGCCAGTGAAGAAGAGGGCACCGAAGGCAGCGAAGTCGCAAGCAGCTTTATTGAATAAAGATGCGCCGCAAGTTCAAGAGAGGGAAGTTGTTACTCGACGATCGACGAGAAAGCGGCAAAAGACTTTAAGGGGGTAATGTTTCGGTTGTAGAGATTTTGATTCCGGTTGAATAGTTTTGTATTTTGTCTTCGGTGCGTTCGTTGTATTACTCGAGATGGAAACGGCATATGTTTATTAGATTATAGTACAGTTTTCGTGTAATTGGTTTATCACAAATATTTCTTCATGCAGTTACTTTGATCATTTCTTCAATTCATAGAAAAATACGTATCTTGTGTCTTTTTGTTGCTACTTTCATAATGCATATATGCGCCCTTTACGCCCTAACTTTTTATATCTCTCTTGCTGATGATCCACAAATCCATAGAACAATGGCCTATATACACCAGTCCGAAAGTCTGAGATGAATGTACCGCTCTAAATGCCGCAATGCTAGAAAGTGCAAAGATTTTATAAGCTTCCAATGGCTTTGAGCAAAACGTCGACTCCCTCTGCCCCGACGTCGCCCTTGTTCCCTAGCAAGGAACCGATATCGCTGAGAATGCCCAAAGGAATGTAGCAACCTGTCTTGGCTTTGTCCAAGCTGTCTTTCAGTCGGCTGGTATGTTCCCATTCCTTGGCTGCCACTTCAGCTCTCTTAATGACGCGGTCTGAGATGCCACACATGGCAGCACAATGCATACCGAAACTACCCTCTGCAACACCGTCTTCGAGCTTATAGAGGAACGTAATTCTACGCTCTTCGTCATCAACATGAATTTGCATGCGTCGAGCACGAATCTCTGGGTGATTCTCAAATTCAGTGGCAAGAGAATGATAGTGTGTTGCAAAGAAACCGATACAGCCGATATGAGTCGCCACATGATGCAGCACAGCTTGCGCGACAGCTACACCATCGTATGAGCTCGTTCCTCGGCCAAGCTCATCAAGAATAACGAGAGAACGAGGCGTAGCTTCAGAGAGGATCTTTTTGGTTTCAGAGAGCTCTACAAAGAAGGTGGATTGCGCGGCAAAAATGTTGTCGTTGGCTCCCAGGCGAGACATGATTCGATCAACAGGAGTAAGACGAGCTGACTTGGCCGGGACAAAGCAGCCAACTTGAGCCATGATGACGGCAATGCAAGACTGCAAAAATATCAGAATTTGTATGCACAGGAAAATATTCAGGCTAGCGTTAATGGAGAAAACTTACCATTCTGAGAACCGTAGACTTACCAGCCGCGTTGGCACCAGTAAGAAGATTAATCTTAGCCTGGTCACCGCCGAGCTTGATGTCATTTGGAATAAAGTCGTCCACGGTATTGATCATGCAAGGATGTCTCAGTTCCTCAAACTCCATCACACTACGTTCTTCCTCAACGAACTGAGGTCTGCAACTAGGTTCTCCGAGTGAGGCCGACGCCTTGGCAAGACTCACAAGACAGTCAAGCTGGGCGACAATTTGAATTGACTTGAGCCAAGTCTCGTAGTCAGCATCGAATTTCCGGCAGAAGCGTGACGCGATTTCTCGAATGAGCTGGGAATGAGTTTCCTCAGCTTCTTGAAGCTCTCGAACCAGCGCAGTGAGCTGAGGAAAGTACCATCGCTTGACATCCTTTGTTGCAGACATTTGACGCCAGCTGGAAGGAATCTTGACAGCTTTCGGGGCTTCTATCTGATAGATCTCCTTTCCAACGTCTGTATATTTGAGAGTTTTGCACTTGAGCTCCCCCTTCTTCTCTGTTAAGAGATCATTCAGCTGGTCTTTGATATCCTGGATTCGAGCCACGCTGGCGTCAAAATCTTCATCGATACCGCTCTCTGGAATCATCAGCTTCTCTTCTTTAACCCTCTGCCGGTTAAATGCCGTGCTCCAGTAAGCCAGAGGTTCTTCCAGATTAGGCATGGATGAAATAAGCCTGTCAATCAAGCCATTCCCACCTTTGAAGGCAGCAACAAGAGTCATTGTATACTCAATTTGCTCGAAACCTTCAAGAACACGAACAAAATCTTCTGGCTTACAAGCACCAGCATGGATACGTGAAATGAGACGCTCAAGGTCAGGCATCTTGACCAGCTGCGAAGCAAATTGCTCGCGGACGGTAGGATCGTCATTCAACAGCTCAACAGCATCTAAGCGCTCATTGATACGATCGATATTACACAGTGGGTGGGCAACCCACTGGCGGAAGAGACGCTTGCCGAACGGAGTTATGCACTTATTAAGCAGACCAAACAGCGTGCCATCGGTACTGCCATTAACAGTGTTGGAAAACAGTTCAAGGTTTGTCAATGTCTGGCCATCCAAAACAAGAGTGCTGTTTTTCTGGATAGGCTTGTAAATTTCGAAGCTTCCTTGTGATAGTAAGGGGCCTTCGAGTTTGAGGAATCGGAGATACGAAGTCAGGCCGCCAACAGCGGACATGACAAGATCATCATCTTTGAGTTCCTGGAGCGCTTCCGGCCATACCTCTTCCTCGTCTTCTCCCTTGACAAAATATTTGGCAAACGATAATTCTTTTCGAGAAGTGTCCGCATCCCAAAATTCTGTTCCTGGTTTGAGATTCGTCCATATAGTGGTAGGGGAAGTGTTATTTTTGAGGATGCGAAGAGTCTTTGTTGCTAGTCCTGACTTTTCCAGCAAAAGTTCTCGGGGACCAATTTGAGCAATGAGAGTCTCGAATTTGGTCCGATCTACATCATCGACAAACCCAGATAGAAAGAACCGACCAGTTGCGGTATCGGTAAAGGCAATACCGAATGCCGGTAAGTCGTCCACAATAGATTCTTTGATGGAGACGCAGTACGCAGCCATGTCGTCCTGGAGCATGCTCCCATCAACCAAGGTGCCGGCAGTTAAAACACAGCCTAGCTTTCGAGAGATGACTTTATCCGCTTTTTTACCGCTCTTATCTTCTCGCTCTCTCATCTCCTTGCCGAGATTGGTCTCCATCTGCTCGACACGAGCAACTTTGTACTGTTTGGCAATGAATTGGTTGACCCAATGGTCCAAAGAGCCCTCTGGGACGCCAACCATGCGCATGTTGACTCTATCGGTCATCTTGAAGTCGAATTCTTGATGACCAATGGTTGCATCTTTTTCATAAAGTTCATAGAACTTGCCCTTTTTGAAGAAGACAATGGTGTCCCAGAGATTTTGCTTAATCTCCCAGTACTGTTTCTCAAATGGTGAAAACTTATTCCATGCACCTGGAGGGATGAAGAGAGTTCGCGGATCATAGTCAGGGTCATCAGGCAAGCGCTTATCTTTGTCTCTGATGGTCGCCAGCCAGGGATAACGCTCGCCGGGCTCCTTCATATATGCTTTTTCCTTCATCTTGGGATCCTTTGTGCTAGCACGTTCCATTGGCCTTACGACAGGCTGCTTTTCAGTAGAGTCTGGGTCGTAAGACCACTGCTTGGCCGTAGATTCCGTAGGTATTTCTTCATCTTCCATATCTACATCATCACCCAGAACCGCAAGATAGTCTTCTGTGTCCTCCTGCATTGGAGACGAGGCATTTGTGCGTTTGCGAGCTGATTGAGGTTTTGACGGGCGCTTCCTCTTCTTCGGCCGAGATGTCTCTCCGTCTGAATCGTCGGATACAACAAAGTCATCCATGTCATCTGCAGTCGTGTCAGGCTCGTGCTCCTATGTGGTCGTTACGTATAGCATGGATGGGACACAAACCTTCATCCTCTTGCTCGGCGGTATCGCTTCCACCGTAGTCATCTTCATCATTGACAACGTTGCGTGTGGCTCTACCACGTCTCCGAGTTTGTGAAGCCGCTCCATAGGCAAAAGGCTCATCATCTTCATCTGAGGACTCGGCATAGTTGACAACCTTTTTCCCCTGTAAAGAGCTAGTCAGCATGCAGAGGCCAAGAAGTTGGAGACAAGGTAAAACAAACCTTTCGAATTGGGCTGCTGGGGGCCACTGAACTCTCCGGCGCTTCGGCGAACTTGACTTTGGACCGCTTGACCGTCGATTCCATATTCTCTTGCGAGCTGGTGGGCTCCGGAGCATCGCTAGAAGGCACTGGAGTGGAGAGCTCGGCAAAGAATTTTGTCTTTGGCAGCGAGTTGGCTTTGGTCTCTTGCAGAGGGGAGGAGTATAGGATGTCGGACGAGACCTTTTCGCGAGTTGCGGGCGAGCTCGAAACGGGCGAAGACTTCTGGAAGAAGGACATGATCGATTTCTGTTTGGTCGCAGAGGAGGCTGCGGCAGCTGGCCGGGTGGCCTTTGCTGGCGTGCGAGCAGCGCTCGCTGCCTTGTCACCTGGCATTGCGGCTCGAGCACAGATGGCAGCTCACGACGGCGTAGAGACGGAAAGCAATTGGATACTCCGGTGAATGGCGGATTGCTGGATCACTGGAGCTGGGCAGGGCGTGGGATACAACAAATGGGCAACGATGAAAACAAACGCACAATCGCAGGCGGGCAATTAGAAAATCAAGACGCTGAGCAGCCAAGCGGCGGCGACAGAGGACGAGACGACATGGGTAGGAGAGAACCCATGCATGCAGATTGCAAATGCACCGCGTCGCGATCGCGTCTCAAGTCGCTAAAGTGCTGCGAATTGGCGTATCTCGCGTTAAGTGGGTGTGCGATAGTGGATACACTGGCTATCAGCACTGTATCAGCGCTCTAGCGCGCTAATACTGGCCCGCATTGAGAGCAGCCGGACGTCTATTGATAGATGTGCTTGACCCAGGTAAGAACCCAATTCGTCCTCTTAATCAGTCAACATTTTTCCAGAAATAGTCGTAAAGTTAGCAAGGTCCATCTTCCTGGAGCATGATGCGAATGAATCATCTAGCGTCTTCTGTGCTCACTATCATGTACAGCTAGAGGGGCGGCCATTGGCGGCAGACAATTCTATGAACTTACTGATAGAAAGCAGAAGTGATCTGGCATCTTAATTTCATTACATGAACCCAACACTCCACCTGTAGCGCAACAAGGTAGCCAGTCCACATTTCAAAAAATATATCTGCCAAACACACTTCAACATAGTAGTAGTAGCAGCAGTAGCCTACGCTATAGCTGGAATGCTGATGTCAGAATTGGGGTTAACTTCCCTCCGATAAAAACAACAAAATATGATCGCTGAGGCACATTAAAGAAGCCCAGGTAGGCCGCCATCAACTTCTTGTTACCCTGAAGTGTTTCAAACTTTAAGAGCTTACATGTAGCGTAACGCGGTCGTGATTTATTGTTCTGTTGCCATTTAGCCACTGCATCTTGCAGCCCATCAGGGCTAAGCTCCTTAATGGGCCGTGGCGCGAATTTGGTCTTCAAATTGGTTAAATCCGGTCATAGCCCTTTGGGTATAGGATAACCTGAAAGCCATTCTTCGGAGATGCAGTAATTTGGTGTTTCTTCTCTTTTAGTTTCGCTATCATGTTCTGCGCTGGCATCTGAATGATCCGGGCTATCATGGTCATCACTTGCAGCTGAGCGGCCCATCTTATTCAGGGTCCATCTCACAAACTTGCTAACAAACAACATGCACAAAAAAGAGGTAATTGTGCCAGCCAGTGTCGTGAGCACCTTTTACTAGTTGTCTGGTTCGCTTGACATCTCGTGTCGCTCTTAGTACGCTGAGCTGTCGTACGCCTTGACGGCGTGTCCAGGCTGCTATGCTTGCAAAATTGGTCTGCCATATCCCATCCGTCCATCAATACCAGGTTGCCACCAATGCCTGCAAATGTGCTAAGCGTATGATTCTTATCACCGAGAAATACAGTCGGTATTTCAGATATGCTGCATGAGCAAACAGAAGCTTATCTCGAGAATTTAGAAGCAAAGCTTTCTCGGGATCGGTTCGCTTGACTATGCTTCGAAAGACAACGATATGTGATCCAATATCGAGGCTCTGCTGTATGACTGCTTGTAGCTGGGCTGGCGAGCTGCGATCCAATTTTGTACACCTAATCTCCATTCCGACCCACGACCCAATAGATTCTGTGCTATCGACTGGGGCGAAGAAAGCTGAAATTCCGGGTGCAGGAGACAACAAAGTACCAAACTTCTCCTGGTAGCTGTCGAAGAGCTTTTCAATCCTGGCTACTCTTCCTCGGAGAACTGCACTACCATGACACAGCGTGTCACATGGACGAAGGCTTTATCTCAGCTTACTATTAGCTCCATCGGTAGCTATAAGAAGATCACAATCTTGTTCGATCTCTTGGGCATTTTCTCCCTGAACCATTTCAACTCTTAGGCGATCGTCTGAAAGCCGGGTAGCAGATACGCAATTCGATTCCCAGTGAATGGTTCATTGATCGCCAAGATCGAAAATATCACGAGGGAGTTGGCAAATATCTTTTCGCGCAACCCGAACGCTTGTTGACCGGATGCCTATAACTGGTTTCTTACGGAAAGCAACTTTCTCATTCAAATCGAATCTTATATCTTGAAAGCACCAGCTCCGTCAAGTCCAGATATAGCGTAATCTAGTATATGGTCAGGCAAACGAAGTTATTCAACCCAACTTGTCGAATCCTGTCAGAGATAAAGTACAAGTTTCCCCTCGAACAGCGATCTCGGCTGCATCGTGATTGTAGATTATGATTGTTGGCGGGTTGAGTCAGAGCTTTGGAGGCCAACGACCACGCAGAGCCTGCAAGACCTGCCCGAGCAATCACTTTAGTCTTGTTTTCAAGGAAGTGGTTTAGATGGCCTTTAGTTTCTTCATATGCCCGTGTAATATCCTCTTAATTTAAAACAAATGCTTTGGAGGAATCAAGGGAAGTAGAGACACGGAAAATTGTAGGAGTTTTAAACCACTTTCTACATAAGTTACCTAGTGTACACCAAGTGATGATGGTGCAGCGCGGTTAATTGCTTATGGCGCATGGCTACGCTTAAACTTACATGTACTCAGACAACCTGACAAGTTTTAACTTACTCAGACAAATCGAGAAATTATTAAAAGACTAAGACGTACGACTTGTTGGTCGTACTAGATTCAGTCTCCCTACCTATCCCTTTTATTGTGTAGCGTGAGCGACATTGTGATGTGCACTGTTTCTCTCTCCCTGCATATAGCGGCTGAGCATAGACATGACCTTGGAAGAGAATAAGGGGAAACGGAATAGATGAAAGAAGTAGAGGAGACTGTAATCAGGCTCAAAAATCTGAAAGAAAAAAAAAAAGTATAAAGTCGGCATCTCTCCCAGCTTCAGTTCAACTTTTATCATCCTCATCAGCTTCTTCTACAGCAATCACCACCACACTTCCACGTTTACCATCAACTTACTGTAGAGCCTACATTACCACCATCTTCAAAATGCAGTTCTCCATCGTTGCGCTCTTCGCTACCGGTGCTGTCGCCGCTGTCTGCCCTACTGGTCTTTATTCTAACCCTCTCTGCTGTGCTTCCAACGTTCTCGGCGTTGTTGGTCTCGATTGCGACACTCGTAAGCACTCGTCTAGGTACATTATGGAAGACAGTTTCTCACTAACTGGGACAGCCAAGGCCAACGTCGTTGATGGCACGTCCTTCCAGAACGCCTGCGCTGCCGAGGGCAAAGAGCCTCTTTGCTGCGTTGCTCCCGCCGTAAGTATCCCAGACCTGTCTCCATAACGACAAAGGAAACGTATGCTGATGGATTTGTGCATGGACGCAGGCCGATCAGGGTGTCCTTTGCCAGCAGCCCGCTGGAACCAACTAAGACAAGCTTGTATTGGGTGGACTTCTCTTGGATGTAGCGCGAAATTCACCACCTTTGGCAGACGTCTTGTTGTAGGACAGCTCCGTTACCTGCATAACACTAGGAAACTACACGGACACATTCTGCCAGCACGGCACGCTCAGCGCATTTATACATCTTTGTACTTGTTCAAGCGCCTTATTACCGGGTTAATGGGCTTTATATATAAAGTTAGATCATATGAAAGGACAGTTTATGGAGATAATGTATATGTTGCTACTAATTTGGATGAGACAAGTCTCACAACATTGCTTCAGTATCTAAGAATGAGATGTATCTCGATGTTTTCCTTATTGCTATGTCAATATTTGGGATGGAAGATAATTACACAGTACAGTAAGTCCAGATATGGAGCATGGTTGATATTTGGCATAGCTGGCCTCGCATATGAAGAAAATTGACGATATGAATCTAATGAGCGTCTTTAATATGAAAGTCGGAGAGAGCGCTGTGGCTAATTTACACCCACCTTGCCACTAACTGGGGACTAAACTGGCACACATACCCCACCATTACACAGGGCCGATTGCCCCTCCAACTTTTTGTGCTAGCATCCATTTGTGATGACCTGAGATTCTGAAATTTCTTTTCAACTATTCGTCCTACGAGTCTTGCACTCCTTGTCAAGGCGAAATCGCCCGGATTTGGATGCCATACATTAAACTCAAACAAGTAAATAAGCAATCATGAGTGAGCTCGCTTCAGCGCCCGTGCTGTCCACTCCAGACGACCACATCCTCGAAGTCCCGGCGCAAACCGAGACCAAATCAACGCTCTCTTCCGATGCGCTCAGAACGACCTACGAAATTCCGCGCACTGCGGCAGAGATCCTCCAAGGCGGATGGAAAAGAGTCGCGCTGCAATTCCCAGATCACATGCTGGTCGACGCACCGAGAGTGGTCGAAGAGCTGAAACAGGAGCTCGCAAACACAGGCACGCAAGAAGGAGCCAAGGATTGGAGAATATGCATCTTGGCAGACACGAGCTACAGCGCCTGCTGCGTCGACGAGATTGCGGCCGAGCATGCGAATTCGGATGTCGTGATTCACTACGGCAGAACGTGTCTGAGCCCGACGAGTCGACTGCCTGTCATATACGTCTACACATCACATGAGCTGGACCACGATGCGGTGGTTGCGCAGTTCACAAAGGAGTTCACCGATAAGGATACAAAGGCTGTGATCATGGCAGACTTGGTATATCAAGACCATGTGGAATCGATAACAAAGGCCCTTAGAGACTTGGGATACAGCAATGTGATAGCGACAGAAGTTGTCAGAGACCCTGCCGGAATCATACCAAACAGAAGAATAGCTGGCGTCTCAATAGATGAAGAGCTGCTAAAGTCGCATTCACTATTCCACATTTCAGACCCCCCTGCATCTCTACTCCTCGCCCTCCAATCCCGATTCGCTTCGCTACACGTCCTCTCCGTACCGTCGCCGACTTCCCCCACCCTCGATAACCCAACTTTCCGAACAGCAGGGCTTTTGCGCCGTCGCTTTGCTCGAGTGCTCACTCTTGCATCGGCCGGCGTCGTCGGCATCCTCGTTAACACGCTCTCCGTGTCCAACTACCTTTCATCAATCGAACTACTACGAAAGAAAATCGCCGCTGCCGGAAAGAAGAGCTATACCGTTGTCGTGGGCAAGCTGAATCCCGCCAAGTTGGCCAACTTTGCTGAGATTGAGGGCTGGGTGGTCGTGGGATGCTGGGAAAGCGGTCTTATTGAAGACGATGTGGGCTATTGGCGACCTGTTATCACACCCTTTGAGATGGAAGTTGCCTTGATGAGCGAAGAAGAGAGAATATGGGGTGAAGAATGGTGGGGGGGCATTGAGAAGCTAACATTAGAGGCACCGGATAGCAGCACAAAGAAGGAGGAGGAAATAAAGGAAGAGGAGGACGAAGCGGATGAGACGACAGAAGAAAGGGTTGAGGATGGCGTGGATGGAGAGGAATCACTACCTCCAGTCTTCGATTTGAGAACCGGAAAACTCGTCAGCCATAGCAGACCCATGCAACTCACTGCCAGCAACTCGAATGCTAAGGCACGAGCGACCAACGGGGGCAGGGAACAGCAGTCATCAGATGCCGTCATTAAGAGGACGGTGGGTGAATTGGCAAGCATCAACGGCGTGGCTAGCCCTGGGGCGGAGTATCTCAGAACACAGAGGACGTGGCAGGGACTGGGCAGTGATTTTGACAATGAAGCCAGCACGGTGATAGAGGAGGGACGGAGTGGAATTGCGAGGGGATATCACGTCGGCGAAGAGTCGGAAAAGCACTGATGTGGTTGTTGGATTTCAAGGATTTCAGGATACCACAAAGATGACGATTACACGAAAAAGGAATTGCTGGAATAAAGCAAACAAGAGCAATTAAGGCATCGATCATTCATACATAGCATAAAATTGCTGTTAGATATCAACGTGGGCTTTCCTCCGACTAGCCCTCGCAATATGTACAAACTGTAAACAACGAATATAGTATATATCCTCAACGGAAGCTCGCACAAGGTGAGACAAGAATATCAACCAAATGTACCCCATACAAAAGAAGAGTAACCCAGGCAATCATGCCGCCGTTTCCAAGTCATAAATCATCAGCGCTACGCGTAGCTGATTTTTTGCCATTGCCCTCGTAGAAAGTAAAAAATTCATTAAATCCGCCAGTCATCTAATCATCCAGCCGTCGTCCAAATAATTCGCTTGCTCGCCGCGTTCTCTCTATATCCGAAAAAAAAAAAGCCAAAATTCCTCTCCCCTTTTTTTTTCCTTTCCCGATTATACGTATACTCGGCGCGAAGAGTGGTAGCTGTGCCCCGAGTTGGAATGACTTCGACGACGATGGCCATGATGCGAGCTGCGATGGCGCACGACGCGCTCCTCGACAATGACGCTATCTCCGTGGCTCCAAGCCGCAAGCGCGGTAACGGCAAAGAAGACGGTGTTCATAATGGCAAACGCCCACGAGGCCTTGAGCATGGCGCACGGCTTGCGGATGGGCCACGAGTAACCCGGGATGCCCACATTGTGGATGTGGTTGTACCAGATGCTGTCGACGGACGGGTCCTGGCAGTCGGCGTATTGGATCTTGCGCAGGTAGACGATGCCGGCGATGAGGCCACCGAGGAAGCAGAGATCGACGAAGGAGATGAACATTCCGTTGTGGGAGGATCGCGAGTAGTAGAGCAGCGTGAGGAGGGCCCAGGCGAGAGCGAGGACGGTGACGATGAAGAGCACCAGGATGTCGTCGGGGGTGAGGATGTTTGCGTCGTTGAATTTCTTGACGAACCAGCTGAGCATACCAACGGGAGGTATCTAAGACGAATGAGCATTGAGGCGCAAAAGCCCATAAGAGGAGGGTGTTTCATCTTACCAGAGTGATAATCTGCGCGATGCGAGTGAATATGAAGACGAGTCCGAACAGCATCTTGGGCGATGGGAGCTGTCGCAAGATGCGACAGGCGACGATGTGATGATATGGAACTTCAGGCGCAAAGAATCTGGCAGTGTAAATTCAAAAAGATACAGCTAGCGAGCAAGCTTTCAAAGGATTCACGATATATCGTGCCTTTGAATCACTAGCAATGACGTGCCACAAAGAGAGAAAGTGGATGAAGGGGAAGAAAGGTAAGTAACGCGAAGCCTGTAAGGAAAAACGTGGGCGATATGCGCCTCAACTCCGCTTTATTATATACAAGCTATTACTACCTATTAAACCATGCTAATGTACAAGATGAGCTGCAGATGAAGGGGCGGGGGACCAATAGCGAGTGTGTGCGCAAGGCGTTCAGGGATTGTTCAGCTAGAAAAAAATATCGAGGTGGTTGGGAGAGACAGAGAGCTAAACATTATACGGGAAACCAAAGCTTCTAGATTTACCTATTGGAGGACAACAAAGGATTTTGGGACCTTTGCGCACATTTCTTTTAGCCGGATTAGACTAATAATACAAAGAAAATGGCAAAATATTGCATTTTACTTGGCGATATGAAGCTAGAGCCAAGGAATGGTTAAAAGCTAGTTTCAAAAAATGGTTGCACACGGATGACTGAAGCTCATTTTGGCCTTGTTGTACCTTACACACAGCTTAACAGCTCAACACACACGAAAAAAAAAACACTTGTAGTTTCTACCCAGGCAACGGAGTGGAGCCTTAAAAAGCAGGGGTGCATTTCCACTTTCTTGGCAGAAAAAGGTGGCTGGGCCCTGTTTTTTTTTGTTATTTAAGAAGGCTGATGATGGCTTGCCAGGGGTGATTTGCCTGTGGCTTATAAAACGTGGTTTGACTGGATGGCTAAGAAAACAAGAGAAGTCAGCCACCAGCCACTGAAATATGATGGTGGAGGCTAAAATTGATGAAAGGTTGTCACGAGAAGCTCTTCCATTTCTATTACTAAACTGTGCTTGCTTGGGAATGATTAAGGCAATTCTGCCATCGAGGGGCCTCAACTGGCCATGGACACGCACAAAGCTAATGCGGCAGCGATTACAAGTATGCAAACATACAATCAAGCACACCGCTCTCAACAGCAGTAGAATAAATGCTCTTCCACCCCAACTAAAGAGCTGTTTGACCAGCAGCCTCTGCCACGTGTTACGCCGTCAATGCTCGCCATCTCACAGCGTTGCCAAGCTGTTCGCCAATTTTTCGCATTTGTCCCGCTCGTACGTGTTTCTTGTCCACGTACATATATACGGATACTTGGCCCTCTGAGAGATCATTGATTCCTTCCCGTCACCGCTCCGCTTTAGGTGGGGTCGGCACACAGGGACCGACGCGGCGGCGGCGGCATCAGCACAGACCCGAGCAAAAATCGGCTGATGATGCCATGCAAGATTCTGCGGGCACAGAACAGACACAGCAGTGATTCAGCCAGAGAATGAACAAGCTGAGTCTTGTTAATTAAAGAACCATTAATTGAATATGTAATAGAAAGAGGAGTATCTTTTATTCGTCTCAAGGTCGTCATCGCACGCAGCAGGTAATCATTTTATACTTCATTAATTCATACTATATTTCATACTTTAATTCATACTGTCGCCGTTTTGACATGACTCTGTCGCCAAGTCCCTTGCGAAAAAAAAAAGAAATACCAACATAAACATTTCAAGTAATAACTATCCAAGAAATCAGGAATCAAGGTAGCATTAGGGTATCATCCCTCCAATCCCACGCAGTAAGCATAAACCAAAAACCAGTGCCAAGTCCTACAAGCCCACGTCGACACAACATCCACTGCATCGCATCCATTGCATGACATCTCATTGCTTCGTTTCATCTGTCGCATCATTGTCGCATATAAAACAGCGCCCATTTGCTATTTTAAACGTTGGAGGGGGTAGTCTTGTCAGCCCGCGCATGGCCCCTCATGGTGGTCAGGCCCTCGAGAACGGTGAGCGCCAGGAAACCAGCCCACAAGAAGAATGCAAAGGCAACGCCGGCTTCATTGGTCTGGCACCAGCCATTTCCGTGGCATGCTGGCGCGCCGACGAAACACGCAAAAGCAATAGCACCTGCAAACCAGAAAATCGTCGTGAGGACCAGCAGGACAAAGGCGACAAGAGCGTGGTAGAAGCGAGCAAGGTAGATGGGCGTGATGGCCAAATAGATGAGAATGAACAAGCTCCAAATTGAATCGAATAGCAGGAATGCATATGTGGCCGGCGATGAGGCGCCCCAGCCGCTTGTCATGTTAACGACTGCAAAGACGACATGTTAGTTGTGAATCCAAAGCAACAAGACTATAAAGATGCAGCTGCATGGTGAGACTTACGGTATCCTGTAATGCCCAGCTCGATGATTGTGAGCACGGCAAGGACAATGTGGATGATGGTAATCATTCCGAGAGCCATGTTGCGCGGTGTTGACGGCAAGTTGCCTTTTTTTCTAACAATATTTGTAATAACTATCTTCTCTTTGACGAGACAAAGCGCCTTATATTGCGAAAAGACTCTATAGCTTTCGAAAAAACCGACAAAGGCCTCGAGGTGGGAGGAGAGACGGGTTTTTATCAGTGGCCAAGCTATGTACCTGGAGCGTCTCAGCGAAAGCGGGTGGCGTCGAATTAGGTGGTTAAAGATGCGGAGCTGGCTGGCTCAGAGCGTGTGTCGACTAAGGATGGCGTGTGATGGCTGTCCAGTCACCGAAGAGCACTTGTCCAAGGGGGGCTCGAATTCGGGCTAGTTGGGCTGCGATGCAATGCGCTGACTTTTGTGAAGACTGCTGCTCTGGTAGTTGTTGGGGATGGCGATGCTACGCTGCTGATGGAGCTCTCTTTTAGGCGATAAAGATGCAGTTGCAGAGAGGCACGATGCAAAGAGACGGAGATGGAGATGAGCGACAAGAAGAAGAGCAGAAGAGACAGAGACAAGAGAAGCACAGGCTTTAATAGTACTGATCCAAGGCTCTCTTTGATTCTGTCTCGCACCTTGAACAGCGGCCATCCAACCATTCCTTGGCCTGGCAAGAGCTGCTGCGAGAGGCGTGATGTCATTCGCTGTGGCTTGTCGCTACGTCACCGCCAACCGCTAAGGGACCAAGGGACCTCGCAAGGACTCGCAGCACAAAGGAATTTAAGCGCCAGCTGCCTGTTTCACGATCATCGCACGCCAAGTATCGACCCGGTACCGGCCAGAGTTGATCCCCGTCCTCAGCCCCAGCAGCTAATCGCAGACGAAGGGTGGCAGATGATCAGACAGTACCGATGGCTCTCCGCACTGATGATGCATGCATTACCACCTCGCGTCGCCAGCTGCAAATTTTTTTTTGCTAATGCCCTGCTAATTGTTCGTCTCGTGGAGTCTTGAGCGAGGGCAGCATCCACTGCGAAAAGAAGGACTGGCGATTAATCTACGCGCAAGCCCTTGATTGGCCGGGGTGGCTGAGCGATTCCGTCCTTTTCTACAGCGTGGAATAGCGCCATGTGCCTACGCACCTATGACGGCGTGCAGTGGCTTGGTCTAGCCGCGTTCTTGTGGAATTCGTCAACCATGTAAGAAGGTGAAGAAAAAGAAAAAGAAATACATGCAAACGTTGGTAGATGCTTCATGTAGATGGAATCATAGTGTATGCTATTTTCAGATCAATGAGCTTCTTTGGCGCTTCATACGCTTTGTTGGCTATTCTTAGTGTACGAGGTCGTAACAGTATTCTTACTCTGGATTGTAAGAAGCCTTGGGTGCACAGGTTCCATTGGCTGGTTTGGCATCAGGTTTGATACCCAAAGTTAGGATCACGCAGGGGTTGTAGCAATAGGGCGCGCGTATTCGGACCCGTTGGTGTCTCATAGGCCAAACTTGATTGACTGCGACACAAGCCGCACTATGCGGGATGCTAAGCTGCCGTGGGAGGAGCCGGATGCCGGTCCAAAGCTGTGACCTGTTGGTGTGCTGTAACAGCTAATCGAGCTTCAGTTCACCACACCAGTCTGGCTCTAAGCTAAGTAATCAACTCTTGTCTCCCAACAAGCCTCATTGCATTGACCAAAGAAATGTTCTTTTTTTCTGGGACGATGGAGCAACTGCCAACAAGTGAGTGCATAGCCAGCAATTCTGGTGGAACAAATGCAGGCACCTAGTAGCAAGATATCAAGAGCCAACGTTCAAAATGGCCAACCAAAGAGAGATAGTGTAGGCATGGCATGAAGAGAGGACAACGAAACAAGTTCGAGCTCCCAATTCTTTCTTTCTTTCTTTCTTTCTTTCTTTCTTGCCTTTATCTTTCTTTTTGTTTCTGATGCAACTTTCTTTCTCAAATTTAATCGATCGCTTGATAGTAAGTAGCTCTAAAAACGGCTTTCTCCAACACTGGCAGTACCTGACCAACCTTGGCCGCCATAGCTCTGCTTTCTACGATGAGTTAGTCTTCCCTCCTTCACATATACGCAAAAAAAAGCATCATCTGTCCTTAAATAAAGGATTAGAGGCTTCCACAGCAAAAAATAAATATGACACTCGATCCAGCCAGGGCTCGAACCTGGAACCTCTGCCACCGGAAAGCAACGCGCTACCATTGCGCCACTAGACCAACTGCATAGCATCGCCATGAGCCAAAGTGACTCTTCAGGAGGCGCAGCTTGATGTGAGAACATGCGCTGAAGGGATGCAGCAGGATGAAATCGGCCATGGCACTTGGTTTCAGAGCTTTCGATTCACTCGTTCAATGATGAGAAAATGTCTTACAATTGGCAGCCTTTTACAAGTTTTCTTTGGCCCCGAGTTGTACGTATGAAGCCAACTCATAAGCGTCTCGTTCATGCGGACTTCATGGCGGAGATGGAAACTCCATATGTGTGTATTGACCACTTATGGCATATACGGTTCACTCGACTGGGAAAGAGTCACAATCCCAGATTTATAATCCAAATCGTTCTAGACGCATCAAATCGACTTGCCAACTACGTAGAATTGAACAAAATGAGTGTCCATAATCAGCATCAGCATCAGCTCAGCATCGCGTTGCTCGCATAAGCAAATGCGGGCTTGGCTATGGCGGCCGCGGTCGGCCGCCTACTTAATCAGGATCAAATCCGCCAATTTCCACTAAGTCCGATATAGATGGCAATAATACTCCGTACAAGGTACAGAGCGCTCACTCATAGTTTACTTCCTAATCGAATACTTCGTACTCTAAATCCTATAGCAGATCCTGTGGTTCATAGCTATTCAGAACCTTTGATCTGCAGCCATGGCTTCCACTTTTCCACCACCTTTGAATGCGGAAAGACCCACATCGCGAGCAGACAATGTCTGTCTGTCTTGCCGGCGGAAGAAAAAGAAATGCGACAAGGCACTGCCCAAGTGCCTCCAATGTCAGAAGTGAGTAGCTAGAGGTTAGGATCGTACCCGATTCTAGCCTCCTAACGCCATGATGGAACTAGGCTCATCGCTATAGATTGCATATACAATGCATATACGAGGAAGATGCCGACACTGTGCCCATGTTAGAGGAGTTCCGCCAGCTGAGGAAAAGGCTAAAGACGTTTGAGGGATTGCTCATCCCTGGAACGTCCAGGATTTTTCATTCAACTCCCCTAGATGCTAGCGCATCGTCTGCTGAAAGAACGAGTAGACTGCGCTCGACTGATGACTGTGAGGACCTCGTTTCGCGTCTTGATGCAGTAGCCTCAACACTGGACGTGGGCGATGAAGTCTACCAACTCCTTCAGTCGCACCCGGGAGAGATATATGGGGCATCACATTGTTATTTTGACAACATCCACAAATGGATGCCCATCATGTCACGGAAGCTGTTTTATCGCAGGTTAACGGAATTTAGCAAAACAAAGCGTCCGGATTTTGCGATCCTACTGCTGTGCATTCTCCTATCAATGCACTATCCTACAAGTAGTACCGCACAGGAACCATTGTACAGAGCAGTGCGCTCTATCTACTGGTACTTGAATGCAACTGTAGATGCGTCTCTGGAGATGATTCAGGCAGGGATTCTGCTTTCGTGCTACGAGTATGGCTTCGGCATGCACAAGGAATGCTATAAGACAATTGGCTTATGCGTACGCATGGGTCATTGGATGGGTCTACACAACGAAAAGCCCCCATCCGATATTGCTCAAAGCAGTGATGAATGGACTGAGGCAGCTGAGAGATGCAATATTTGGTGGGCACTGCTCATACGCGATAGGTTTGTATATGATAATCTGGAGTATATTACTTGGCCGCATACTTACCCCATGAGTTAGGTCGACTTTACTACCCGAGGCCACATTGACTAAGCCTTTTGCACACTACCAAGAGTCGATGCCAGAGCACCTTCCCTTTGAAGCTGTCGATCTCGATTCTTCATTCACGGGAGTTGGCGAAGATGGTGTTGCTCGTGACAAACGAGCGCTTGGTGGATTTGGCTACCAAGCAGAAGCGTGGCGCCTGTTTGATCGGACCATTTCCTTTCGTCAACGCCTAGCGACAGATTTAGAGTCAGACTCTTTGGGTGATGACAGGTTCCAACTGGATACTGAGCTCCAAGACCTCATGCGAACTCTTGTCGACCTGAACAAGGGTGCTAAATGTGGCTTCTGCGAACCTTCTGCTATAGTGCTCGTGTAAGTCCCCGCCTCGATATCGGTGATCACGCTATGATCAAAATACTATGAGAGAAATTCTAATGGCTGTAGATCCCTCCTCCTACTTCACACTCGACACCCGCATGTCACGGCAGAAGCTTTAAGCAAAGGACAAGTGGGACCGTTTCCGACCCATTGCACTGTAGCATCATCATTGGCTGTCCAGACTATAGTCCGTATGATTGTCGACATATCACAGACAATCAATAATCACTACTTTAACGTCAATGCGCTGTCCTTTCCTCCATCGTATAGCCATGTCGTTTACCGTGCTACTTTGGAGCTGATATCTTTCCATGGTGACATGGATAACACGGAGTGGAGCACGGCATTAGAAACGCTACGCGAGGCCACCTGGAACTATGGTAGGAGGTGGCAAGCTGCAGGTATGTTATAATGAGTTGCCAGCCATGGTGGTCTTCAATGTAACATATGACTAACATTGTACTCTATTTGTATAGCGAAAAATCTCCAATCTGTGGACATTATACTCACAAGTATGCTCTCCGCACCGTCCACTTTCAACTCATTTGAACCTATACAAAACGACCCATGCTTAGTCGCTTTACTCTCTAAATAGTAAACATGTGAACAGATATAGAGAGGAATAGACACTTGTTATTTTGATATAGATGAATAAAAACAGAACGAGTGGATAGAACATCTTGTTCACTAGTTTAGAGCCGAGATTGATAATTCTTACTTAACCTTAAAATGTCATAACAATTGCTTTTATAAAATAGTAGCGCAGGCCCTTAAATTGTATCGGTAGATTGGCCTTGAGACAGATTTATACAGACATCATTTATCATTCGTCGGCAGAGTCCCCACCAGCCAGTTGATCGACTGGGGCCGCCGCAGAAACCTGCGCGGCCGCCCTCGGCCGCGATGGCAGCTGAGCGAAGTGGATCAGGACCCTTTGCCCATGTCATAGACACAACCAGACAGACAATTTGAAATCTGTTTTGTAATGCCACAGCATCAATTTTTGGTTGAATTCATCCATGGAAACGCTCAGACTTCTAAAAATGGAGAACTCGACGTGTGTATATAAAGACGAGTATCGTCCTCCTATCAGGATAAAAAGCATTCTCATCACCAACACCCATACTTCTATACTAGAAAGAAACATCAATCTTTGCTCTTCATTTTAACCTTCAAATTGTCTTCATTGCCAAAATGGTCACCGTCGCAGTCGCTGGAGGTAATTCCACCATTGCCTCAAACATCATCAACGCCATCCTGGCATCCAAGAAACATCAACTCGTCATCCTCTCTCGCTCTCCACAGCCTGATCTTGAGTCAAAAGGCGCAGTCGTCAGAGTTGTAGACTATGACTCCCACGAGCAACTCACAAAGGCCCTCGAGGGCGTTCACACTGTCCTGAGCTGCATCTGGGCTTACGGTCCGGCCATTGCCACTTCGCAGCTTGCTCTGCTAGAGGCTGCCAAGGAGGCCAAAGTGAAGCGATTTGTCCCGTCGGAATGGGCAGTCCCCGCATACAATAAAGTTGGCTACTATAAAATCAAAGAGAGCGTTTGGGAAGCAGTCAAAAAGTCCGGACTGGAGTACACGCGCTTCATCAACGGTCTTTGGTTGAATATCTGGGCTGCAGATGCGCCGCGAGAAGAGGACGTCGGACGCGCTGGCTACCTTGGACCACCAATAATCATCGATATCAAGGCCGGTAACGCCTCAATTCCCGGAGATGGCTCCAGCCGGGTGGCTTTCACAGACATGAGAGACATTGGCAAGTACGTCACCGCGGCTCTAGACTTTGAGAAGTGGGACGAGGACAGCATTATTGTGGGAGAAAAGCTTTCGGTCAACGAATTCGTTGACAAGGTTGAGAAAATCACCGGAAAGTCTCTGAATAAGACTTATTTCTCTTTGGAGCAGCTCGATAGCTTGATTGCGGAGAATAAAGAACCCATGATGACGATGATTTATGAGTTTTTGAAGCTCATTGAAGAGGGAGATCTTGACCTGACGGCAACAATTAATCAGAAAGCTCCGGAGGTGAAGCCGATTACGCTTGACGCGTTCTTGACGACACACTGGGGAACTGCGTAGTTTGGCAAAACAGTTTCATATAGATTTTGTGTTGGTCGCAACAATTAGATACTAGTCTAGGTAGCTTAATCATTGCATGAAAACTTTTCTTGTACGACTATCTCGACTTACTTCTTAATTTCATCGAGAATGCTCATCTCTTACGATTTCAATTTCTTAAATTTCTTGTTCATCATTCACAACCAAGGCTATTAAAAAGTGGCCAAATAATTCTTCCTTATATATTTATATACCCAATTACCTAACATTTAAAAACTCCCTAGATACAAGCGCGGTTTATACAAACAACTTCATAGCTATATACACCAAGCTTTCAAGAACGATAAGGTATCCAAAAATTTGCGTCTAGTACAATTACACAACCAAGCAAGCCTTCCACAAAGTTGTAGAAGCAGAGAAGATCTTGGTCAAATTGGGCTGGTCAGTGTCTCCTCCGAATCCACCAAAAGCATCGAGCTCAACACCGGCGTCAATCTCCACAGAGACTTCAGCAGTGCTGTTACCGCAAGCAGTCTCGCCAGCAGTGCTAGCAGCTCCGGCAAAGTTGGCAGTCAGCTGAGGGGCCTTGAGAGCGATGCCACCGACGAGGCCTTCGTCGAAGAAAGTGGCGGCGAGCTGCAGAGTGGCGGTTGGGACGATGCTGGCCGCGAGTGAGACCTGGCCACTCAGTCCAAGGCCCTTGGCCTGGATGACGGGGCTGATGTTGACACCCTGGCCGAGGGTGAAGCCAGAGCCGTCGGGAAGGGTCGCCTCGACACCGACGGTGGCGGTGGCAGATGCGGTGAAGCTGGAGATGGAGGCTTCGGCGACCAGCTGCAGTTGAGGGCCGATGGTGACTACGTCGGCAATGGTGAAGCCTGCCAGGGCGGTGCTGAAGATGGGGATGTTGGTGGATAGCGGCGATGTGAGGCCGCCGCTGGCAGTGAGGCTGACCTCGAAAGTGGCGCCGAGGCTGTTCGACGTCGTGACCGAGGCCTCAAAGCCGTCAGACAGAGAGAGTGTGATGTCGGCGTTGAGCGTGCCCTGGGTGTTGCAAGTCGAGCACGAGATGCCGAGGTTGACGCCGTCGATGGTGGTGCTGTAGATGGGGCCGGAGAAGTCGTGGCTCACATCAATGGCCACATCCTTGCTAACGGAGCGAGTGCTGGCGCCGGTGGCCGGAGTGCCGCTGATTCGGATGCTGGCGTCCTGGGCGAAGCTCTTCCACGCGGCCTTGGTGGCAGCCAGCGTGGCCGTGTTGGCCGCGGTGTCGTAGGTGACGGACTCGACGGAGAAGGGCTGTCGGCCGCTGTCGCCGGCGCAAGTATCGCCTTCGGCGACGTAGATGATGGTGTTGGCGGGCGCCTGGTTGACCCAGGCCCAGGCAGTCTGGGCAGCCTTCAGGGAGGTGGCGCTGTCGAACTTGACGGTGACATCTTGGGAGCCGCAGTCGACTGATTCCACAACGTTTTGGAAGCTGAGAGCGCTGAGAAGACGGACGCCCTGGTTGGCCGTCACGGTCAAGTTGGCATAGATGCCTACAGATTACAGAGAGAAAGAGTTAGATATCCACCCTTGAAATTCCTTATAGGCAACAAGGTGAGATGGATTCACATACCTTGTTCTTCATGAGTCCAGATGAAGTGGTCCTGGGTAGCCAGCTTCAAGTCCGATCCACTGTTACCGGCCGGAGACAAGACCAAGTTGGCCGGCGCTGCGGGCTCTCTCTTCAAGAGCACCGGGCTCGCAGACACGTAGCTGAACAGCGCGACTAAAAGGCCGGCCGAAGCAGAGCTCTTCACAAACATGATGATGATGCTGTCGGAGCTTGAAGTTTCTTCACAACAGATTCAATTGCTTGAGTAGAAGAGGCAGTCTCAAGGGTAGCTCCGGGCTTATAAGTCTGTTGTGATGGGGAACAGACAAGTGATTGTTGCTAAAGATCAGGATCATGAGTGAGGCCATCATCGAACTAATATAGTTTCGGCCGAGAGAATTGAACTTCACGAGGAAAAGGAAAGGCCGAGCAAAGAGACAACATTCGGATACGATCATCGCCGTCAAAGCGCAAAAAGCCTCCATACTGGAGTCGCTGTCTGTCAGCAAATACCCCCGACTGAAACACCACCTGCCTTTACGGAGCCATCCGAAACCCACAGGGCAGCTGGGCAGACACGTTTAGGACAAGGGGCCGCAAAACAGCCAGTCACGCCATTCCCCAAATCCTTTCCAGAAAAGACAAGAGATGGTTTCAACGCGTAGCTTCATGTGCCTGATCCTTACCGTACTCGGACACGCACAGAGCAGCATATGCCTCGGCCATCGCCGTGAAGCTGTGCAGCCATCACAAAGTTCTGGAGTAATCCCTAGTGTTTCGCCATTTCTTTTTTTTTTTTTTTTTTTTGCTTTGTTTACTTAGCTGCCTAAGCTTAAACGGTTAGGTTACAGATATCGTGGACGATCCTTTTATTAGAAGGTGATTTTGACTCTGTGGAGAAACTGTTTGGGAAATTCGCTAAAACCGGCAAGCGGATGATCATAAAGTCTCCACCACTCGGTGAGCACGCAAAAGAACAGGTACATCTGCATACACGAACCCATAGGGCTATCCCGGTCGATGCTGCTACTGGTGTAGATACGAGATATTTTCCCGCACTGATTTCTCGATGCGAATGACGAGATTTGGCCTGGGAGGCCCAATGCGGGAGTTGCATTCGGTACTGACGGCAAACAACAACATGGGACAGACGCACTGCCGATGGCACTTACAGATTACGGACCCCAGTTAAATGGCCAGGGATATGTCACTATGCTCTAAAACAAAAGATGGTTCTCGACCCTTTTTAGTGTAGGCAGTGACGAATGGCATGTGAAATCTGATACCGGAACCAGTAGCAGCCATAGCCATCTTTCTTCTTGGCTCCGTTTTAGCCAAGAACTTGGGGAACTTTTATTTTCATCTTGTCCCAATTTCTCCCTTCTTTTCTTCTTTTGGCCCTTTTGCCCAAAATGGCAGAGCCAGAGCCCGGACACCGGCCCCGGATATTTGCTCCACTTTGAAAATGGGCAACCCCGGCTCGGGACATGCAGCCCCGGACAAACCGGCAGTATTCTTGAACGAGCAAGAGGAAAAAATCGCCCATTAAGCGAAAGAGAGAGATGCATGTCATTGATCCTAGTAACTTTCTTCTTTTTGTAAATTGATATCGTGAGTGGATCCAACAAAGGTTCTTAGTACTATGTCCGGCATCGGGCTGAATTTGCTTCTATCCATGATGCTCAGTCTTAAAACACCAGATGTGAAAGCACAAAATCTTCAATTAGTTTATGTTGCACAGCTCTAGAAGCCAGATCACTCTTCTTGCAGGCCCGATAACCTTGAACGTATCTTTTGAAGAAACAAACATACCCATTTTCTAATTGCTGCTATGCAAGACGTATTGCCCCAAAACAATGGACACAGCATTACTCGCGTGCTGCAAAAAGGAGGAATCCATGTTATCTCATTCGGTGAAATTATATTCCATGCTTCAATCAAACAGCAATTAGACTCAGTTTCGCCGACAACATTCAACAACTAGACAAGACATGGTTTAATCTCTAGGAAGGTTAAAATATAGAGAGAATTAGTCCTACCTCTCATGCATAAATCCTTGCTTCGATGGACGATTCGATACGCGTTATATCTCCGCTGCAAATCCAAAAGAGGCATTCGGGCACGATGGGTGCACTCGCACAAATTACGAGGGCTCCCTTCTCCTCCAACCCCCCTCCTCATTTACCCATGCACGAGTGCGGAGCTTTATCGGGCGTCTTGGTCTCTTCCATGCAAGTTCCCAATTTGGAATGTCCTTAACAACGTGGGTTTACCTGGGGACTCGCCCTTCTTCTCGAACTGGACTGCAGGACTCTGTTAAGCAGGGCTAAACCGGCCATTTGTTCCTCTCTAGCCTCCAGATTGCAACTCTATGTTTCTCAAGGTAATAACTGTACTGTATTGATTAGAAATGTTTAGTATTGCAACCTTATAATCGCTCTCCCTATTGATGCCTCATTTAAGAAAAATTACATGCCACAAGCACTTTCACATTCAGGCATATCACAGACTAGATAGACGTAAAGCCGAATGCTACGTCGCACTGGGCCGTTTGAAAGGCTACTCTTGGCTTTCAAGTCTTATCATGTCTATATTAAACTTCCTTGCAATGCTGAAGTCGGCAGTACTACGCTGTAATCAGTTGGCTATAAGCCCCCAATGAAGATGTTATTTTTTTCTAACCAATTTGATGATCTATGTATGCAAAAGCATTATGTGGCGCAACCAAAACTTTCATGTACTTTTTTTTCCCCGAATTAATTACCTTCAGCCTTGAGGTCTTTCTCGACCTGGCTCTTAACAAGCTCCCGCACCTTCTCCCATGAGTTCTCCACAAGCGTAACGCGCTTCTCTTTCGTCGAGAGAGCCTTGAACTCATCAGGAAGCACCTGCTCCTCAAAGTTGAAGTTGGGCTCGTCCGCCAAGGCCTTGGTAACGACATCTGAGAATTTCGCAGGGTGGGCTGTTGAGAGCGAGATGTGGTGTGCGTTTGAGTCGGTGCGTGCAATAGATCTCTCTGATGCCGTGACTCCAACAGCCGAGTGGGGATCCAGGACGTAGCTGAGCTTCTTGTAGCTAGACTTGATTGTCTCCACAGTCTCTGAATCGCTTACACGCTCGCTTTCAAATGTGCGGCGGCCGTTATCCATGATCTCGTCATGTACAGGTCCGAAACCGCCTGTGGTTTTCAGGGACTTGTACCACGCAGAGACCTCTTGACCAGCTTGCTTTCTGTTGAACTCCTCATCCATGCCAACAGTTGCAGCGAAGTCTACACGAAGAGTTAGCTTTAGGCTATGAAATCGGACCGAGCGAGGGAACTTACCCCTAGCCAGGAACCACATTAGTCTCTCAAAGTTACTGGAGACCAAGATGTCCATAGCCGGGCTCAGCGTTTCCTTGCAGTTCTCGGCTTTTGAGCTGCTCTCATCCTGAACAGGGCTCTTTACATATCGGCCAGTCTGCCAGAAGCGGTGCAGAATGTCGTTCCTGCGGGGATAGCGTTAGTAATTGTTGATCCTAGAATAGCTTTCGTACAAGTATCGTCATTGTTCAGATGAATGACACAATCGTAAGAACCAAGATTAGTATGTTCAGCTCGGTCACTTACTCATTTGTTGCCACTAAATACACACGAGTCAGATTCGGTTTTCAGAATGAGGGGATTGGCGAAGGGAACATACCGACAAGCTTGGCCACAGGAAGACCCATCTGCTTGGCAAAGTATCCGGCGAGGATATTGCCAAAGTTGCCGGTGGGGGTCACAAATCTGACCTCATCTCCAACATTGAAAGAAGAAGATTGCCTGGCGAGTGAGAAGTATGAATGGAAGTAGTAGACGATTTGAGCGAGGATCCTCGAAAAGTTGATCGAGTTAACGGCGCCGAGCTGCAAAGCCTCGTTTGCGTCGGCATCGCCAAACATGGCTTTGACGATATCCTGTCATCTTGTTAGCTTGTGGCTTTATCCTTTCTGTTGTCTTCCAATCATGTTCGATACTCACTTGGCAGTCGTCAAATGTTCCTTCAATGGCAAGATTGTGCACATTCGCATCTGTGCAAGTTGTCATCTGCAACTCCTGGATGGGACTGATGCGGCCCTTGGGATGCAGGATGAAGACGGAAACATCCTTTTTGCCCTTGAGACCGTAGATGGCAGCGGATCCGGTCTAAAAAAATGTTAGAGCAATCATCGTATAAATAGCGAGTATGAGCTTACATCACCGCTTGTTGCGCCCACAACCGTCAAATGATGTCTGTCTACTAGCAAGTCAGCACATGTGCACACACTCCGGTTATACCAAAAACTGCTCCATCTATAAGCCTACCTTTTCCTTCTTTGCCCTGGTTCTTTCGAACGAGGAAATATTCAAAGAGATTGCCCAAAAATTGCAGAGCGCCTTAAAAATGTCAGATCAATGATGTCACCCTATCCGCACAGTCGTGGAGCATACAGTCTTTGAAGGAGTAGCTTGGACCGTGGAACAGCTCAAGCAGATACAGATTGTTCTCTAGATGCACCAGCGGGGCGACATCTTTCGAGCGGAAGGTCGAATAACTTCGATCGATGATGGCTTTCAGATCGTCTGCGGGAATCTCGGATCGCGAAATGTAGAGGCTGAGAATCTCAAAAGCCAATTCGGGGTAGGAGAGGTCTTTCCACTCGCGCTGAAGTCTGTCTTAGCCATTGGTTCACGGTCATGACTGTGAAATAGACGATCGCAGAATGTGATATCGAAAATCGCATTGTTGCGCACATACCCATTTGTCTGCAGTTGGAACCTGATGCGGCAGAAACAGGCCCCCGTCGGCTGCGAGTCCCTTGAGGACAACGGTCTCGAATGACAACTTCACAGTGTTAGCACGTCGTTGTGATTATTGCCTGGTAGGCAGAAGAAAGGGAAACGAACATCGTAGTCGCCGCCTCTGGTAGAGAGATAGACTTGCGACTCGGTATGAGTCTTGTTCTCTGCGCCGTTTGCCATCTTTTTGCAGCTTTTGCAGCGTTGATGTTTGTCTAGAGATGCAACCAATTGCCCCTCCGATCTGAGGTGGGTAGGTTTTGACAACAGCCCGGAGCATAAATCGGCCGGCCGAAACCGGATAGACTTTGAACAGTCACTGGCGCCAATAAAGCTTGCGCTATATTAAGCTTGCAGGCGCTATTTACAAGGTTTACAGCAAAGAGGCATACAAGTTTCTATTTTAGATTTCATCTCACCTTCACCAATATATTAAACAAGAATCATATCTTCTATCATTCATTTATATTGATATATTCAATAATTCAGCTTGTTCCTTTGACGATAATCTTGCACTTCAATCTTGCGCTAATTGAAGTTTCTTGAACAACTATGTAGCCTTTCACCCTAGTTAATGCTAAAATACGGATAGATTAAGGCAAAAGTAAAATAAGCGGCTAATATCACTCATTCACATGCATTACCCGATATCCTCTATTCAAGAAGTGACCTAGGAAAAATATACACCCAAAACCAGCGCCAGCTTAGCAAATTCACAGTTACATCATCTCGAGTCGCGGTCAACTAAAGACCTATTCAAGTAACTAAAGCTCAAGTCTAGCAGCTCAATGCTGCTCGCAGCCTGTGCACTTCGAAAATTCTTGGACACATGCTTGGTAAAGCACTTTCATTAAATTCTTCAAAGACTGCCCTTAACTTAATCTTAGCAAGGGATCCAGTACCATTCATGTGCCACAAATATGCAGTGATCTTGGGCCATTTTTGGCTGGTTCTTATGGCCTTAGCAAAGACGAAGAGATCATTATTTGTAACAATCTATTCTAAGAGAACTACAATCATGCATTCTATAGCCCGGGTTTCCCGGTTACATCACTTCTTGAGATGGTGACAGATCCGGCGCACTTAGATTCCTGCATGGTCATGGAAATGTAGAACAACAATAATCACAATGAATTGCATGATGTACTGAATTGTACGAGTCTATAAGGATAATATTGCGTCTCTGTTGACTTCAACCTTTGCTGCATAGTCCTATCATTGATACCAACTGAGAGAAAGTGTCAGTAGCGAGTAGCATAATTTTTGGCAAAAGAGCAGGATTCCAATATATAATGCGATGAGAGTAGTCTAAATAACAATAGTAATGATTAGATAAAATTACTTATTTGTTGAAAAGACACATGATAGAGAAGGTGGAAAATATAGAAGTAAAAAATAACTTATTTCAGACACTCAATGTTTCCTCGATATATATAAGGACCACCTCGGAGCAAGAAATACAGTATATAACAGAGTAGGCGGCCACTACTAGTTTTATGTAGAGCAATCAGTACATAGAAATAGAAAAGAGCCATTAGCTCTATCATGATTAGAACCCCTTCGCTGCATCACACTCAATTCCAGCAGTATCAGAATTCAACATTAATACATTGCAAGTTCTATATTGATTAGCTATGTACATGTGACGGAAGAAATAACATAGAAAGATTTTATAACTTTGTAATATTGAAATAAATTCTAAGGTACCTGCTAAGATGGCTTATTAAAATATAGAAGTAAAAAATAACTTATTTCAGACACTCAATGTTTCCTCGATATATATAAGGACCACCTCGGAGCAAGAAATACAGTATATAACAGAGTAGGCGGCCACTACTAGTTTTATGTAGAGCAATCAGTACATAGAAATAGAAAAGAGCCATTAGCTCTATCATGACTAGAACCCCTTCGCTGCATCACACTCAATTCCAGCAGTATCAGAATTCAACATTAATACATTGCAAGTTCTATATTGATTAGCTATGTACATGTGACGGAAGAAATAACATAGAAAGATTTTATAACTTTGTAATGTTGAAATGAATTCTAAGGTACCTGCTAAGATGGCTTATTGCTAGTTAGTGAACCATGTCGCTGGAGAAGTATTGCTATCAACATGAACTTACCGTGTGAAAGCTTAGCTACGACTATAAAAGTCAAATCGTAACTTTTAGGCGCTCAGATCGCAGGGGAAACCACCACAGCAAAAACCGTGACCAACACCGAAGGCGCCCTGGAAGTCAATGTTGAAGCACCCATCGCCAGTCACCCAGACAGAGGCGTTCCAGCTGTAGTCACCATCGCTGGTTTCAACAAAGCTATTTTCAGGTCAGTCATCTCCCCAACTATCGACTGTATATATCTATACACTCACCTAATTTCTTTTCCTTGACTCGACAAGCTTCCGTCATAGTCCCTACCCTCGTAGGTTGATCCAGTGCTGTAGTCGGTCACATAGATATGCAGAATGCCGGGACCCTCGCCACCACCCTCATACCACGTGCTGAATTGTCCACTGAAGGCAGCAGCAGAGCTGGTGAGGGCAAGAAGGCTGAGGGCAGAGAATCTCATTTTGGCTGATGTTGTGAAAGGATAGGCCTTGAGATTTAAGATTTGTTTTAGAAATGATGGCGATGGCTGTCTGTGGTGATGATTTACATTCCTTTACATGGAAACATGACGATCCTTATATAGCTGAACAGTTACGATAAACAGCCCTGTTGAAAGACAATATCACCTTCCTTTTCTTACAGTATGTTGTGGTCCTATCCTAGGAGTTTACTCGCTTATGCGTAAGATTGAAGCTGATAGAGCTGTCTAGACTTTGTTGTACAAGACTAAGAATGAAGTCTTCTGCAAAAATCATCGGGCCAACACAGGAGTCTTGGCTCCATAATGCTGGACCGGAATAAATGCTAACTGTAACTGGTAAATTGCTTAACTGTCCGGTGCAGAGGCTATGTAGTAAAGGGTAAAGCGCCCGCTGTAAAAAAGATTTTAGTGTTGCCCGCCAACACCAAATTCAATAGCTCTGCCTATAAGGTATTCGGGCAAGCTTAATCTTATAGCCATGCCTTAAACGTATTGTGAATAGGAGTTATTAATCAACGATCAATAATACTTTATGAGTGTATAATGAGTAAATTATCTTCATCTCAATATTCTCCGATTGAACTAAACAATAATCCCATTTACTGATATCTTCTCTTATGGGGAATTCTGAGGCTCTATGTAGAATATTCTTCAAAATGCAGGCAATATTGGGCACATCTTTCTACTATCAGCCATACCAAGATACCCACTTCCAGTGCCGTACAGTGGAGATAGCGCCATCCGTGTTGTTGGTAATCGTAAACCAGGGCTGTCCGAATAGAGTAGGTCGGCAAACAGAAACAGCCACGTGTATCGTGAAACTGGAGAACCAAGTATGCAATGTAGTTGTCATGTATAGGCTCAGCTGCGAGAACAATAGAACCCACAAACGATGGGATAACTAATCCTGGCTTGGGGAGTGCTAGCCACCGTAGGCATCAACATATTATGGGGCTTTTCCGAGAAAAAGGATATAGAAAGGGCAGGGATTGCATAAAAAGTAAGAGCTCCGAAAGCGTCAGGAGAAGCGTTATAAAGGAGTTTCTCAATAATGCTTGAATAGGATATGCGACTATGCTAGACGTTCCTATCACTGGTATTGTAAGACAACATTGCGTATTGTAATAAGTCGTTTCCGTGAAGAAAAAATGCTATTGTATTCGATGCCACCAAGCGCAGCAAGGCCGGAGAAAAGCGAATAATTCTCCGCCTCAGCTACACCGTAGGTAGGCATCGAGTCGAGGTTATACTATCTAAAAAACAAAGGGCAAGGAAGATGAATACATGCACCTCGGAATAATAAAAACAGTATCAATGACTGCATTTTCGTATGTGTATTTTCCATTTTCATGTGCTAGTGCCCCCACCCCCTTTTGTTGCTCTTTCAGCCCTAACGGCTTCCCTGCTCGATATATTTCCTAAATTTACAACAGGTACTTCCCAAACAGGCATTTTCAGCCACAAGTGCTTCCTTAAAGAAAAAGTTCCACAAAGAATCGTACTTCCAAGCGGGCAATGATCAGCAATTAGTCCATAGGCACTAAGCGAGGCGAATGCAATATGTCTTGATTTCATAATTAAACTGTATGTAAATATTCTTGCTGTATGCTCCACATGCATCATTATTCTAGATACGTAGCGGAATGGAAGGTAAGCAATCAGATGTTACCCTGCACGGTACTCAATGAGCGAGGACTTGTACGGTAATGAACCACAAGAATCAACTCCAGCGTTGTGTAGTAAGAAGCTTTCTAGATGTAATACTAATGTCTTCTGCTTTTGTGGTTGAGGGTAATATAGCTGCCATTATGGGGTAGTGATGCACATAACTGTTAGCTCAAGTAACTGTGTGTGCGTGCTGTCCATAGCTCCTGAGTTGTCCACCCATTAGTATGTTATTAAAATAAGTATGTGCGTGGATGTAGGTGTCAAAAGCATATCGGAAGTCAATGTTGAGAGCTGTGGATTGTTGAAGAAGCGGCATACAGCTTGAAACACATTTATCAATAATGTTGTGCAGCAGAAGCTTGAGGGCGGAGTGTGATGAGGTAATCAGATTATCTCTTTGACTTACAGCCTCAGAAACCGTTCTGCTATATAAGCAGCACTTGCAGTGAGATGAGATCATTCCCTCAGCAGGCAATTAATATGGGACATTTACACAATGTGTTGCGACCTTTACTAGGGACACGAAGAATATAGCTTCGGGGTAACATTCAGGTTTATCAGGATAATCATGGATGGAGCATTCACAACTTCACCATGTACTTGATAGATTACTTGTAAAGTTGAATGAGCTACACTAGGAGATGCCACTGAGATTCTAAGTCATATGCAAGAACTTACTTTACAAGACCATTCATAACGCTTCTTGGACTAGCGAAGGTAGGCAACTGTTAACATGGGGCCGATGCAAAAATCAGATTGGCTTCTATAAATCAAATACCCAAGAAAGTAGCTTGTGACGATGCAAACGACTGGACAAGAGAGAGCCTGATCCCTCGGAGCGGTCTCTACGATGTACAACGTAGGGAATACAATGAAGGGATGAAAAGGTTTGATTCTCTTGTAACAAAACTAGGGGATTAGCTAACTATACATCTCCAATGGCGGACCAATACCTCCTTCCACATGGGGACGTTGGGCAAGTGTCTCTCAACATCGTAATTGGCTGCTTGACTTAAGGGTAGGCCATAAGTCTCAACGCGATTAAGGTGAGCCCGGCTCAGGTTTATCACCTTGGGAATATACGCGATACCTCGGTATAGACCAGAATGTTAATGATGTGGCAGAGGTCTTGAGAAATGACAAAATGCGTTCAATCCTCTTTGCTATCTATTTGATAATAGCAAAAAGAAAGAGTTTTCAAACATACCATTTCTATTATTTGACACACCATCTATAGCTCAACAAGTCAGACATTTTACCAATAATAGTATTGAGATCGCATGTACTCAAAATTAGCAGTAGTAGCGGTGGCAATAGCAGTAGCAGTAGCGGTAGCCATTGACAGGGGACTGGGGTGGCAATATGCTTATAGCGTAGATAGAGAGGTCTGGCTAATTGAATTGGGGTGCCAGACAAACTTTTCCCAGATAAAAAAGCAGAATCTTATGATACCAAGTATGCTTATCTCCGGCATCTGGATGTAAGGGTCAAGACAAGCGTACGGAGTAAACGCTCCGCATGTAATAACGCTTAGCCTATACTCATTGGTAGTCGACCAAGACGCCCTACAGCCGGGATTTACTGCTGCCGTTGCAGTGTTCGGATAGTCTTACAGGCTTTGCTAGCGAAGATGAGTTGAGGGCCGATCCGCTAATGGGATGGCCGAACCGAGGCACCTTTTATATATACCGGCGCATATCCTCCTTTTATATGGATTGTATCGAGGAGGCGAGGTCATTTCAAGGGATTCTTTGCTGAACTGTTGCTGATAGAGCAATCAGCTGGCTGCATTTCGTACGTTCTCATTTATCCAACTCAACATTACTTCAACATACCAGGATGTTTGTCCCGCAAAAGTCATATGCCAGGTCGGCAGTCTACTTGGTTACAGCAATGTCTTATTACGACTCTTCCCGCCATAAAAGTGGCGTATCGCCGATGATAATTGTAGCTATGCTTCATTGCATAGCTGAGACAGTGTTGATATTATAATAAGGGATATCTAAAAGTAATTGATTGATTTCCATCCACCCCCCCCCTTTTTTTTTTCTTTTTTTTTTTCTTCCAGTAATCGCCACTCTCAACCCGTCACCCGTCATAGACTACCGAGCTCTCATATATCACAACCGCGGCATCTCATTCGCTCCCAGCTAGATCGCACTGTCTGTGGATCATCGCCCCCTTCGGACACGGCCCGGCGTTCTGGATCATTTTAAGGGTCTCCCAACTGCCTAAAACCGCCACACTGCATCCAATTACATGCATTAAGCGGTGTTCCGTGTCTTTTATCAACTGAGAATCAGTATCTCCGGGAATAGGTTAGTCATGGGGAATTTCAAAATTCCCATCCTTTCTCTCGCCACATTTGCCGTTAAATGGGGTACTCCCTTAGAATTTGGGGGTGAGGGGCGAAACATTTTCCATTTAAAGCTTTCGTTCCTGTTTGCCATTTTCGCAACTGGAAGATCGGTGTCTGCTGTTTGCAACCAAAAATAGTCATGCCATCTATTCACGGGTCAGGCAGTCCCACTCAGCAAGCACCTCGTTCACCTGCCTCTGTCACCTCTCATACCTCTCATCTCTCTCGTCATTCTCATCTCTCTTGTCAATCTCATTCTTCCCACCATTCTCGTCACTCTCAGCACTCCCAAGGCTCTCAAACCTCTCAGCACTCCCGCTCTCTTCGTCGCCGCCACCGTCGCCGCAGCCGTCGTTCGTCCCGGTCTGTCGCTGCAAAGCCCGAATTGCCGCGAGTCGTCCTCGGTCACGGCACCATCGCCCGTCTGCCCACCGAGCTCAACAGGCTCTGTCTGTCCCGCCCACTCATCATTTGCAGCCCGTCTCGCCTTTCGCTTGCGAATCGCATTCGCACTCTGTTGCCCAACTTCGACGCCTACATCATCGACTCAGACACGCGGCCCGGCTCGGCCATGATGTTCGGTCGCGACTCTGTAATCAGCGTTGGAGGGCCTCGAGCCGTTGAGATGGCGAGAGGAATCAGCTCCAAGATGAGCGTTCCGCATATCTGCATTCCGACGAGGCATAGCGGTGCGGCTGGGCATTTTTCGCCGTGGAGAGACCAGCAAGTGGCTTCCGATAGCCCTGCAAGTTTTGAAGAGGAGGCTGCGGAGGGGGGACAGGAGGATAGTGATGCCTGCGGTAATAGCAAGAACAAGATGTTGCCGACGGTGATCATATACGACGAAAGATTCACAGAGAGCCATACAAGGAGATTTTCTGCTCCATCAGGCGTCTTTGACGATGCTGACGGCGATGTCGATAAAAATTCCGATAAAAGTTCCGAGTCCGGTACTGGCGCAGCCTGCAACAGTGCAGCTGTTGACATAACAGACAAAAAGATACCAGAACGGAGATCTACCAAGAGTAGCACGGCTCAGTGGAGTTATATCAACCTGCCAGGCGTCTGAAGGACAACAACAATCGTTTGAACTTTTCCTTAACTCAATTCCATCGACAACAATCGAATCCACAAAGACGATACGGCAGGCTAAAGCCGTAGCCTTTTGATACGATCCGTGGGGATCGTCGCCATCAGCTCTTCGCATAGTCCTGCCGCAGCATTTGCGCATTTATGAGACCATCAGATAATTGGCAAAAAGCGCAATGTAAGTCCATCAACTTCCCTATCAGACCGAGTGGAACAAGCAGCAATAAAGAAAGGGCTAGATGCGATTGGCGGTTCATCGCCGTAGAACAGCTGTTAAGTCAGCAGTATCAAAATCAGCTTAGATAGCAAAACGAAAAGACAGTAGATTGAAAAGACGAAATATTAGCTGGCCTCAAATTGCTATTTGGCCATGAAAATGCCCTTATTAATAACATCTTATCTATGTAAGTTCAGTTGCCTGCTTCTTCAGCACTTCCACCGTATCTGAAATAGAGGTATCACGAACCTCTTGTATATCACAAGCCTCTGGTATACCCCCGCTGGCAGCAAAATGGCTACCCTTTAATCCAAACCATCGAAACCCAAGATTCCATGGGCGCCCATCGGACCCAATTTGTGTTGCTGCATTTCTTTTCGTCTTTTAGCCCGTTGCTTCATCTCCTCCACCCCATCGTCACTATCATCGTCGCTGTCGCTTTCAGCAGCCCGTTTGCCATTTGCTGCCTTTTCATCATCTGAATCATCGTCCTCGTCGTCATCATCATCATCATCATCATCATTCTCGCTATCGCTCTGGTCGCCTTGGAGTTCCGATAATTCTTCCCAGACTTTGACTGTTCGACCACCAGCACTGATCAGACGGTTCTCCGAGTCGAATGCCAGCGAGACCACGCCCTCCATGTCGTCGTGCCGCAGATTGATCGACGTATTCACCTCTCTCCGTACCAGATCGACGATTCTCAGGCTACCATCGCCAACGCCGCAGACAACCTTCTTACCCACTCCTAGTTCTTTAGGTATCAGAGCAATTGCGTCTATGCTCTCTCCGCCGGCCTTTGGCGGATCGACAATGATGCGCTCTTGTTGGTCATCCCAAGCTCCTTTGTCCCACATGGTCAATACGCCGGATCCAGACCCAACAACGACAACGCCATTATTTCGATTCTTCTTGGGTCCCAGACCAGGCACGAAGCAAGAGCTTAAAAGTTCATCTTCCTGATCTTCACTTCGTACCAAGACTCCGCGTCGTACGTCTGTAACAGCCAGGGTTGTTCCTCCCGTGCTGACCCATTGCTTGGGGAAGCCACTGGTGCTTTCTTCTGTTGGCGGGAGTGGCGTGATAGATGAAACGTAGTCGGAATGAGGGTAATGGGTTTGCGCCGGCTTTTTACCCACAGCGCCATCGCGCAAGTCGATAATATGTAGAGCTCCCGTATCGGTCGCTAGAAGAAGATTCATTGGGTTGAGCACGTGGAGCAGCGCTGGGCCATCAGGCTTGGTGGTATTTGTCGGAATCGCAAGCTTCGAGATCACTCGGCCTGTTTCGGTGTCGTAGTGCTTGATCATCGCATCCGTGCCAGCAGAATATTGGTCTGTGAAGTTGAGCTATTAGTATTTGCGAGGTTACATAACAGTAAGAGGCAGATGCGCCTGCAAGAGCCAAGAGAACACCCACATTGTCCATCGTGGGAATTGGCTAGACAGCGACAGCTTCCCTTGTGTCTCTTCGTGCGCCAGACCGAGCCAATCGTCGATTTCCCATCGCTCAGCACGCTCGCATCTCCGTCGACGCTATCGTCCGCAGAGTTGCCCGGTGGCAATCGAAATGTTTTGACGACGCCGTTGGACAATCCAACGCTCAACAGAGGCGCTGTTGGGTGCAACGCGGTGGTGAAGATGTCCGCGTGAAGCGGAAGCGTGCAGGTGTTTTCAAACATGGTGCGTCTGGGCGAGGTCGTATCGATTCAGCGACGCAATCGCAGTTATGTACGCAAAGGAATTGACAATGTGACTGCGAATCTTGAGTGATAGTTTGTTTTACAAAGATATTTGCATCGTTCAGCAAGCCAAGCAGCAGAGAATAATCATCCCAAGCTCTCGTCACTTTATTCTCTGATCAGCTGATGCTTTGTTCGAGAATCTACAGCCCAAAGAAAAAAAAAAAGTTACGCACTGATAGATTAGATAGCCGTATCGATTGAGCTTATGCACTGTGCACCGTACGCATAAGTGTGTGTACTGTATGCATAGCTCTGTCCACCACAGCTATTACTTGCTCTCTTCGTCCCTAACACTATAGGATTCAGCTCGAATAATGAAGAACGATTGGACAGCGATAAAATTGTTTTATTTACTGGGTGGCAAAGAACCAATCTTTGCCTCGAATTTCCGCTCAACGTGGCGCATTTCTCGTCCTTGTGAGCGGCCTGGTCAAGCTTATAGAACAATCGAGACGAATTGAACATCATAAGTATCAAAACCCTAATCATGCGGATTTCAATCATACATGTAGCTTTATGGCTAGCCATGGTGGCCGGTTCACTTACGGCGGATTCTCGCGAAGCTGTTCGATGCGTCATGTATCTCACAGGGTGAGCTTCTTATTTGCCCTGCTCTCTACCTAAGCTTGCAGCATAGCTAACGTTTGTGTAGGCAACACGTGGTGGTCCCTTCAGATCATCATCTCGTGGGATCCATAACCCATGTGATACTGGCCTTTATGCGCTCTGATGTATTCAATGTGGACAAAACGCCTGCTAAATTCCCGCTTTTTACATCAGTTGCTGAGACGCGGCAGAAGTTCAGCGCAAACACCAAGATCATGGTCGCTATTGGCGGTTGGGGAGACGCAGGATTTGAAGAAGCTGCGCGTGATGATTTATCGAGGAAGCGGTGGGCCAGCCAAGTAAAGGCCATGGTTGACCAAACAGGAGCCGATGGCGTTGACATTGACTGGGAATATCCGGGGTAAGTGGATGTTTAACCATAGCGCCTACTGCAGAGCAATGGTTGTCTAATACTAAACGTAGGGGGAATCGTGACGACTATAAACTCATTCCGAATTCTCAGCGGGAATGGCAAATAGAGGCATTTGTGCTCCTTCTTCAAGAACTGCGTTCCGCCTTGGGGGAAAAGAAACTGCTTTCAATCGCGGTGCCAGCGCTAGAACGAGATTTGATGGCTTTCACGAATTCGACTATTCCGGCCATTGTGAATCAAGTTGACTTTATCAGTGTAATGACTTACGATATGATGAACCGACGCGACAACGTCGTCAAGCACCATAGTGGCGTGGATGACTCCTGGGAAGCAATGAAGCGATATATAAACCGTGGCGCCCCTCCGCACAAGTTAAACTTTGGACTTGGTTACTATGCCAAATGGTTCATGACCGAGCAATGCGATTTACAGCACCCATTAGGATGCCGCACTCAATTGCTAGAGGACCCCGCCAATGGAGCCGATCTTGGCAAAACTGCAGCTTTTAGCTGGCATGATGAGGTTCCCGTAGAACTGGCCAATTCTTTCAGCAAAGCTCATGCTCATGGCCGCTACTATGAAGATGGAAGCTACGGCTACTGGGACGGTGAAGAGAAGAGATGGTGGTCCTACGACACGCCTCGCACCATCCAAGCCAAAGTGCCTCGGCTTCTCGGCGAACTGCACCTAGGCGGGGTGTTTGCCTGGGGCTTGGGAGAGGACGCTCCGCAATTCATGCACCTGAAAGCGACTGTTGATGGTATTCGGGCTCTGCGCGGAGATGAGAGCACACACGATACTATGAAGGATGAGCTGTAACCAGCAGCGGCGTGTGTAAGTCTGGAGGTTGGCGATGTTAACAAAGGGTCGACATATAATGCTAGTCATTGATTGATAAGTTGAAGCAGCAGCCACCAAACCTTTGCACGTGGCCCCGAGACTTCCGTCTTATAGCAGGGAACATACAGGATGGTGCTGACGGAACATGCAGAGCTCGAGCTCATTCGGTAGACTAGCCTGAAAAACCCACGGGCTAGCAGTTAACCTTGCAGTTAAGTGTAACTAGAGCTTAAACATACACACGGCTTCGGTGCTGTTTTGGCGCAAAGTTTTGGAAACAGGCTGTATAAGTCAAGCGAATCAAAGACCCCAGTCTGACCACGCAGTCATTATGACAGCTGTCTGTGGGGAGAAATCGTGGAGTGCCTAGCCCTTTTCCCCTGAGCTCATCGATGCTCTTTTCACCGATACCCCGTAGTATCTGAAGCCATCTCCACCTCAGTGACATTATGCAGCTGTAAGACACAACGCAGCTCCTGGATGTCCTCTTGGCTATATTTTTTTTCTCGGCATAGGAGCCCGTAGAATTAAACGCCCCCTGATTCAATCCCAGATCCAAGCACAGAGAAGTGCACAACATAAAAATCCCACTCTTGGTTCAGCCAAATCGGATATTTAATTACTCATGTTTATGGCGGCCGGAAGACGTCCGAGACTTATTCGTTTCCAGACAATGGTATACATTTCATACAGCAATAATGTAGCTACTACTAATCCATCTATTAAGTTCCTTGTAGCATCACTAAATTGGATCTCTGTCAGAGTCTTGGCTGCATACTATTGTATCCGCCCTCCATGTAGATTCCTGACCGATTTGGAAGGATGCGGTTTTGCCTGGGCTATATGAAGGGCTCTGATTCCTCTGTCGCTGGTTTGATCTTGGCTTCAGCAGAGAGTGCTTGATTACTCGATAAGGTTTTGCAAGAGAACCGTTGTAACGATCGTGTTCTTTCAGCCCACTTTGATCCACTCTCCATCTCAACCAAAGATGCACTTCGCGGCCTCTCTCGCCGCCGCCGTTGGCTTTGCGGCCATTGACCACGTCCTAGCCAAGCCGTTCCCAGCTCCCGTCGATAACCTCAGGCCCATCACGCAGATTGAGCTCGGTCCGCGGCCCTACTATCTCGTCGACAACATGGATGACGGTCCTCTCAAGAGCAAGCTGGAATCCTGTCAAAACATGAAGATGAGACCCTCGTCCTTCTCCATCGCTCACCGCGGCGGTGGCCCTCTCCAGTTCCCCGAGCACTCCAAAGAGTCCAACCTCGCCGGAGCCAGAATGGGCGCCGGCATCCTCGAATGCGACGTCGCATTCACCAAAGATCTCGAGCTGGTATGCCGCCACAGCCAATGCGACCTCCACACCACTACCAACATCGTCACCATCCCAGAACTAAACGAAAAGTGCACCACGCCCTTTCAAGCAGCATCAAATGGCAAGCCGGCGAACGCCAAATGCTGCACCAGCGATATCACCCTCGCGGAATTCAAGTCCCTGTGCAGCAAAATGGATGGCTTCAATGCCAGCGCCACGACTCCGGAGGACTATCTCCACGGCACTCTCAGCTGGCGAACTGATCTTTACAATACTTGCGGCACCACGCTCTCGCTAAAGGAGCATATCGCCATGACCAAGGCTCTGGGTCTGCAGTTTACACCAGAGCTCAAGACGCCGCAGGTCCCTATGCCGTTCAATGGCAACTATACACAGCAAGACTACGCCCAGCAGTTCATAGACACCTTCAAAAAGGCCGGCATCCCATCATCTCGCGTCTGGCCGCAGAGTTTCCTCTACGACGATCTTCTCTACTGGTTGAAAGCAGAGCCCCAGTTCGCCAAACAAGCAATGTATCTCGACGAAATCGCCGACGTCGCCGGCCTTGAGGCAGCCACCCTCAACCTCACGCGCTACAAGGCCGACGGCATCAAAATTGTTGCCCCTCCGCTGTCTTATCTCGTCAGCAGCCAAAACGGCAAGATTGTCCCCAGCGAATATGCCAAAAGGGCGAACAAGCTGGGCCTCAAGATCATCACTTGGAGCTTGGAGCGTTCGGGTCCCATTGCCGGCGTGCATGCCAATGGCGATTACTACTACACTTCCATTCAGGATGTTGTGAAGAAAGATGGCGATATATATAACCTGGTTGATGTGCTGGCGCGACAGGTTGGCGTCTTGGGCATGTTTTCTGATTGGAGTGCCACGGTGACTTATTATGCCAACTGCTTCGGCCTTGGATTATAGACTAGGAATTAGTTATAGACATATACTGGAGAGAAGGAAGAAGTAAGTCTATTTAATTGGTCATATATCGAAAGGCTTAATATAAAACGTGGCGAAGATAGAATTAAATCGATAATAGAGCTGTTTAGACTAGAACAAGAAAAGGGCCCTACAGAATTTAAGAAACCAGCCTCTCACATCTCCAAATTCTGATCAGCATCTTAGAGCTTGTTGCTTCGTACAATAGTAACATTGGCGAAGTTGTGAGGAATAGCCTGTAGAGGCTGCTTCTTTCCATTAAAGAGGAGATCAAAGTATGCCGTCAAAATGCCATTCAGATCCTTGTCCAATTGGTGTGGGTCGATGCTTCCCAACGCCCCCTGAAGGGCCTTCTTGATTTCAGCAGAGATATTCACCGTGCTAAGAAGCATCAAGTCGTCCTTGAAAGCGCCGTGCTGGGTGTTTGCAATGGCAATTTCCATACTTTTACCCTTAAGATGAGGCCAGAACTGGTTCCACGAGGGGTCCTCGGCGTCGTGGCCCTTGCGGCCGGCTAGGATGAAAGGCTTGGTAATGTCGGTGCTTAGGATAGGGTCGACCAGCATACCGTCGAGATCGAGGCCGCCAACAACTCGCTTGTCGGAGTGGATGACGGCTGCAGCGGTGGCGCCACCAAAAGAGTGACCCCAGATGGCAAGCTGCTTGTAGTTGATTTTGCCGGGAAAGTCTGCGAGAAGAGGCTTCATGATCTTCGGGTCTTCGAGTTGGCTGATGATGAACCTAATATCATCAGTGCGCACCTGTTATTGTTAGATGAACCTTTCTTTTCATGTCTTTGAAGATTAAAGAACACATACCTTAAGAACTTTTTGAAGGACCGAAAGATTGGAGTCGTCAAGGTCAGCTCCCTCAATGACAGTTCCGTCAGGGAACTGCACTGCAGGGGCATCAAAGGGGTGGTCAACAGAGACAACGACATAGCCATGGCTAGCCAGAGATCGAGCCATGGCACTGTAGATGAGCCTCGACTCTCCAAATCCAGGGTCAAAGAAGATGAAGGGATACTCCTTGTCCTTATTGGAAGCTTGGCCGCAAGGAGAGAGCTTTTTAAGATTGCAAAATTCCATCTGGAATTCATCGTACAAAGTATCAGGAAGACCAAACTGAGCGGCCTGCTGTCCATAAGAGGCTGCCACAGGTGGAGTCATATATGGTACTGTCACTGTAGGACATGACCGTCTTGACGTATCGACTGGCAGATACAGAGAGACCAAAAGGCGGCGAAATTTGGATTTGCCTGTTGGATCCAGAATGTCAGCCCGACTTGTATCAGTCAGAGGCTGCTCTTTCATGGCAACGGCATAAGGGCCAGTAGGGCCAGGAACAAGGACAGCTCCTGAGATGGAAAAAAACAGGGAAATTGGAGTGACGAAACGCATCGTATCGGCTTCAGGAGATGTGTATTAGTCAAGTATAGTTGAAAGTAAGACTTCTTAAATGTGAAGAGATGAAATGAGTTGAAGTCGTAGATAAAAATTTTGAGAAACAGAGGGTGAAGATCCGTAATTTATAAATCTATCTCTCAACCTCTTTTGATCCTCTGGAGATACATGACGGCTTCGTTCCACAGCCAAGCCGTATAAGTCTTCAAGAGCCATTCCCAAATAGTATACATTGCCACGAGGGCCACGAAGTCCAAGTAGCCAGCTTTATGAGACGATTGGTCGAGACTGCATGGCTCGACCCCTCTTTGCAGCTGCGCAGGACTCTTTCGATGCTGTTTGACAAGGCGCAGCTGCGAACCGAAAGCTGCAATTGCGAATGCCAAACGCTGCGTAGCCGCAGTAGGCATGGCGTCGCGACATGATTTCCATTTTGGGCAAAGCATGATGGTGTCGGCAGATCCGCACTAGCAGGATGGAGTCCAAGTAGGGAGGTTTATGCACACACACGCTATTCAAAGGCCTGGTCCGCGTTAAAGCAGAATACCCCCACTAGCGGAAGGACAACCAGTGAATCGAGTGGTTGTGATAAGATAATGATGACTTTCCAGCCCAGATGTCCATATTAGGATGCTTCCTCAGATGTTTTCAACATTGCGCCCAGACACTGTGGTTCTTGGTGCTCTGGGTCAATTCTTCTTGGGTTTGTGGTTATTAATAAAAGCTTCAGTGTTGGCATAGAATTGGCCTTCGCGCAGTTTACGTTGGATAAAGAAGATGTCGGCCTCAGTTATGCTGACAGTAGGGCGTTCGCCGCATATTTCACGAGCAATGTTACTCGTCGTGGCTCCCTCAGCCTGCAGCCGCGTCTCTACCAGCTGGAACAGATCCTGGATGCCAAAGGGCCGCGGCACCTTGTTCTGCAACTCCTCCATCTCGGCGGGCTCATGGTTGTGCTGGCACGACCGCGCAGAGATGATGTAGTCAGCCATGCGCGTGCGGCGCGCGACGATGAAGAAGAAAGGACAGTCGGTCTTTCTAGTCGAGGTGATGTATTTGTTGCGGCTCAGGTGATACTGGCGATAGATGCCACTGTGCCGACACCGCACCTCGCCGCGCACCACGACGCCATTGCGACGGTTGACCCGTTCCTTGATGGTGATGAAGCCCTGCGAGTACTCGACCCTCTGGATGGCGTCGTAGGCCTCTTCGAACGAGAGAAACGTCTGTCCGATGAGAGAAGCCATGGCAGCTACGATGACGATGTGGGAGGAGGAGAAGAAGCAGCGGCAAAGGCAGAAGCAGAGATGGAGCCCAGGGAAGCGAGAATTGGCCCAAGCCGGCGAGGACAATGCGGAGACTAGAAAGGCGTGGAGTCGACGACGCGATTTCTTGTTTACGAAGCGATTTGCAGCAGATAACGCCACGTGATGAAGCTGTGCGGAGGAGGACGTCTAGAAGTTGGGAAAAGGTGGGGTTCGCGGCCGCATGCGGCTTAGTGGTACTTGAAATTGTGTGCGCGTGCGCTAGTAAGAGATGACTAATCGTTGTCTGCACATCCAAGCGAAATTGAGATTGAAGCTGTTATTCGGTGAGCTGCACAGGTATCATTTGGTGTATTGTAAAGTTATGTGTAAGCTGATTATTGAGCTTTTTAGTGTTTTTTGAAGGAAGCTCAATGTGGTATTTTACATTGATGGGCAAGTACACACATGTTGAACCATCGCTGTGAAGCTCCAGGTGCCGCTACTGCTGCTGCTGCTGCTACCAGACTGCTGTGTCTACCCGGTAATTTGTATCTCCATCTCGTACTCATTCTGGTATTCGATTCTCGCTTGCAATATACCTTTGCCAATATCAAACGCTCTCTCTATAAGATAGCAGTGTATGTCCATCGTTTAGCTGCGCAAATACGGAATCCATATAGCATGTGCGACGGACTATAATCTCAAAGCGTCTCGCCGAGAACACACTGACTCACACCTCGGCAGTCGCTAAAAGTGCGCTGCCAAAGCACTGCAGACTCTCCACCGCAGCGGATCGACTCTAGCTCTTACACTCAATTCAGCACCAAACCCCGTCAACTCGAATCTTAGACAATTGGACATGCAGGTTGCCATGTTACGTGTCCACCTGTTTCTGATAGTATCGCGCTTGACTTGTTCATCAGTCAGATTATTCAACGTCAAATGGTTAGGTCAGCACCAACAAAGCTAGCTCTCCCCCCTACCTAGCTTTCAGCTTTGATATACATACTCCAATCATCCAATATGTTTGTTGGCCCTTTTGATGGCCGTAAGAAGCGTTCGCGTTGCCAAGCATGCTCAACGAGCCACCTAAAGGTGACATGCCCCTCTCTTACTCTTTGATCTGGACATCTTATGCAACGCTAATACCTGGTATCTACGTCAGTGTTCTGGCCAAGCTCCCTGCACCAATTGTGAGCGCCGGCGCATAGCCTGCATATTTGGGTCCACTACTCAAAAGAAAAGCTCCAACATCATCTTGGTTGAAAGAGGCGAGCAAAAGACCCCTGCCACTTTCCAGTCCTATGTTGGAACTAGGAAGAAGCAGCCTCCTTCTAGCAGTGGCAGTTCATTAGTTTCTTCTCCATCGAGGATTACGGACAATGCCTTGACGTTTCTCTATTATTTCGATGCTTTTGCCAAACGGAACAACTTCACCGGAAAACAGCACCTATTTGCTGACGAGGTGAAGCAACTATCCGGGCTTCATTCCCACCCATATCTTATGGATGCCATGCTATCTATTGGCGCAATACAAGCAGTCAAATTAAATGCGTCCGATGCCCCTCCGCGGAATGAGTGCTTGACAACTGCCCTTGAACACTACTCGAAATCCATCATTGGGCTGCGTGATGCTATCAACAGCCCTCGAAAACGGGATGATAGCCGACAGAACACCGTGCTTTGGACAACGCTCTTACTTGGCTTATTTGAAGTATGACCATACTTATCTAGCATCTTTCATTTTCTTCTTCTTTCATGAAGGAAAACTAACGTTGATTAGCTCATAAATGACGAGACCGGCAATGGCTGGCAGCAGCACATGACCCATGGAACGGCAAAGGCTCTTGAAGCCAGCGGTCCGATAAGTTGTCGCGCAGGCCCAAGCCGAAAGTTCTTTGTTCAAGCGCGCATTTTCGAAGTATCGCGTACCATTCTAGAGAACGAATCGACGTTCCTCACACAGCCCGAATGGATGGATCTCTCTCGGCGTATGTGGGCCGGCGAGCATGAGGATGAGTGGCGCCCCTTGGACTCATTGCTGGATATCATGGTTACGGTATCTAAGCTACGAGTTCGGTGAGTAATGCTTCTTAGCATATTGTATGTATTGATCTTTGAACTCACAACCCATTAGGACGGCAAAATTCATCGAGATGCAAGATGAATGCGCTAAAAAGGAACTCACTACAAGAGGCGGATCTATATGTTCTGATGCTTGTACACTAAAAGAAGCTTTGAGCAGCTGGTATGCATCATATGCACAGCCCAATAACAAACCGCTTACCTGCTATATGGTCGAAGAGAATGACAGCATGCTACTCTCGAGAGTATTCTTCGCCGCTATCAGCATCTATTTGTCAGGCATTTTTGACTACGAAATCCCACATTGGCATGACATCGGTCTCATACCGCCTACACTGGATGAAGAAACAGTCCAAATGCATACGAATGCGATATTACAACTTTCCCATCTTGCTCTTGATACCACTAACCTCTCGCCGCTGCTCTTCTTGTTCCCTCTGCGGATAGCAGGAGCCAGGTCTAGGACACGATGGCAGAGAGACTGGGTGATGAGGCTAGTAACCAGGATTGGCAGCAGATTTGCTGTGGCAGCCGCTATTTCAATGGAACTGAGCCACGTCTGGGAGATATTTAGTCTTGAGGAGACACACGAAACACCTGAAGAACTTGAGATGACGTACGATAAGGTATATTGAGGTAGCTAAATTGATGTTTTCAATGATGATGGAACACACCCGACCTACTTTGCTTTTTTTTGAAGCTAATAGCATGAGAAATGGGCTTAAACTCGGAATTTGGCGTTTCTTTATTAGATAGATACAGTCGTTCCATGACCAATAATCGGTTTATTGTTTGCAAGCAATAGTTATTTGCACGAAAATCTGTATGCTTCGTCGCTGCAAATATTTTAAGCAGCTACCTAAATCTGGCATTGTTTTCAGATATCCTGGCGGTAGCTAGAGAGAGTCACCACTGTTTGGTAAAGATTGCCATCTCATCATCTGTCCGCCTCTCGCAAAGCTTACACCTGCACCTAAACCCATAGCTCAAATATAGGGCCAGTCGGCTCAGATTCTTCCCATATGAAATCGTGAGTTCTTGCCCAGCAGCAATATCTTCGCGTATCATCATAACAAGATTGTTGTCTTGGTCCACCTGGTAATCAACATTGTTTTCGGGATAGCAAGCATGGTTGAATCGAGCAGCAATTGGGTATAAGCCAGCTGTATGGCTACCGACAGAAAAACTGTATTCTCTTTCGTCAACAATCATGACATTCTCGAAATTTGGGTAAAAAGAGAGATGATGATGGAATTTACCAATTGGTATGCCAGATTCCGAGGATCAGGGGCGTGCCTCCCTTTATATACTCGTGCGAATGGAGGCTCAAGGCAATATTCATATCGTTGCTGTCAAGATTATAGAATTCTTCAAACAGATCCGCGTTTGTGGCCACAAAGAGAGGAATTTCTCTCAGGATGACATCCCCTTTTGCAAGATCTTTTGCTGCGAATGCCCCCCAGCCAGCAACGGCAGACTTGCCTACTCTGAAGAAGTCGTTTTCGAACTCTGCGGCGGCCGAATCTTTGCGCGTGAGATGCTTGTCTGGATTATTGATCGATATAGATATGGTGTTATTTTCCTCTGTAGACGGTGATGTTTCGTCAATCTTCGGTGTTTCTGAAATTACGGAGAGGCAAGATGTGTCTGAAATCACTGAGAGGCAAGGCGTGTCTGATATCACTGAGAGGCAATCCATAGCTCAGGTTGGCAATATATGGGGCGCTGAGTTTCCTAAAAAGACTGAGATGGAAGAAACATGTTATTAGATTGTAGAGAGTAGATGAATATGTAAATAGAATCGAATGGAATAGAAGAAGAATAGGATGGAGAAGGAAAGCAAAGCAAGAGAAAGCCATGAAATTGACCCTGAGGCGGTCAAGGCGGCAGAAAAAGGTTGTACAAAGACTTATTCGATGCAAACATTGAAGACCAAGCTCAAAGTGAGGTGAGTCGGTGAAAGTGAAACTGCTAAAGTGAGATGAATATGAGACTCTTTTCACGTTCCGTAAAGCATTTATTCTATCCTCCGGACTTGGATAATCTCTGACAACATGTAGGCTATGAGACGCCTTGACAAGCCGATCGGAGAACAAGAGAACCCAATCTCTTATAGATTTTTGTCATGTCTTCCCTGAACGAAATATACTCTATTAAATTAAGACAGACTCATATTCTCCTTGTTCAAATACAATAAACGGACATCAAAGTTATAGTGAACTTTAACTGCTCCCAAATCATGGCCTCGCAATAATGAAACACGCGATGGCCCCACTTGGACCTTGTTACGGCAACTCGATCGTGACAATAACGCAGCATGAGCAAATGTTATGTATATAATCTGCAATAATAGCAAATAGCTACCAGGTAGCTGTAGTAAGGGATAATAGTAAGCAATAGTCAGCCGCGGAGAGTGCCGGTCACCTATCGCAGATTCCTGCCATCTGCTATCTGCTATCAGCGACCTCTACCCCATGCAATCCGCAATCAAGCCCTCCGCAAGACTCGACTTATCTCTATGGAGTACCCGGAGATGGAGCAGTAATCCCTGCGACGTCCCCCACAGGACCATGATCTCTTGTTCGGAGGAGACGATTCGATGAATGCGACGCTGTGCGGGTAGCATCATAATTGATGCAGATAATTCCTACGGGCTGCATCTGAGACACTGCGGCGGCCGCCGATGAGGCGAGAGACAGAATCTACTGCACGAGTATGATGCACTAATACCCCAGACTGGCGACTGAAGACCCTCGTTCGAATAGCCGGCCGGGCAATATCTGCTGCAGATGCTCCGCATGATACGCTGATCCTAGCGTCATGCGCTTTATCTTTAGCATTGTCTATCTTTATTTTTTCTTGTTTTCATTTGGCAGCGCCGATTTCGCAGTTGTTTGTACTGTATGAGCGTGCCGTCTACCTTGTAGGACAATGCTGCGGCCATTTGACTTAATTCATTTTCGGTAATATTCGCCGTCTTCACTAGATACAATGACACAAATGAGACTGAATAATGATAACCATCTCTTTTCTCCGACAACCTGGCAGCAGCTAGTCTATCAAATCGTCCACCCACGCTCTCTCACAACACCGGCAAAAGATAAGCCAAAAAAGTGCAAGGGCCTCCCCTCCCCAGCTTGGTCCATCCATCCATCCCACACACACCATCAGCCAACCGCTGTCTTAAATGAAGGGTGAATTGACTGATTGATCGCATTATTACCTACTAGGTACAACTTACTGCTACGCACGCCCCCCGTCTGATTGCTTATCGCATCTCAAAAGTGGGAAAAAATGGGAAAATTCTGTGTATATATCGCCCATGATCAGTCACTTATCTATTCCTCTCCTGTTCCTGGGGGGTGAATTCGACTGATGGGAGTCGATACATAAAATGCTCATATGCAATTATTTGACGTGGTGTGACCTAATTCTTCTTTGATTGTTTATTTTTCATCTATTCTTTCTGATTCATCCATCTCGGTGTTTTAGATGAGAAGTGCGAAGAGCCTCAATTGCCCATGACGGCATACAACCAATTGATCGACAACTGCTAGAATTGCATCACTACCCGCGCTCTAAGCATCTCATCTCACACCATCTATTAAAAATCCATTCATACCTAATACCTCGTTTCTTCTATTGCCATGGACGAAGGCACCGGCCCTTCAACAATCACCCCCGAAACCGCTCCCCGCCGGTCCCTCACCCGCCGTCTTCGTTCCATCCGCCGCGCCTTCACAACCCGCCAAGGCCTCCTCGGCGAGTACGACTATGGCTTCCTCTTCCGACCCAATATCCCCTTTCTGCCGAAACCCGCGGGGTCATCGAGAAGAAAAGCTCCCTTCTTCGGCCTCAATGATCGCATGCCCGTGTTTCTCGGCCTGTTGCTGGGACTGCAGCATGCGCTGGCCATGTTGGCTGGTATCATTACGCCGCCGCTGATTCTCTCAGGATCAGGCGGCGTCAATTTGCCTGTCGAGCAACAGCAGTATCTCGTTTCGACGGCATTGATCGTGTCGGGCATTTTGTCGAGTATACAGATTACACGATTTCACATCTATAAGACTCCGTAAGTTCTTTCGTAAAACACCCCATCCAACCCTATCATTCTAGTACATGAATCTCATCCTAACCGATATCTTGTTTTCTTGAATAGCTATTATATCGGAACGGGCCTCATCTCCGTCGTCGGCATCAGCTTCAGCATCATCCCCGTCGCTCAAGGCGCCATCTCCCAAATGTACGCCAATGGCTTCTGTCCCTCTGACGCTGCCGGCAACCCTTTGCCTTGTCCTCGAGGATATGGCGCTTTGCTGGGAACCTGTGCGGTCTGCGCCCTGCTCGAAATCCTGCTGTCCTTTATCCCGCCGCGAATCCTGCTCCGCATGTTCCCTCCCATCGTTACGGGCCCGACCGTTATGCTCATCGGCATCAACCTCATCGAAAGTGGTTTCCAGGATTGGATGGGAGGAAGCGGCTGTACCACCCAGAGTCTATGTCCCAGCCCTGGAGCACCACATGCTCTGCCTTGGGGCTCGGCTGAGTTCCTTGGCCTGGGCTTCAGTGTCTTCGTCACAATCATCCTGTGTGAGCGCTTCGGCTCTCCCATCATGAAGTCCACCTCTGTGATCATCGGCCTGCTGGTGGGATGCATCATCGCCGCGGCCTGCGGCTACTTTGACCGATCTGGCATCGACTCTGCCCCCGTCGCCTCCTTCATCTGGGTACACACGTTCCCCCTATCCGTCTACGGCCCGCTGGTTCTCCCCGTCCTGGCCGTCTTCATCGTCTGCCTGACCGAGTCCATCGGCGACATCACCGCCACCTGCGACGTATCCCACCTCGAAGTCGACGGCATGATATTCGAGTCTCGCGTCCAGGGAGGCGTTCTAGCCGATGGCCTTAACGGCTGTCTCGCCGCGCTCATGACCATGACGCCTATGAGCACCTTTGCGCAAAACAACGGCGTCATCGCCCTTACCCGCTGCGCCAACCGCAGAGCTGGCTATGCCTGCTGCTTCTTCCTCCTCGTCATGGGCATCTTTGCAAAGTTCGCCGCTGCTCTCGTCGCCATTCCGTCATCCGTTCTGGGCGGCATGACCACGTTCCTCTTTTGCTCAGTGGCTGTTTCTGGCATCGCAATTATATCGCGAGGCGTGCCATTTACTCGCCGGAACCGCTTCATTCTCACCGCCGGTCTGGCCCTTGGTTATGGCGCAACTCTGGTGCCGACGTATTTCAACCACGTCTTTACTTATTCGGGTGGAAACAAGTCACTCAAGGGCTTTCTCGATGCTATTGTTCTCGTAATGGAGACTGGCTTTGCCGTTACGGCCGCGGTGTGCATGATTCTGAACTTGCTGCTCGAAGAGGAGATGGAAGAAGATATTGATGCGGATGGCGACGACGACGATATTGGTGTTGATATTGTTCACAGCACTGACCCTTTCCCCGCTAAAAAATATGAGCAGAACAATGACAGTGATGAGATTCAAGACATAGGAGAGGGCGGCTCCAGTATTCTAAGAGGAGAGAAACAAGCCTGAGTTTACCCATAGCTATGTATTTCAAAATAGACATATTATGGAGAAAATAAGAGATAGAAAAGAATGAAGCTTGATACCTTAATTTAGCTTTATTTGTGACATATTACGGATAGCCCAGCTCACAATTACCATATATTGGTATGATGATGAGGAAACAAATAGTTCCAGTCTTATTATGTGCAAATATGATATATGTATATATATAGAGATATCTCACCTCACCATCACAAGCGTCTGATCAACTATCGGGGTATGTCTGTCTGCCTTTTCTTGCTTGCGAATCCAAGCCAGCTCCTCTTGCCGCACCTCTTCTCAAACCCAAGTAATCAATGAATTTTGAATGATTTTTACCGAAATATGCGCCGCGCTGCCTTCTCTTCTTTTCTCTTCCCCCCTCTTCATCTTCATTTTCATAACCCACATGAGTCCTAATACCCATAGAAAGAAAGGAAAAGCAAAGCAATGATCTACCTATGTGAAAAAAATGTGAGGAAAAAAAGGGTAAGCAAAACCCTTGGCACCAAACCTGGAGCAACAACTTGGGGAGAATGGTAAATGGTAAAAAGAAAAAGAGTAAAAGAGGAAGCCGAACCATGCATCCCAAACATATTCCTTTATTCCAACAAAAGGGAATTGATATCCCACTGTTAACCGTCGAAAAGAGCGACAAAGGCTAGGGGACAAGGGGTATGATGAGAGCTAACCCCCCATCCGCGCGCCGGAATTTCAAAAGGTGAGGCCGATATGGACAGCCTATTATTAATTAAATTCTTTGGCTTTTCGCGCCAATACTCGCACGTTGTCCACAAATCCTTCCACAAACTCTTGGTATCTATGAGGCGCTCCGCTCAGGGCTTTCCGTCCCTGGTCAATGAGCACCTGGGGGTTCATTTCGATTTCGAGCTCATGCTCTTTGTCCATGCGCTGTGAATTCTGCATACAGAATGTTAGCCTATCAGAAAAAAAAAGAGAAGGAAAGAAGCAAGAAAGAAAAGAAGAGAGTATGATAATTACGTACCCCTGGGCCATTCACAGCGTGGGTGACCTGTGTGAGATCGACTTGATAGCTCCCTTGCGTGTAGCTTAGTCGGTCTTTACTGCGATCTGGTTGTTGGTTTCCTTTGTTGGCGGCCATCTGCTCCAGCTCCTCCACAGATCCATCCCAGTTTGCTTCGAGGTTGATACTTATGCGGCAATCCATTGGACACATGGGCATGTGCAGGTCAATGTCTGCAACGCGCGCCTTGATAATCTTATTCAACACTTCGTTGGTCTTTTGATCATATGTTACTCGCACTCGCACGTTTCGGCTGCGATGACCAAGACGGGCTCGCACGCATCCTGGGAGGTGGCCCTGCATTTCTTGCGGCAGCTCAAAAAAGCGATCCCTCTCTCTTCTGTGCTTGTATATCACGGGAACTCGATTGGCATTGGGATTCCGCGGGTCGCTCTGTATCACGATATTGTTGAGGAAATCGTTGTAAGATTTGTGTTGCGCCTGCACCAGGTTAGAAAACATGTATTCTTTCGGATAGATATGACCAAAGAAATATATGTATAGATGCACTTACTTCAGTCATGCTACTTTTAAAGGCAACCCGGCCATTGTCGTCGAGAATACATTCCGTAGCGACGTATCGATCCACACGCTGGTTAGTGTCCTTGTCGATGAGCGTGCCCAGTTTAGCCTCAATCTCGAATTGTATTCCTCTGCTTGTAATTTCCTGCATGTCTTGGTTGTTGATGACATGAATGAAGAGAAAGTCGGCCACGTTCTTGGAAAGCTCTTCGGAGGGCTTGACGCCCGTAATACTGGCTTCCCATGGACCAAGCTGGTCTTGGGGATTTGATGGACTGACGGCGGATGGCTGCTGGCTAACGCTGGCATGCTGATTTCTTCTTGTCTCGGGCGAAGGTTGGCGGCTGGCGTGCTCTGTCTTGACCGTAGATTCATGTCTGCCGTTGACGGCTGGTTGTATGTGGGAGTGGATTCTTTTCTGGAGAACGTAATTGGCGTTGGATGGCAGTTTTTTCCCGAGCGTGTGAATGCTCAGTGCCCAGACAGGCGGCTGGCTGCGTCGAATCCGCGTTTTTCGTGGTATCGCAGGAGAAGCCGATTTTTTGATCCGCTCTGCGTACCCTCCGTTAACTTCACCAGGAGGTGGCTTCGATTCCTTGTACTCTAGCTCCCCAGGGCTCATGTTGAGATCTTCCAGCTTGCGCTTCGCCGGCGTTATAGCTCGATCCGAGTCAATCGCCATGGAGTGGACACTGAGTGAAGATCTCGCGGCTCTATCCGCCGCCGTCGGGGTAACGTCGGGGTTGCTAGGAATTGAGCCAAGTCTAGTCTTGGGACTGACTGACAGACTCTGCTCTCGGTCGTTTGAAGGTTTTGGATGCTGAGCCGACTCTGCAATGGGCGATGCGTAGGTGGATTGAGAGCTCGATTGGCGATGGGCAGGGGGTGGAGGCGGCGGCGGCGCTGGCTTGGGAGAAGGCTGAGTTTGACTCTGCGCTGGCGGCGGCTGTACCTGAGTGGTGTGGAGCGGAGTCTGAGATGGAGTGTGCACCTGAGCGTGAGGCGGAGCCTGGGGTTGGTGCTGGGCGTGCACCTGTGCCTGTGCCTGTGTATGTGATTGTGATTGTGCCGGTGGTGTTGTTTGTGTGGGTGTAGATGCATGTGCCGGTGCCGGTGCCGGTGCGTGTGCAATGGAAGACATGCGCTGCTGGTATGGGCTAGACGGTTGAGCAAAAGCTCCAGGAGCAGAGGGCTGCCGCTGCACGCTAGGCTGGGGAGGGCCCAAAGGGGTGACTTGCGAAGGGTGGCGGCTGTAATCCGCGAGTGGAGGCTGCGCTGCAAGGACTGGGCTGCCCTGTGCGTATTGGGGCCCATACTGCTGATGCTGGGTCTGGATCTGGATCGATGCTGGTGCCGGCGCGTGCTGCGGTGGTTGATGGAGGTATGGGTGCGATGCGCTGCTTGACGTCCTCACCGGCGATGCCTGTGGCACGGCGTGCTGCTGCTGCTGTTGTTGTTGCTGCTGCTGCTGCTGTTGCTGTTGCACGTATTGCGCGGGACCATGTCCTGGCGGTCCCGCGCCCGGGCTCTGCACGTAGCTGTCTCTTCTCGGGTCCTGGTATTGGGGGCCCGGTGGGTACGGCTGGCGCTGAATTGGGCTCGCCATCTCTGAAGGCTGTGGAGGGAATGGATAGCCCGCATTGCCTCCAGGCGTCGAGGCCGATGTGGGCGACGGCCGGTAGGGCGAGGCCATCACGGGCCCCGAGTTTGACCTGGAGCTGGCCGGCGAGCGGGCATCGTGGTATACATTCGTCGGCGTGTGGAGCGGCGGCGGCGCAGGTCGTGTCTGGTACGGGCTTGGGGCCTGGTAGGGCGACTGCTGCGGATAGGCGTTTGGTGGGTGCTGTGGCGGCTGTTGGTGCTGCGGGTAGTGGTGAGGATGGTTCTGAGGAGGGGGATATTCGTGGAGGGGAGTTTTTGTCGGCGATGCCTGGGGCAGCGGCTGTTGGGGATAGTCGCGATAGCCATACTGGGCTGGGATGTGAGTCGGGCGAGGCTGCTGGCTCTGCTGGCGCTGATGCTGCTGATGATGCTGCTGCTGCTGCTGCTGCTGCTGCTGCTGCTGCTGCTGCTGGTGAGGGGTCGGCGGCGCCTGTGCCTTTGGGGGCGCGCGGTCGCCATTGTCAGACGTGTTAAGGACCGACCGGAGATCCATGGCTGCTACTGGAGGCTGTCACACGCTCGTGTATCTTTTTCTCCTGGTAGGAGCTGGTGCGGCGCGAGACGATGGCTCAGACGATGGGCTCAATTGTCCAGCATCCAGAGCCGCGCTCTCGTGCGCCTAGGGGAGCGACTGCACCGCTGCGTCGGCTGGTCGCCTGCTCGATTAGATAGCTGCCAAATGCGCAAGGGATGCAGAGTCGTCCGAGTCGCAAGCGGACATTCTCGAGCTTGCACGGATGACGGGGTTCGAGGCTGAGGAGGCTGAGGCGTCGCGATGCGTTTTGGTGGGGGTTGAACGCAGGCGCGCAACAAATTCAGCCGGGGATCTCTTTTCTCTCCTGCGTCCTGGTTCAAGATGGCCGCACGCCCTGCACGCTTTGGGGGATGCGCGTCGAGTCTGAGGCGTCCGGCAGTTGAGGCTGCTATGGGGGTGGATTGATTTTATGAAGCCCACGAGTAGTTCGCGCAGGGATGATTTGGATGGGACAGTTGGATGCGCCTAGGACGCTTTTTTTTTTCCCTTCCGTGATGGCCTTGGCCGGCGCTCTAAAGTAGGTCGATCGGGGCCCTACAGGCGCACGCAAGCGCTGTCCATCTAGAGTGGCCCGGCCTATGGCTCTGGTTCCGGCGCTGCGTTCGACCTACTCTGGCAGGCTCTAGCTGAGTTGAGTCATGGGCATTTGGCAGGCAGGCACCTTTAGACAGGGCGTCAAGGCGTAGAGCAGCAGTATAAAATGCAGGCAGAAATCACAACATCACTTGATTCAGAAGCTACAACTCGCTCCCAAAACTGGCCACAAACATCCTTTTAATGCTTTCCCTCCCCCAGCGTCGTCTCCTCAGTCCTCCTTGCATCGCTGCTGCATGCGAAACCTGAGGCCATGCTGCCCAGCGCGCAAGGCCCATTCAGCGAGAACCAGGTGGAGCAGGTACCCCGACATTGCCTCAGCCGCACGCGTCCATGCATGCAGCAGTACCTCTACCTTGACGCCTATTACAACCGCACGGCACCACGGCTTAATGCCTCTCTTCTGCTCTCCTGCCTGCCACCGCGCTGCAGTAGTTCGTTGAGTGGCTTAAGCAGGGAGACCCGTGCACGCTTATCGTGCCGTGTCCAGTGTGATGAGTGCGACGCCAGTCCAGGTTGCGCCATAGCAATGCTAGCCTTGTGCTTTCAACTAGTGTCGTCTCCTGCATGCCCAGCCCTCGGCCAACTGGCTGGCTCAGCCTTCTGTCTCGAATTGCTGGATAAAATCGAGGCGCTAGACCGCCTGCAGTATAGCGTGTAGCAGCCTGACTTGCGTTTTGTTGCTTTGCCTTGCAGCCTGACGAAAATGGTGCATAGGATCACGTGGCAATCTTGCCATAACCGGCAGTGAGGAGGACTTGAGAGAGCTTGTGAAGGGCATTAGTAAGCTGTGAATGCCGGGCAGCTTGGTGACAGAATTGTGAGTAGTTCGTCAGTGACGGAAGCTTTGCTGCTGTTATAGCTACCCATTGTCGTCTTTTATACCCATTGTACTTCTTTTTTCTAATATGACTGATATGAAGTACCAGTAGCACAGCTATCAGTTTCCCAGTCACCTTGTAATAACACCTATCCATTCTAATCCCCCTTATCAGTTCGTGCTCCGTCCAATTGAGACACAACGTCTCTGCTGCGTGTCTCTAGTATTTTGTCCCCCAATTAGCTATACCCCACCATCCAACCACCAGGTCTGTGCACGCACCTCGAGGTACGTACCGCGCAAGGCAGGCAGAGCTGTGCCTGACGTGGACATGGAACTCGGGTGTGCTTGTTTGTACACGCTGAAGCATCATCACGTAGCATCAGCTAAACTTCGCTCAATACACCACCTGCCATCACTCTGCTGCGCTGCACTACACTGCAGCTTCTTTTTCTATTCTTTCTTTTGTTAATTGCCTATCGGCGGGGTGCAGATTCTGCCTTCAAAGACCCTCGAATTGAAGGCCTTTCTCAGCATTCTTTTTCCTTCCATCTCCGAATCTCGCCCCTCGATACGTCCTTGAAAACTCTCGCCATCACAACAACATCTCCGCTGTCCTAGCCTGCAGCACTTCAATATGCCTGGCTTGGTATCAGCAACCGGCGTGCTCGCCTTCCTGGCCGATGAGGAGCCTGAGCTCCGAGTCTTCGCCCTACAGACGCTCAACGACGACATCGACACCGTCTGGACCGAGGTCGCCGGCAGCTTGAGCCAGATGTATGTTTTTACACAATCTTGGGAGTAGCGTTGGACCAACTGTTACTGACTATTTGCGATTCAGCGAGGCCCTCTACGAAGATGAATCCTTCTCCGAGCGTCAGCTTGCGGCTCTTGTGCTTGCCAAGGTGTATTACCATTTGCAGGCGTACAATGACAGCATGGTCTTTGCCCTGGCCGCAGGCGACCTGTTCAAGATTGAAGCTCCCGGAGAGTTCGAGGAGACCATCATCTCCAAGTGCGTGGACCAGTACATCGCCGCCACGTCCGCCAAGCATGCCGCTCCCAAAACCTCCAAGCCTTCAGACCTACCTGAGCTGTCAACCACTTTCGCCAGCTCCACCGAAGGCGCCGTCCTGTCCCCCACGACTCCCTTCTCCCAGACCACGCTGCCGCCGAAATCCCTACTTTCTCGCGCTTCCATCGACAACACTATACTAGACGCAACCTTCCAGCCTGTAACAAAGGAAGGCCGCTCGGGATCTATTACTCAGCTGCCCAACAACGTGGCCGAGGCTTCTCTGCAGAGAATCATCGACCGCCTGTTCGAGAGCTGCTTAAAGCAAGGCCGGTACAGGCAAGTTGTTGGTATTGCTGTTGAGGCCAAGAATCTCGATATCCTAAGGCGAATTATCAAGCGCGCCAGCGAGGATGAGAAATTGTCCAAGGCAAAGGGATCTGACGGCCAGCCTGGTCCCGCCGAGGAGCTGATGGAGTATATCTTGGGTATTTGCATGGATGTCGTTCAAGAGAGAGCCTTCCGCACAGAGATCTTGCGGTTGATCCTTGATCTTTTAAGCGACATCCCGAATCCTGATTACTTCGCCATCGCCAGATGCGTCGTCTACCTCAACGCAGACGAAGAGGCATCGCGAATGCTCCGAAACCTTGTTGCCAAGGACGACCGCACTGCGACCGCCAACGCATATCAAATTGCGTTTGATCTTTACGACAACGGCACACAAGAATTTTTGGGCAAGGTCTTGACTTCTCTTCCTTCTGGGGAGTCCCCAAAGAAGGAAGAGGGAGTCGAGGGCGGCGACAAGGCCGAAGAGAGCGAATCGCTCTTGGCAAACCAACAGAGCGCACCCGAAGATGAGCTTCCCGAAGAGGTGGCCAAGGTTTACCGCAACATTCGATCTATCCTTGACGGCTCCAAGACTATCCGCCTGAACCTCGAATTCCTCTACCGCAACAATCACACGGATCTGAGCATTCTCAACAAGGTTCGAGACAGCCTGGAGGGTCGTAACTCCATCTTCCACACTGCTGTCACCTTTTGCAATGCTTTCATGAACCAGGGCACGACAAATGACAAGTTCTTCCGTGACAACCTCGAGTGGCTCGGAAAGGCTGTCAACTGGTCCAAGTTCACTGCCACTGCTGCCCTTGGAGTTATCCACCGTGGCAACCTGTCGCAGTCTCGAAAGCTTCTCGAGCCGTATCTTCCCAAGCAAGGTGGCCTCAGCAACGGGTCCATCTTTAGCCAAGGAGGTGCTCTGTATGCTTATGGCCTCATCCACGCCAATCACGGCGCAGGAGCCCTAGAATATTTGAAGATGCAATTCAGCCAAGCCGAGGAGGAGGTCGTCCAGCATGGTGGCGCCCTGGGCTTGGGTATTGCCGGTATGGGCACTGGCGACAGCGAGATCTTCGAGAAGCTTAAAGATGTGCTCTTCCAAGACTCTGCTCTAAATGGCGAGGCTGTTGGTCTGGCCATGGGTTTGATCATGCTTGGCACCGGAAACGTCAAGGCCCTGGAGGATATGATTACGTATGCTCACGAGACAACCCATGAAAAGATTGTCCGTGGTGTGGCCATTGGTATGGCTCTGATCATGTACGGCCGCCAAGAGGGCGCCGATGTCTTGATCGAGGGCCTGCTTAACGACCCTGATCCCACTCTGCGCTATGGTGGTATCATGACCGTTGCTCTGGCTTACTGCGGCACTGGCAGCAACAAGGCTATTCGAAAGCTGCTCCACACTGCTGTGAGCGACGTCAACGATGATGTTCGCCGAATTGCCGTCATGAGTCTGGGCTTCATCCTCTTCCGTAAGCCTGGCAGCGTCCCCCGCATGGTTGAGCTGCTGTCCGAGTCTTACAACCCGCACGTCCGATACGGTTCAGCCATGGCACTGGGTATTTCTTGCGCTGGCACTGGACTAGACGAGGCCATTGACCTTCTTGAGCCCATGATGAAGGATCCTACCGACTTTGTCCGACAGGGTGCCCTCATCTCACTTGCCATGATCATGGCACAGCAAAATGAAGTCATGAACCCCAAGGTGTCTTCCATTCGAAAAACTCTTAAGAAGGTGGTTGGTGACCGACATGAGGATGCCATGACCAAGTTTGGCGCTGCCCTTGCTTTGGGTATCATCGACGCTGGTGGTCGCAACTGCACCATTGGCCTGCAAACCCAGACCGGCAACTTGAACATGGCCGGTATCGTTGGTATGGCCGTTTTCACCCAGTACTGGTACTGGTTCCCTTTCACCCACTTCCTGTCTCTCAGCTTTTCGCCGACCGCTATTATCGGCCTTGATCACGACCTGGAGATGCCCGACTTCAAGTTCCACTGCGCCACTCGCCAGAGCCTGTTTGAGTACCCCCCCGAGCAAGAGGTCAAAACAGAAGAGGGACCAGCTCTTATTGCAACTGCCATTTTGTCCACCACAGCTCAGGCTAAGAGGAGAGCCCAGAAGAAGGAACGGGCACAGCGTCGTGAAAGCATGGATATTGACAGTGCCCCAACTAAGGGTGGAGACAAGATGGAAGTGGACGACGACAAGGTCAAGGAAGAGACAAAGGACAAGAAAGAGTCTGGCGACAAGGATACGGCATCCACCGACGCTAAGAAGAAGCCCGAGAAAGAAAAGGTTGGCTACGAAATTGAAAACATGAGCAGAGTTCTGCCTGGCCAGCTGAAGTATATCAGCTTCCCAGCTGGTCGCTACAAGCCAGTCAAGAAGGTAAATATCTTCCATATGACCACATGATGTATTAACGCTAACTTTTTTTTCCAAAGCCAACTGGTGGCCCTCTCCTTCTTGACGATACCCAGCCTGACCAACCCAAGTCTCTTCTCGAAGAGAAGTTGAAGAAGGTGACCACCGAACGCGCCCCTGTAGCCGGACAACAGCCTGGCAGAGGTGGCGCAGGACGCACCGCGGGCTCTAGCAGATCTATCCTGGAGGGCATCGTCGACCCTAATAGCAGAGGCGTCAACCCCATCATGGAGCAGCTTCTACGGAGCCAGGGACGCTCTCCCTTTGGCGGTCTCGTAGACCCCAGCACTCCCGGTGGAGATATTGGCTCAGGAGCAGCAGCGGCAGCTGGAGTGCTCACCGCTGTAGACGAAGATGGCGAAGGTGATGAGGAAGCTAGTGTACCTAACGCATTTGACTACTTCTCTGACGGAGAGGACGAAGAAGAAGAGTAGATATTGCTTTAATGTAAGGTAGTGGTGACAAAAGTGGGGCGGAGAATGCAGTGGGTGGCTTTGCAGATTTGTATCAGTATTCATACGAATTAGAACGGGGCGGCAGGCTGGCTAGATCTATTTCGAGCGAGTCCTTCGAAAAATAAGGACGATGAGCAGAGGACAAGAGGGGGCGTTGAAAGCATGGAACGGACTGAAGAGGTGAAAATAAAAAAAAAAATGATAATACAACTTTAAACTTTCAATATGCCTGTGAAGCAAGTGTGCCTATCTTGTAGGAAATCAAGTATAATATTAAGACAGAACAATAGTTAATGAACTCTATTGTCATGTAACCTAATAGTTTGTCGATTTAATCGTTCCAAAGGGTATAAAGATATACTAACAGATTAACGATCAAACTCCTGTCCCATCTCTCTCTATGCTATGCTAATTCGTCGGCCGAATTGGCCTGAGCGCGCTCACGATCCTGAATAAGAAAAGAAAGAAACAAACACACAAGGATGAAATTGGTGGAAAAAAAAAAAAAAAAAGAAACATAAAGTTATCTCCCAAACTCTACTGCTCCACCCGTTCCCTGTAACTTTCTATGACCTCTCATGATGATGATTTCCCATCTTGGGAACTACCGTTCTTCTTCTTCTTCACAATTATCGCAGTGGGGGAACAATCAGTGCAGACCTGGACCCGATGCCAGGCAGTCGCGAGATTGCCTCGAAAGTTCCATGTCGCAGCATGGCTCTCGGGCTGAGTATTGTAAACCTCATCTGTTGCCTTGATAGCAATTGTAGTACACCTCTTGTTGCTTTTCGTGGCTTCGGCATTCTCGTTGGCTGCTCTTCTCGCAGTACCTCTTCTAATAGTGTTCTTATCCTCGTCGCTCTCCTGATTGGACGCTGCGTCTTCTGGAGTTTTGAATGCTTCCAAGGGTATATCTCCGTTGAATTTCCACTGCTTCCAGCTCCAAGCTTTGCCATCAACCTTTGGCACTTGGTCGGGGAGCAGATTTGCCTGCGTCCAGGTCTTGCCATCGTCAAGCGAAACGTCGACACGGATGACTGCTCGACCGCCGCCAGAATAGGCGTATCCATCCAGAGTAACCTCTTTCGCTGGCTTAGTTGAGTTCTTTGATACCGATTGACCTGGCAGTGTCCAGTCGCCTAGTTTGACACCAGTGATGGCGCTCTGGACGGGCAGCTCCTGGATTGCCGGAGCTGCCTCCCAGTCGACCTTTGTCTGATTTGGGCCAAAACACTTGTAATCCTTTCTCTGCCATTGGCTAGGGCTCTCTTCATCACTTAATGTGATGTGACTGAGCCACTTGACAGACCGAGCAGCGACGTGCCCAGGTACGATGGATCGTAACGGGTACCCATGATCTCTTGGTAGCGGTTTGCCATTCATACCATATGCCAACAGTACATCGCCCTGGGGATCTACGGCCTTTCTGATGGGTATCGATGAGCCGTATGCTTCCATGCCAGAGAACTGCACGTGTTGTGCCTCGCTAGTGCCATTCCTCACAGTGTTGGCATCGAAACCTGCATCAGCAAGGACATCAGCAAGTGAAACGCCCTCCCACGATGCGTTGGAAATAGCCCCAGCTTCCCACTGCAAGCCGTTCGTAGCTCGGCCGGATCCTTGGCTCATATGGCTTCGGCGGTTTCCAGAGCATTGTAGCACAGCGGTTACTTTTTTCTCAGGAAATTTGGTCTTTAGGTCGCGTAGCGTATACTCTTTTGTAGTGCCGTCGGGGAGCTCAACGGTCAGAACGTGCGCCTCAGCCTCGTCCTGTGTGATTTTAGGAACCCACATGTGGTTTCGAACGTAGAACAGCTCAGTGGGAGTGATGAAATGGGCGCTGAGCGCTTGCTCAGGGGTCTCGGCATTGCGAGGCTTCAACGTTCGGGTAATGAGATCCGGATGCCTTATCGGGTCTTCGGCGAATGGGTCTTCAATCGCCTCCTGGGGCGGCTTGCCGTCTACCAAATCGGCTTGGTCGATGTAGCCGATAAGATACTGATTAAGTATATCGTAAACATATTGGTTCTTGTGAATGGTGAATATGTTCCAGTAGGATTCAATAGCACCGCCGGCTGCTCGCAGGATGACCGGTCCGCCGGGGTGAGCCGAGATCCAGTCGGTGATGTCGTAGACTTTGTCGCCGTGCGTAACCCATGGGCGCTCTGACTTGCCGTCATGCTTGCGAATCTCGGACATTCGAAATCGTGGAAGATTCGGGTCGCGGTCGTCGAGGATAGTCACTGGCGCGTATCTCTCATGCTCGGAGTGCAGTGCTGCCGCGGCATCAAAGGCGGCGGGAGGCGTTCGATATAGGGCATAAGCAAATGACAGAAAGCTAATGCTGGCTAGTAAAGCGACGGCCCGAGGGGAAATCTGCTGGGAAGGTGTCGCTTTGGACTTGACTGCCTCTGGGCTGTTCCTAGCAGCTGTTGGTCTAACAAATGTACGAGTCTGAATTCTAGACGTTGAGATTCGCATCGGTAGGGTCTTGTTCGGGCGAATTGTCTGATGTAGCTGCCGCGCGAGGCAGGCCGAAGATCTAGAAGTCATTGTCGAGGTGATGCGAACAGAAAGGCACCAAAGGGAAAGAAGGCAATATACGCAGTACGTTCTCTATGCTCATGCCAATCTAATATTGTTTTTATGTATGGCGGCGTGGAAACGAGCAAGGAGAGGAAAAGTCGATTCAGAGAGTAGACACAGGGCGCAGAGGCGAATATAGCTTTAATGCTGCTGACGGTTAACACCACCGCCAACGGAAGCAGATGGGGACAGGAGGCTGCTTACTTGGATACACGAACGAGATAAGCAGCAGCTTGTCGTCGCAGCAAAAGGAGTGCAATCCCGGCCCTCCTCGCAGCGGCTCGGTCCGAGAGATGTGGCGGTGATGCTTTCGCGGAGGCAGAGATGGGAGAGATGAAGATCAGACGTAGGTCACGATGGCGAGACGGGCGAATGAATCGTGGAAAGCGGAGGAGGCATCAATGCCGTGGCAATGCCGAATCTTGTCCATGGCCAGGAGCAGAATCAGAGCAGGGAGAAGAAGAGAGAGAGCGAGAGAGACTTGGTACCACAGATAACACCAAAGTGATGGAAACCGACGATTACCGACGGCAGGGTGTCGGGACGTCGTCACGCGGAACGTCAGACAGAGGCGCTGAGTCTGTCGGATCGCCGCGCGGTGGATTTCGCAGTACGTAAGAAGCAATGGCAAACACTTCACGGCTGCACCCCAGGCACGCCGGCGGGGGCCATTTAGAGAGGACGCAGCGCTGATTGGGCGACGCTACAGCGGTCGGGAAGCCCTACAGCGCTCCATCCATGTCATTAAATTCGGCTGTGCTGCCGCTGACCCTCTTTTTTGGCCCTTGTGGCAGCCCCCTCGTTAGGGGTTGCATAGCGTTGTGTTGACCGACATGTCTGAGTATTTGGAGCTTGATGGGCAATCTGTTATCTCGGCCCCAGGATGATGTATCTGGTGGTTTTATCGCCTGAGGGCTCTGGATGCCTGCGTTCTCAGTTTTGGCTTTCTATTGCTAGGCGAGACAGCTGATCATGGGAGTAAAAAGAGCAATGAAGCGACTGCTATGAAAAGCTCCATCGCCAAATGAATTGGATCTCGACCTACATTAGCCTCATCTGCACCCTCCACTTCCATTGTCAAACATCGGCTGTCGGCCATCAGCTTCGGGTCGTCGGTGGTCGGACCGTCGTTATGCGCACAGCAAAAGGCCCTGCTCGACCGACCAGCCGACTGCGAGGGCCCGAGAGAGTCTCTATCAGCTGCTTTCATGCGATCCCTGTGATTACAGCGCATTGCTATGGTGGAGAAACAAGTAGTGACAAAGTAGGTAGGGCAGAACAGGGTTAAACCAGTCTAAGTAATCACAAACACTTTGACGCAGCGCCCTTGCTTTGAAGCTCTCTCAATATTATACCACTCTTATTACCAGGTAATATCTAAACCTTTTTTTTTTTTTCTAAAGTTCGAAGACATCTGCAGATCCCAGCGCCAAGCTATCCCCATTCGAGCCCATTCCGAATTAATTGTAACGTAAATTCACCAAACTCCTTGCTCAAGATTCCAATCTCCAAATTTCGGCCACCATCTCTTTAAACCGTTTTCCGACGGCTATCGGTGACAAACCAACTCTTTTCTTTCCGGGACTGTTTTCTTCTTCATCGGGGCCCCACGAATTTCTCTCTCTAATCAAAGCCCGGCTGCTCCACTGCCGCCTGCATCGTCGCTCTTGGGAATACCGTCTTTGGCGGCAGTATCTGCCGCAGCAGCACCATCTCTAAGGAATGGCATATCCAATGGCGTGACCTTGACTTCAATGCCCGCCATCGGTCCGGTGCTCTTCTCCTCAGCCTCAGCGTCTTCCACCATGGATGGGGCCTTTTCGGTAGCAGGCTTGGCGGCAAGCCTATCGATAATCTTCTGAGAGTCAAACGTCCTTTGAGTCGCCGCTGCACTCTCTAGATCGAGTCTCTTCTTTCTCCGGACGAATAGTCTGTTAAACGTATCCTTGCAAACATAGTATCCGCCCTTTGCCTTGTCAAACTTTCGTTTGTACCAGACACGTTCGCCCGGCGTCGGCTTAGGTCCGTACTTCATATATACATCCGCAAGGATGAGAACGATAAAGGCGACACAAACGGCTGCTAAGAAAGCATAAGAGAAGCCGAGCTCCGTTGGGCCTTCTGGGGTCTTGTCAAAGTAGTGGTGAGCCGGTGCGACTTCGACGGCCACAAGGCCAGGAACAAGCCTTATAACAGAGCCTGAAGAGGAATTCAGAACTGGAGCCATTGGTGGGAGAAGAGCGTCCCTCGGGCGGAAGAGAGAGCAAGAAAAAGAAGTTTTAAGAGATGCAAGGTAAATGTATGAAAAAGTTGGCAAAGATCTTTATAAAGAGGCGAAGGGGCAGATTTCCGAAAGCCGTTGCAGTGAGCAATAAAGAGCAATATCACCAGATGAAGACGTAGACCGGGAGTGATTAGCAGCGTGCTCTGACGAACAGATGAAGAAAATTACAGAACAAAGTAATGGGAGCCCTGGAACCAATTCAAGCACTCGGATTATATACCAGAGAGCTGCAGAGCACGCAGTAAATGCCTCAGAAAAAAAAAACTTGCTTCTGAAGAGGTTAAAAGATGGATATTCTTCAGCATTCTGCGGAGGCGTTCTCAGCCGTATCAGGTTACGAGGTTTATATATATCGTGAATCTGTACTTACCTAGTATCGTGTGGGAATAGAATCAGGAGTATATACTTTACGAATACCAAACCACCTATACAGAGTGTCCAAGCACTATAGTTGCAACCCTGATGGACAACTCAAAATCACCAAGCCTGGTGGGCCAAGAAATATGTAGCGATACTAGAGAATACGAGTTCTACCTATAAATAAAAATATGCTGACGATAAAGTTAGGGATACGGCCCACCCAACAGAGACTCGTGTATATTTTGATGAGATGGCCTTTTTCAGTGCATTCATCTGAGAGAACCAGATACGCTGTTGTTCGTCTAATCCACAGATACTGTGATTCGCATCAAATATTACCTGAGGTAGTGAAAGATATGACTTCATCAACAGCTTTGTTAAAACTGTAGCTCGGCTTCTCTGATTGCTAGTAGCGAAAAAGTGTGAGAGAGTCTAAGAACAAATATCATGATGGCCCTCTTTCTCCTTTTCTCCAAAAAGAATGACAAAAAAAAGTGGATTTTTTTTGGAAGAAAAGTTTGATGCCCTGTTATCAGAGGATGAGAATATCCTAGAAAGGCTTTTCGTACCAAAAATAACTCAGCCATATGTATTTACCTGGTTCGTAACCCCTTATTTATGTAGTCAAGTATCTGGATTAAAAATTCCTCTTTTTCCTGATTGAATGTTTGTTCCAACATCTTGCTTGCTTTTACCACCGTTCGCGATCATATTGATGCCATGATAACGAAATAAATGATTTTCTTTGTCTCTATCATCTACATACATATCGATTTTCTTCACCTCTCTAGGAAATTATCATCCAGCACTCCAGTTGTGGCAAATGTCAAGAATTTGCAGCACTTTTCACTTTCTTCCGCTGCTTCTACTACTCCAAATAACGATCCTATGACATATGCCGTAGACGTATCCAATATCCGTATAAAATCGGAGGAGCCTATCAACGGTCTTAAATTCCAGATAACGCGAACGACTAAATTCCAGATGAATACCTGATTATACTCATGAATTCCTGTGTTGAGATATGTTTGGCGTTATGGAAACTCGCCATCAACCCACGCAGCGTCTATCGACTCCTCGCGGGCACCGATTCACACTTCAAGATCGCTACCCCCCAGGCCAATTCAGTTCACGGCTACAGCGTGACGGCAGTTTTCGATGACTCATTGGACTGAGATGTAGTATTGAATTCGAATTTTACCCAGCATGATCCTTTTTTGACGGCGGAAAAGGTAAAAGGTACATGTATCTCGTAAACATGGAGCACGACTCATTATAGCACAAAGCTTATGGACCCGCATGACTATTCGTGTAGCCGCTGGTTATCTAGGGTAGATAGATGTTGATTATCATTCACCTACGTAAATCTATAACCGAAATCTCTCGCTTATTATGCTGCTTACTTGGATAAAATAATCATACTGTCCAGTTGCCACGGCTTCGCTCCAACCTAGAATAAGAATGGCAAGAATCTGGGCGTTGTAGCATGCCATCTTTCCCACTCAGCCCCAAACGTAGCCTTTAGCACCTTCTCCTCCTCACTTATCCGCTTCCACAACAGCCAGCAATAAAAACCAGACAGCACAAAGGCATTGAAGAACACCCCCATGCACGTAAGCTTCCCGTACAACCACGGCGGCAACCAGCAGCTGATGACGCCATCCCAGCGAAGCAGCCAGAATGCAGCGCTCCATCCCAAAATAGTCGCACCTGTGTAGCTTGGATGCTGCATGTAGCCATGGAGGCCGGTTGTAATTAAGCGCTCCGGCTTGGTGAGCTGAAAGGTAAAGTTTTTACCCAGGGATCTATAGGCATAAAGCCGCAGAGGGACGCCGGCACATAGAACAAGGGCCAGTGGGATGGCGGTGTCCGGTGACCACCTCAAGAGATTCACGTCAAGGCCGTTCTCAGGGCCATGGCCAAGGAGTGAAGAGGGCATGTTGGGATACACATAGGCCAAGGAGGCGGTATGTAGAGCGATAATCGCGATAGGGGACATTGCAATCTTGGCTATGTGTCTCCCAGTGAGGTTCAGAGAGGTCAGGGAATCTTTGGACGCGAGAACCAACTTGGTGCTGGGATTGGGAGGACTAATCGCAGCATAAGTCCCAGCGGTTGCAGCTAGTGTAGCTGCGGCTAGTGATGCTTGAGCGAAGGACGGTATTAGAAACATGGCTTGGATTTGGCGACACTGGCCGTCTAGTTGTTCTGTCGCGGATGATTCGAGTTCGTGACGTGAAGGACAGGTAAGCAAAGCTAACCAGGCTGTATTATGTAAGAAAATCTTCAATCGAAATTGGAGCGTCAGAATCAAATCCTAGCCCTAATGATCGTCACTGTCCGGTTAATTAGACGTAGATTATGCGATTCCGGGACGGCGATGGTGAACGAGGATGACCAGCATGGAAAGTCTCGAGAACTCAATTCATAGATGGAATATCAGAGCCATCACACCAGCAGAGTTTTCAACCTTTTTTTTTTTTGGCATGCCAGCAATGACAACAATTGTTATACATTCTTCAATATCTTGGTCTTGATATGTAGATATGTCCCGGCTATAAATGATCGTCAACATAATAGACGGGCGGTGCGGGGAGGAGAAGACATTCAACTCCAGACAACAAAAGGCTTATGGCGAAGCTCTTTTTCTCTCTAAATTGAAAGACTCGTCGAAAGAACAAAGGGTTAGTAGTGTCGTAAAAACTAGATACTATTTAAATATGGTATCTCTCTCGCGTATCTGCCAATGAGGTAGTTCCGTATTAATATGCCGTCTGCCTCGTCATCTCAAGAGTTCAATGAGTCGTTGCCAGCTCCTCGTTGGAAGTCGAGAGAAAAGGGCGTTGATTTGTAAGTTTAAATCTGTAGTCAAGGACAAGACGCGCTTATGCAAGCGAGGTACTTCTGCAGCGTCATAAACTACCAGAGGGTATGGCGTACCCAAATTGCAGCGAATCAACATGCGCTTTGTGCTACTATCATCCACGCTACTTTGCACAAGCAGCGTACTTCGTGGAGATCTCATTGTTGCAGAGATACAGGGCGTAGGGGGGCGCAGTACATGTCTTTATCTCGCGTCCTTGTACTCCTCAATTCCGGTACTTTATTCGGCCGTACTCGCTACGTCGTCGCAGATTCGCCGTGGCCCAATCACATGAACGACTCTGGGCTGGTTTCTCAACCATGTCGCCACCATTTGGCGCCACCAAACATGGGCAAACTTTGGTTCTGCGTCTGTTTGGGGGGCAATTCAGGCAAATTGCTGGCCAGCGTTGCAGCAGGGCCCGGACCCCCGGTTTGCATGTGCTGATGGAGGGCGAGGAATGGCGCAACGAGGTGCTTTGGCGCTGATTGAGGGGTTTCACCTGTTTTGGTTGGTGCCTGTGCCTGTTTCTGCACTCGTCAGCTGAAAATCAACAGCTTTCTTGATATCCTCTTCGCTGTCTTTCTTATTTGAGCTTCGTTCAGGCAGTTCCATCGAGAGCATAATTGCTTTTTATCTTGCTGACAGACTCCCTGAGCGACTGCCTTGACTCGACTCCGCCTCGGTGAGCACGGAAGAGGAAGGACACACGCCAGCAGCACGATCGGCCAACGGCAAAGAGGGAGCGAGACTGACGCGGTGGATACGAAGACAGCACAAGAGGATCGTGTGCCGTCTGGGGAAGTGGGCCAGAGGAGACTGGTTGTGGGCCTGAAGCTGTAGCGCTGTCTGGGGGCGGGGCCGCAAAGGAAGGGATGCGATGGGAATTGAGGAAATGCCGGAAGAGGACAGAAACAACAAAAAGGAGGATGAAAAGATGGTAAAAAGAAGAGCTCAAGAAGGGCAGAGAAGTGAGGCTCGAGATGCTGCCGTTTTGAGTAATGCTCCAGGGCCAGCCAGAGTCGCTTGTCTGTGGCCTGTTCCTGTCGCTGCATGAAGAGGGTGTGGTGTGATGATGATGAAGCGCTGCTGTTTGCGTCGCAGTGCATTTGCTGGGGTGTGTGGCTTGTTGTCGCGTAACTCTACCACCTGTAGTATCTGATATTAGGCACGCATGTACTGCTTCACACGCTGCAATGCAAAAGGGACTTGTCAGCGTATCAGTCTCGACGCCCGCCCTTCGCAGGCTTCTCCGCACGACACCTGAAGCCACCCTCGTCCCATCCATTCAGCGACTGTCTGATGCCTGCAGCAGTGACTTTCAGCAGCAGATCCGATACCTGTCCCCTATTCACGACCAGGTCACTGCTGGCCTACCCCGCCCGTCGCCAACTTCGCCCCCAGGTATTGCCTACTCGGGCGTATTTCCCGCCTCGTTTCTGGACCGCGTGAGGGTGGTGTCATCCCTGATTGCTGAGGGGAAGCTGGCCGAGAATACCTCAGGTATATAAGGCTTGCAAGCTGGCTTTCTTGTCTCTTTTCGTACTCTTTCCATCATCATCATCCATCCATCCGTTGTTTGAGACAAGGATATTACTCCAACTTTGTACGGCTGCGAACCATATAAACTCATCCATTTGTACGTTATTTTGCTCCGCCCCATCTCCTTTTTCGCCTTTTTTCGTTTTTACTCGCCTTCAGACTGCTAACTGGCCGCTTTTCGCCCACCAATAGACAGCTCTAGTCTCGAGTTTCAATTCTGCCCCTACCTCTTCTGAACTCATCAATCACCGCACAACAAACAACAAACAACACACCAAACTTCCTTCACAATGGCTCCTCGCGTTCCTCGTCTCCCCAAGGCCAAGCCCACCGAGATGTTCTGCATCTCTGCCGCCGGCGTCGGTGTCCTCGCGCCGCTGTACATGGCCATGCCCGGTGCCGAAGAGAAGCTCGCCAAGCAGACCACCAAGTGGGCTCCTCGCTGGGAGCGCAACATCAACTACTTCACCAACCCTGCTGAGCGCACTGCCCAGCGCATCGAGCCCCCCATCTCAAAGGTGGTGAAGAAGCTGGACGAGAAGTTACCGCTGGAGAAGATGGCCAAGGGCATGGAGAGAGGCATCCGCAAGTCGATTGACCGCTTTGGTGGCCCCAAGTCAGAATAAGTTGCTGCATGTCGGATGTGCTTTTGATGCCTTTTTAATTCGTATGCCTATCATGACCTTTCGTTTCTTTTGTATTATTGTCATGGCTTCTTCTGGAGATGGACAGGCGGTTTCTGGAGACGGCTGGAGCCTATGAAACCATCGGGCTCGCCATGTGGCGTTGGTAAATCCATTTATATCTTTGGGTACTCAATTTTAGATGCCTGCATGCACTTCGTTTCGATTAGCGAAGCTGTGTAAACCAATACAAAAAATTTGAGTCATACTCAAATCTTGGATTAAATTCCTAGTGAAACCTTTGCACACTCACGTATCTTTCCAACTCACGCAGCCAATATGTCATCTGCATCTGTTGTGTAAGCCCCAACCTTATCATGCAGTTCTTGGGGATCTGTTGCGTGGCCTCATGTTCACAACAACATGGTCCAGTATCTGCCATCTCACACAGAAAAACCGTTGCAATCTCAAACAAGCCAGTCCGTTAGATTAGATCTGGATCTCTGGCGGAGACCCAGCTGACACATCCTCGGCGTACGGAGCACTAGCCCAGTGGGCCATGTTCACGATCTGGACCTAATGGATCTTTATCTTAGCACCTTGGGTCTTTTATTCCGTAGGTACCTCTTGATAGGTAGAGATGCCGACAAAGACACGTACACTAAATCGCACAATTAATTGAATTGTAATCAAGATGGGGGGACGCCCAAAAACGGCCAAGTGGACTGATGAGCACATATCGAGCATGACAAACGGAGGAATGACAAACGGTAGAAGAACTGCTCGTGGCTTTAGCTCCCATCACGAAGCGCAGAATCCACCTCGGCTTCGGATCGAGCTATAAAACCCGTTGGGATTGCCAATCCGAATTTTTCTTCACCTCCGCTGGAATCTCTCCCTAGCTCTCTCTCCTTTTCTTATTTTGGAATAATCGCTTCTCCCGTGTGAATATTAATCGGGGATTTCCGACTCACAGCAGCAGCTTACTCTCACGATGGCTTCGCTGCTCCAAGGTTCAGCCTTCGTGACCGGCGCCGCCTCCGGTAAGTCCAAGCTCAAAGCCGCGCCACCAGCAGCTTAATTTTCTTCCCTCCTCCCAAATTTCTGCCCATCATCCATCTAACATAGTGGATCCCCCGTTTTGCTCCACAGGTCTCGGTGAGCATACAGCCTATGCTTTTGCCAAGCATGGCATCTCCAAGCTGGCGATCACAGACATCAATCTGGATGGCCTGAATAGGGTGGCTGCAAATATCCAGAAGGAATGGCCCAACGTCGAGGTTTTGGCGCTGCAGATGGACGTGCGCAAAGGCGAAGAGGTCAAAGCCGTGTTATCCCAGATTGTCGCCCAGTTTGGTCGATTAGACATCGCTGTCAACAATGCCGGTGTCGCCGGGAGGTCGGCGCAGATACACGAGCTGGATGAAGCGGACTGGGAGAGAGTGCTAGGCGTCAACCTCCACGGCGTCCATCGGTGCCAGAAGGAGGAGCTCGGCATCATGGTGAAGCAAGAGTACGTATAGACTTGAGAATCTGCGATTCATTGTAAGTAATCACTAGTTGCTGACGATCCGCAACAATAGAGATCTTGGCCCACGACGAGGGCGAGGTGCCATCATCAACGTATCATCCATGTATGGCATCATTGGGCCGTTATCGCCCATCCATGTCACAGCATACTCTACTGCTAAGCACGGTAAGATTTCGAAATTTTGGCTCTGATATTTGTACTTCAAGCACAACACAACATAATCAGGAATTGCAATCACCATCACCCAATGGACACATACACAATCTACATGTATAACCACACATATAAATGATTAGTATGCTGACTTGACGCAGCTGTCATGGGAATGACCAAGGCTGACGCCGCCTCCTACGCCGGCTCCAACATTCGCATCAACGCCATCTGTCCCGGCTACATCAAGACGCCCATGGTCAACGACGGCCAGGGCGCCGAGAATCAAGCCCATCCGCTATACCACCATGCCCAGAAAACACCGTTGCGACGACTGGGCCTGCCTGAAGAGATTGCAGATAGCATCGTGTTTCTGGCGTCGCCAATGAGTAGCTTTGTTAATGGCTTCGGGTTGGTGGCTGACGGTGGATATACTTGCTGTTAACTGTGTTTATTGATCGACAGAAGCAGCAAAGAGGGGATGAAGAAAGATACATGTATATAGTATTAGCATAATTATCAGATTTAATATGAGCGATACTCTGAGCGAAATCATTTCATCTATTTATGTACATAACCTGAGCCATATCGTATTCGCACCGTTATAGATACTCCACGTTCCGTCTCGTGATTATACTCAACTTCGTCTAGACAGAATCTTCAAGCGGGAGGCAGGCCCCATTTCACCAGTTCCATCTTCATCTGCTTCAGCACAGTCTCTGTAGACATGCCTCGCCACACTTCTAGAGACAATGGCTGCTGGACGAGTCGTGATCGTTGATGACTCCACTTCACCACTGTAGGCTCTCCCAACGAACCATCCCTGACACTACAGATAAACTTTGCCCAACTCTGTATCGCCTGCGAAGACGAATCCGGTTCGCAAAGCAGCGCAAAGTTGTGCGGCATGGCAGAAAACTGCTCAACAATCACCACAACATGGGCCGATGACATTTTCTGGGCCATGAAGATATCTGCATCGGCAAGGCATTCTTCACCAACGCATATCCGAACTGGAGGGCATCCTGTCCAGTCTCGCACAGTCATTGGAGACATAAGAGGGTGCAAAAGTGCATCGTCGTTTGCATAGACGTGATGGCGAGGTCGCTTGGCTGGCCATATATCACATCGATCTTGATCTGCAAATGGAGGTCCGCGAGCTGGTATAATGTCAAATCGTAGGTTGGCCACTTCGCTTGAAAGACTTCGCGTCATATCTAGATAAGGCGACAGGATAGCAGCTCCGGCAGGTAGATGAATTATCTTTTCTTCTCCATTCCACCATAGGGTTGCTTCGCCATCCCGACACAACTTGCGAACCTCAAGAATCAATTTCAGGAGAGCCACTGCGAGGTTTCCGCCTGCACTGTCTCCAGCAAAGTATATGTCTCGACCGTCAACTGGATCGTGGAGGTGATCAACGGTTAGGTATAAGAGACAAAGATAGGCTGCGAGGCAATCCATCAAGGCGGCCGGAAAAGGATTCTGAGGCGACAGACGATATAGTAGCCCAAACGTCCTGCCTCCTACTTTATGGGCAAGCTCATTTTGGATCTTGATACCGCCTCGACCTCTCCGCCTAATCATAGTGAGAATGTTTCATTAGTATCCATTGCCTACGAGAACTAACGGCTCTTGCTTACCAAAACTGCCCTCCGTGAAAATACAGAATTGTAGTGTTCCATGTTACCGCACTCATCATGGTGTTGTACTTTTCTCTCTCTGATATAGAGTTCAAAGACGCCGGCACCGCTGAACGCTTGCATGGACCAACCCAGTTGCCATAGAGATCTTCGCAGCCTTGATGCTCGTAGGTCTCGGTTCCATCACCAAGGGACTTGAAAGCTTGGGAAATTACATACGAGACATTATTATTTGGGGGAACGGGCAGCCGGCATCGGACGGTCAGATACTCTTCGTCAGCTTTGCGAGTTTTAAGAGAATCGCGTTGTGCAGTTGAGAGACGTCCAGTCTGACGAAGATATCATAGTCACTCTTTGGGGCGTAGTTGTGGCGCTCAACTGCGTCTGTAAGAACTACGCATCTCTTCTCGCCTTGAGAATTATTTTGCCTGCCCAGGATGCCGCGCGGTCTTTCCAGAGAAACTACAAGGCGTGCGACAACTGCCGGCTCAAGAAGAAAAGATGCGAGCTTGGAGGAGACCAGCAAGGTGTCTATGGCTTCACAGGTCCGCCGTGTGCCTCGTGCCGCCGTGAGCGCCGGCAGTGCGTTTTCCGAGAAGCTCGAGATACAAAAAAAAAAAGGCATTATTCTGGCCGCTCCATACCCATCACAAGAACCTTGCGGCAACGTGGACGCTCTGAGAAGCTGCAGTCATCGTCTCAATCAGACAAGCACTCACGGACTATTGGCACAGCTGTGGCAATGGAAACAAATCTCGCCGATTTAACAACATCGCCGCCCTCTTTGCCGTTTGACCCTTCACTCAATCTCGCCGTAACGGCTACTTCTCCAAGATTACGGACACATCAGGGCAGCAGTCAGGGCATTGCAGACAAAAGAGATGCTGCGATTGAGGCATCACTCACTGACGGCGATGCCCGATACTGTTGGATCGTTCCAGCAAAATTGTAACGGATACAACCATTCTGAAAGGCAATGATGCAATCGATATCCTTCTCGAGGCGGCAGTTGGACAAGGATCGAGCTCACCGGGTAGTCTCGTCTCATCGCAGCCTCACAGTCCGCGAGGAGGCAAGGCAATGGCCCATTCAGTCTTTCATCAAGAAGAACGTGACGCTGAAGTTGATGCTACGTCTTCGTCTCCCAAGAGCTCATGCTTGAAGCTAATCAGGCTGGGCTCTGTTAAGGCTAACATCTTGTCGGCATGGAAGAGCTCTGTATTTGTACGCACGGGTCTCTTATCTGCAGAACATGCCATCACACTTGTCGATGCGTACGAAACTACCATGCCATGTTGACTTTACGGTGCGGAATAGCTGATTTGATATTCTGCAGTTTCTTTAATAATTTGGTGCCATTCACCTTTGTGGGAACACGCAGCCTCTTCCATCAACCGGATCGCAACCAGCTGCTGCTGCGGGAACCTCTTCTCTGCACGGCAATACTCCTGATCTCATCGAGGCATCATTCCGCACCAGCCGCGGTATCTTTATCCTGACGTTTCTTCATTCACGATGAGCTTTGGGAACGCGCTAGCCAACTTATTCAACGGATTATGCTGGGCCAAGGGCAAGGCCTATGTTCCATTGCCTCCATTGAAGCATTGTTACTGCTGGCTGAATGGTATCCGGCGCCGTTGAACGCACGAAGCTCATGGGACAATTTTGAGGAAGACGGTAGGTTTTTAAACAAGACAGCTGATGATTCGTACAATTACAAATCCACAAGCACAAGCACAAGCACAAGCACAAGCACAACTCATATTCTTAAACAGCAAGACCAGACACGGTGGTGGATGCTCCTCGGGGCTGCCCATTCACTGGGTCACGAAATCAGCGTCTTCAAGCAATGTGCTGGATCGGACATTCGAGATTTACTGCTTGCACACATGACTATTCTTGCTGGACGGCTTGGTTTACATACATGATACCCTTTGTATATAGTCAAGACTTTGCTGGCCGGATAACAGTAGATGGCGACAGCGCATTAGGGGCCTGGACTGAGTTGCTGACAATCACCAAATCTATTCACGAGCAACTACTGGCCAGTGAAACTAAAGCGAAGGAGATGTTAAGCAGCGGCCAATACACTGTACTTGCAGCATTCTTCGAATCTAGACTGGAAGAGTGGTTCGACAAACATCTAGCCCGAAACAACAACGAGGGCGCAACGATTTCAGACTCCCACCATGATATCCTATCAATTGAATATCACAGCGTCAAACTTTGGATCAATGGATTATCCATGCAAGCAATCTTTTCCCGGCACTTAGACAGGAACGCTGCTATGGAGGCACAGCCGGAATTCCCATTAGTTCTAGAGGCTGTTACAGAGGCACAAAAGATCCTCCGCAAAGCCATCGACTGGTCTATCGCTGGCACGCTCCAATTCCATCCTTGCCGCACTTTCTATCGCATCACTGGGGCTTGCGCGTTTGCCATCAAGGCCATCGCCCTTGGAGCACAGAATGTGAGGACAGGCAGTCGATACATTGACATGCCCAGCTTGTTCGATCTCTTACAAAGTTGTGCCAAAGCACTCGAGGTTTCGGCGAGCGATGAACACCATCCAGCCACTTACTTCTCCAAATTGATCAGCCATCATCTTGACAAGCTGCAGCCTTTGATGCAGGAACCCGAGGTCAGTCGGGATGATGCCGACGGCACTTTTGACTTTGATTGGAATTTCGAGCAGTGGCCGAGTGACTTGCTCGACCCGCTTTTGCAGCTAGACATGATGCCTGAGATTGCAAGTTTCAACGAGAGAAGCATGGACAATTTTCCTTGTTGAGCGCAATCTCGGAATTAGACAGCAACGATGGCAACTCATTTTCTTATAATAAAGAGAGGTTATAAGAAGAAAGCCAAGGCGTGACTTATTGAGAAACAATTCTCTAAGACGCTACGATACACTATCGAAGTGCCGATCATAATTTGATGGCGAATTGTTAATAAAATAGTATTCTGAAAACAGTGGTTGTAATGTCCTACAGACCAACGACATTGGGGCGCATGTTGGCTTTCTTCACCTTGAACGCATCCCACACGACCGTCAGCGTTGTGACTAGATCGTCTTCGGACAGAGACAATTCTTGACAGCCAACCACTCGTATTCACTACTTTGATGACTTTCCATTGCAACCAACCCATCAGCATTATGGATATTTTTGCCGACGAGATAGTAGTCAAAGAGGTGAGCTGCAGCCAGTGAAGCATGAGATTTTAACAGGAGTTGTATTGGATATCCCGGTAGATGGCAGTTGTAAACTCCATTGACGATGCTACAGTGAAGAGAGCATGGCAACTGCAGCCCATACGTGACAAACTTCGAGGTAGAAGAAGGTACAACATTTGTAACTTGCAGTGCTGAGACTCAAGTTTCTCACTTTCATCAGTACAAACTGCACTATATAGGCGGATGCTTGATGTTGCCCAATCCTGCCGTATACTACTACTGCTGCTGCTTACTTTTAAGAACAATTGTACCTAGATATCAAGCAACTAACAATTTCATATATAGGTACTTTCCTAGGAAGGTAGTAGACTAACTACCTTACTTTATCAAGCTACAGCTGGGGCGCTGGTTAGCCTTTCCCATATATAGATATGTCCGAATTGTAACAAGTAATGAGTCATATACTCATCTTCATTTAGTTGTCCCAGAAAGTGGCAAACATTCCTCCAAGAGCATTTACTTACATACCTACCTACCTATGTACTCTATATACATAGGTAAGCGTTCGAGCTGATTTTTGGCTATTCGCCCATCTCACCAATGACATTCCGATACAACAAAAGTCTATACCTAATTCGGATATTATTGCCCGTTAAGTTTAAGATGATGACCTGTCATAGACACTTTTGGCACATACAGCGCCACGCAACGGCAATGCTTAGAGGCTTACATCTAGCTTGAAGCTTCCAAGTTCTTTATTCCAGCTCCTCTCTCCAACAACCTTCAACTCAACTCAACGCGACCTCAGCTCACCTTTTGATAAGTAATCCACTCATTCAACCAACCAACCAACCAACCATCAAGCCCTTGCTAACAACTCGCTATTTCTCCTGTTTTTGGCCATGCAGGCTTCCCCTCTCTCCGCTCTCAAGGTCCTGCACCCCACACTTTCAATGGCGGGGATTGCCCTTAGCTACTGTGAACTAGCAGCAAGCATTGGAAAAAAGTGGCCATCGGGACAATCTCTGCCGTGGGAATAAGAGACGACGCAACATGGCTCGAAAATACGGCGTATAAAACCCCCGGTTGGCAATGGTATTTCCTATACCGCTCCGCCAGATTTTTCTTCTTCTTCTTCTTTCGGCTCTGATTTGACCAAATCTATCTTTTTAAACGAGCTTAAAAGTCGTGGAACTACTATCTCCCCGAGATACTGCTAAGCTAACCTCGCACAAAAAAAGGGTACCTCGGCTCAGTCTACCGTCCCCGCGGATATTTTCCTAACCTGGGGAATAGGCCATCAACGTTTGGCCCAAAGAGGGAAACAGCTTTACCGCCTTGAATATCTAACCGTCGCTTTTGCCTTGGTATAAAAAAAAAGAAAAAGGAACTCTGGTTCATTATTAAGGCTGTTTTCCTATTATCTTATCTTTTCTTCTTGTGTCACCCCCCTTCTTTGGTCTATAACCCTCAGCCCAAAAAAGGAAAAACTCACTATCCACAATGCCTTTCAATTCTGTATACGAGCACATCGACATCCCGCAAAGCAATGTCTTGACTTACATCTTTGGTAACGGCTCATTGCTCTCTCACGAGCCCATCTGGATCGATGCCAAAAACCCTGAAAAGAGCCTCTCACCACATCAGCTATTACTATGGGTTCGGCGGCTGGGCCTCGGCCTGCAGCGCCTGGGCTTGAAGCGAGGAGACGTCGTCATGATCTGCACGCCGAACCACATCTTTGTGCCTGTGGCGTACTTGGGCATTGCAGGCTCAGGACATATTTTCAGCGGTGCCAATCCGATTTCTACGGTTCCGGGTACGTTGTGTCTAGCTGGGAAAGAGGAACAACTTTTTCTATGGTTCCTGTTGGTATCGTGTAAGTGAAATGGATATCCAGGCTAACCTCTCATCACAGAACTGGTTCATCAGCTTTCCAACACCGGGGCAAAAGCCGTCCTTGCTCATCCCACCGTTCTCTCAAACATTGTCGAGGCTGCAGCCAAAGTCGGTGTTCCCAGAAACCGCATCTTCCAGTTCTCAGACGAGGAAAACCCCGTCCGAGATGGCATTCCCGACTGGCGATCCCTCTTAGCATCTCACGCAGACGCCTTCCGCTGGCAATGGCCCGAGTTCACTCCCCAAGAAGCGCGCAACACCATCGCCACCATCAACTTCAGCTCCGGCACCACAGGCCTGCCCAAGGGCGTTTGCGTCCCTCACTCGAGCCTCATTGCGAATCTCGCCCAGGCCGTGCACCTGCGCCACGTCCACCGCAAGCCCGAGTGGGATCTGCTGCCGCGCAACCGCTGGATTGGATTCCTGCCGCTGTACCACGCCTACGGCCAGCTCTACGCATGTTTGATGGCCGGCAAGACGCTGACGCCGCTGTACATCATGGCCAAGTTCCAGTACGAAGAGTTTCTATCCAACATTGAAAAGTATCAAATCACCCAGCTGCAGGTCGCGCCGCCCATCATCGTCATGCTCACCAAACGCCCCGAGACGAGCCGCTACAACCTCTCCAGCGTACGGCACATTACGTGCGGAGCCGCGCCACTGTCCCGAGAATTGCAGAAGGCGTGCGAGGAGAAGTTCAACCTGCGTATCACGCAAGGCTACGGCATGACGGAGCTGACCTGTACCGGCATCAGCTGGTCCGAAGGCCTCGCCGGCGACAGTGCAGGATCTGTGGGCCGGTTGCTTCCCAACTGCGAGTGCAAGCTGCTTGATGATGATGGCAAGGAGGTGGCGGTTGGGGAGCCGGGAGAGCTGCACATCAGAGGTCCAAACGTGTGCCTGGGATATTGGAAGAACGACGCGGCAACGCGAGAGTGTTTGGACAAGGAAGGGTGGTTTAGAACGGGCGATGTTGCGGTTTGCAACAATGAGGGTTTGTTTTGGATTGTTGACCGGAAAAAGGTCAGTATAAGACTAAGATTGGTAATTCTCCAGAATAACGGTCATCTACTAACACCGAGCATCTAGGAACTCATCAAAGTCAACGGCTTGCAAGTCGCCCCAGCAGAACTAGAAGCCGTGCTTTTAGAAAACGAGCATGTGGCCGACGCAGCCGTTGTCGAAATCAAATTGTACGTTACGCCTAGGAATAAGAAAGAAAGAGAGTATTCTCTCAGTTATTGTCTAGTATACTGACCAAGATCCTGCAGTAACGAGGAAGAGTGGCCACGAGCATACGTCGTCATCCAGCCAACATCAAAGGGCAAAGTAACTCCCCAGGACATCCAAGACTGGACCGCCGCGCGCGTGGCCAAGCATAAACGGCTTGTAGGCGGCGTCACGTTCATCGATGAGGTGCCAAAGCTGGCCAGTGGCAAAATCATCCGAAAGCTGATGAAGCAGTGGTCCAAGAGAGACGCGGAGGAGATGCTCAAGAATGGAACGGCACCTCGAGCTAGGCTATAAATTGTGAATGTTCTTTTTGCATACCTAGCTTTGTTGGCTCATTGGTAAAATATTGTATAGCATCTGTCTTTTAGATATATCCAGGTCTAACTTCTATCTTGTTCGACAAGTACCTCGTATATACAAGGGTTTTTGTATAAATACATATCCGCAGTCTTCCGTATGCTCAGTCGTGAAAAGCAGTGGCTATAGATGGGATTGCCTCCCGAGGTGATCAACTGCTTAGTCTCCTCATTAAGCACATAGTAACTGTAGCTTAACCATCAATGGTCTTAAAATTCCGCATCTCATACTTGGCCATCAAAAATCGATCATCAAATTGTGAGGACGGCTATTGTGAGCTCACTCCTTGTAACGGCACAAGTTCTAACATCTGCATACCGGTATGCAGACAATTTGACAGAAGATCATTCTTCGTGATTCGATTCGTACCCTGTAATAGGCAACATCGTCATCAAGTCCTCAAACACCCTAGCAAAAAATCTCACGACTTCTCCTCCCGATGCTTCTCCAAACTCTTCGGCTGCTTCCCCAACACCACTATTCCCACATCAAAGTCAGCAAAATCATCTCATGTCTCAAAGCCATTCCAGTAGAGAGAACCTACATCTATCAAACAGATAATAGCTCGTCACAAAAAATATCGGCAGCGCTATAATCGACGACACCCACTTCCTCGCCGCCGTATTGTACTTTTTCCTATACTCCCTTTCCTCCTCTCTCTTCTTCGCAGCTTCTTCCTCTCTATCCTGCTTCTGCGCCTGTCGTCGCATCCGAGCCGCCCGTAGCGCGGATTCGCGAGCCTCGGCCGTTCGTAGCGCTGCTGCGGACGACGGTCCTTCTGCTGTTACTGCTGCGGCTGTCGACGTCGTCGTCGTTGTAGATGTGCTAGATATGCGTGTCGACGGTGCAGATGCAGATGCAGACCCAGGAGGAGGCCTGTTTATTGCTTTAGCAGCACTCTGCGATATCCTGCTGCTTGTCGTTGTTGTGGCATATCCTCGCCCCATCGATGCGCAGCACTTCTTCTGCGCCGCCACTGCGAAGCATCGCTCAGTGCCATTGGCTCTCCGTCCGCAGTGCTCTGCGCATATCCGTCTCTCGTAATGTTCTAATAACCGGCCGTGTATCCATGAGCGAAACATTGTGTCTTATTCTTCGATTAATGCGAGGCCGTATCCTTGTTTGGAAATAAGTACTGCACAATCTCAACTTTTTTTCCCTAGGTAGTTGTGACGAAGCTACCGGCCGAAACTCGGACTAAGTATTCCCGTAATCCAACAGGCTCTCTCCAAGCAATTAAGCTATAGCAACATCATCACTCCAAAATAGCGGTACAGAGACTCTTTTTGCATAGAGATTTTGTCATTAATAATACTCGGAAAAGAAACTTTTCCCTGTTCACTTTTTTTTTACAGCCATGCGCTTCCTATTGTTCCTTTTGAAGTGATCTGTTTGAGCAAGCCGGGTATCTAGCTTGCTCATTGTCTTTTAACTACTAATATTAATGCAGCTCTCGTTCCAAAGAAAGAATGAAAAAAAAATTCAAATGTTAAAACGCCATATCCACAATCACAAGAATTCAATGACATCTCCTATTGGCTCTACCAGGCCGCTCAATCATCATCTGTGTACCTCGGGCCGCTGGCCGCTGGTGTTTCCGGAGCGTACGCAGAAGGTGTTGGCGCTGAGAAGCCTGCGTATCCAGATGCAGATGGCGTTGGCGCGCCTGCTGCTGGAGTCGGCGCTGAGTCCGGGCCTCCCCAGCCACCTTGCCAGCCACCGGCGGGAGTGGGCGCACTGACTCCAGGAGTAGGAGCATTGTAAGCACCAGGAGTCGGTGCACTCAGAGCGCCAGGAGTAGGGGCCGACATGGCGCCTCCTGGAGTCGGGGCATCGTATGCAGATGAATTCGTGGCCGCAGGCGTATAGCCCCATGAGTCGTTGCCGCTGGCGCCTGGCGTCGGGGCAGAGGCTCCCCAAGCAGGTGTTTTCGAACCTGAATTCCAGCTGTCACCACCGCCAGCATACGCCGGAGTGCGGGAACCAGCACCAAATGCATCTCCCGGCGCTGGCGTCCTAGCACCAGCTTGCCAAGCAGGAGTGCGTGAGCCGGATCCATAGGCAGTTCGACTTCCATCGTAGGGGTTGACAGTTCTTGATCCATCTGCCCAAGCGGGCGTTCGGGATCCAGAGTAGTCTTGGCCCTTCCATGCCGGTGTGCGACCACCTGCAGCAGGCGCTAAAGATGCTTGTTAGTATAAATCAACTGTGAAATGGCCAATATACGAGATGGCACTTACTTCGTGATCCCCAAGCGGGAACGCGATCTGAGCCGCCGGAGCCCATAGGTGTGCGAGAGCCTCCCTGCCATCCCGGGACTCTATCCCCAGAGCCGCGCCCAGCTCCACCTGGTGCAGATCGCCCTCCTCTGCCATTGATGTCAATATTCATACCAGTGTTCTTGTCCTTAAAGTTGAGCGAGTCTCGAGGAACAGTAATGGTCTTGTTTTTGGTGTGGAGCTCAACACGAGCGTGTGTATCTGTGGTATCCTTGACGATGCCGAGGAGGCCCTTGTAGGCTCCCTTTTTGATAATGACTGTTTGATTAATGGCACGGTCTCGACCAAAGGACTTAGCAATTGGCTTGTTCTCAGTACCATTCTTGTGAATCTTCAAGGCAGGGTTCATAGTCGTAAGATCAGGTCCCGACGCCGCCGCATTGACACGACCGCCCTTTGCAGCGATTGTGTTGACCATGCTTGCCTTGGTGACGAAAACACCAGCATTCTCGTTGGTGGCATGTGTGTGCAGGAAGACGTATGATCGGTGGATATGAATAATCTTGCCCTGGCGCTGCTGCCCAGAAAATTCCTTGACTACATCATCGAGGCGGATTTCTGAGCCTTCTCGATCAGCAGCAACTGCTTGCTTTCGCTTGGGCAGCTTGTTGGGAATCTGAGATGGCATGACTTGGCGGGTGTCTCCGAACTGGTCCAGCACAACCAAAGACTCGCGATCTACTTTGACGATACAGCCAACAGTAGTAGGATCAAGTTGCACAAGGTCATGGAGTTCGTACTGACCAAGTGATCCCTGTCCGCCAATGTCGCTGGCTTCTCGCAGATCCTTGCTGAATACCGTAACCTCGTTATTGGTCTGGTCGGTCAACAGCGTGACGCGATCCTCAGAAATCTTGACTACCGTACCAACTTCGTCTTGGAACTTGCTACCACCAATCACCTTGACGTGGTCACCAATCTTGAACCGCTTACGGAGGCCCTTAATAGGCACTTCGATGCTCTGGCCTTTGAGGTCGCCCTCCGTGACAAACATTGTAACAATGTCGCCCTGCACATTTGTGGCTCTTCCAACGACACCTCTTTGCTCTCCGGCATAAACCTCGATAATGTCGCCGGGGAGGTAAGTGACCAACGTGTTGCTATCCTTCAGACTGGCGGCCAAAGCCTTCAAGTCAAGATTCTCCGTACCATCGTCAGCACCGCTGGCAAATCGAGTAACCTCTTCTAGCGACGGGTTGACATCTGTGACTACGAGTTGCTGAATCTTGACATCCTTGACTTGGAATCCATTTTCGAATTCTTCGCCATTGTAAGTCCAAGTATTGGTTGTCGGGTTGCCCTGAATGTTACGAGGATGGCGCTTTCGCGCTTCAATCTCGCTGAAGAGCCTCTGAGGTGGTCGCGGGCCCAATCCCGGCGGCCTCTTCCGTTTTCCATCTGCGCTCACAGCCGAGAGAGCTTCATCACGCATCCCATAGTCGAGTCTGGGGATAAATCGAACTCTTGCCTCGAGGCCGTTCTCGGTAACATCAATAACTTGCGCCAAGTCTCCGTTGTGCTTCTGGGGCCTGCGGAGTCGCACCCATGCGCCAGGCTCCAGCGTCGGTGTCTTAGTGACGCGTAGAAGCTCAGGCATGTCTTTGATGTCCACCAGCGTCAGCTTGGAGTGAGGGTAGACGTTGAGGATGCCATCGAGGGCTACGAGAATGTCCGTCTGCCTCTGGGTTTCAACGTAGACAAAGCTCTTCATAACCGAGTCTGGGCCGCCGCGCTCAAAGGCCGCGGTAATGGCCAGCTCGTCCTTTGTGCCTCGTCGCTCCTCGACTCGCTTCATAATGGACATGACGACTTCGCGTTCCTTGCCCTCTTTACATCGCACGGCCCAAATACTAGGATCATCCACGCTAGGGAGAAGAAGTCGCTTGGGCACGATGGCCGAGTCGCCAAAGCTCTTGCCAGGTCGTCGATTGCCATAACGCTGGCGTAAGATCTCTGCTTGCTTCTCGGCATCCAGACTAGACTCCATCTCGCGGCGGCGATCAAGTTCGCGGTGTCTTCGGTCATCGTCAAGTCGCGAGCTTTCGACCAAGTCATCGGGGTGGGCGTTGTCGATGATAAAGTCCTCTATCTCCTCACCATCCTTTTCCTCGTCCTCACCCTCGTCCTCGTCGTCGACTTCGGCTTCGATATCGATAAAGGCATTTCGCCTATCGCGTTGGCGCTTTCTGCGATGACCCTATTTTTTCGTCTACGTTAGCTACTCCAGAGCCAACGACACATCTTCCTTCGAATCATACCTGCTGAACGTCATCATCATCATCTTCTTCCTCTTCTTCCTCCTCGTCATCGTCATCATCATGGCGACGACGAGTATCCTCTTCTTCCTCTTCCTCTTCCTCTTCCTCCTCTTCGTCTTCATCGTGGGTTCTTCGCGATTTAGCCGGAGTGGGTTCTTCGTCATCGTCGGCATCCTGGCGGCGATTAGGGCTGCTGTCCCGGGCTCGGCTTGAGCCATCATGGGCATCCTCATCCTCGGACATGTCAGCCGGCGCAGGGTTGAAGTCCTCCTCGTCCTCGGACTCATCGAATTGGTGCCGATCGTTGGACGCCATGGTGAATTGTGGTATGTGACGCGTCCTACTAGCAAGGCGACTGTAGGGACGGAATTAGAAGATGGAAAGTGAAGGAGAGGAAGAAAATAGGGATATCGAGAAGAATGGCTGGCCGCCTCAAAGAGAAAGGCAACTCGGCGAGCGGGTAATTATCGGGCCAAACGCGCTTGGTGAATGCTACTCAGTGCATAGTGTGGATATGGTCGCCTCTAGTAGTCAGAGTTAGGCGGCTAGAAATCGAGGCTTGCTATCCACATTAGTAGTCAAAGTTACTTCACATTTGACTCCGTCGAAAGCCTTGTAATAAAGTAGGTTTTGCAATAGCCATATCATACAATGAACACATATGTGTTTTATTCCTAGCCCCCTAAAGATGCCGAACATAATATAGGTCAAAATTAGACTTGACGTACAACTTGACGCAGCTATAGGGTCATTAAAATATATTTCCTGCAATGTAAACGGTTGAATCACATTGAAACATCTAGAACTTTTGCAGATGAGGCATTGCTTGATCCAGGAACTCACTTTGTAACACAGTCGTCGACTTCAAGGGAGTTCAAAATTATTCCTAAACTCCTCAAAGGGCTATGGGTAACAAGAAAGACTTCAGTAGCAATAGACAACCGGGAATGATGCATATACTCGCTATATTGATAAGGCCGGGTCTGCAAGAATCTCGCGGCTTCAAATTGCGGCAAACTAAATGTGATAAAGGAGCCCCCCGTATGACATGACACACATCTCGCACTGCGCTACCAAACCCATTTAACCGAAAACTTCCAATCGTTACTCGTCACTGTCTCCATACTCCAAAGTGGCCGGCATCATACAACCTAGGCCGCTGGTACAAAACTCCAATAATTCCTTTTTCAAGTTTAGGTGATACATATACCCTCCGTTGTGCAGCCAAGTCTATATCAATCGGCGCCGGTGCATATATTAAGGATGAGTGGAAAGCATTGATAGCCTTTTCCTTGTCCTTTTCCTTGTCCTTCAGTCGTTCTTGGACGATTCCCAGCATAAGGCCACTCACATCACTTTAACGCCCCAGACGCCTCGTCCTGCACCGACACCGAGCCATTCTCCACCATCGGTGCCTTGTAAATGCGGTACCCAGCCAAGGTTTCCAATTTCATAGTCGCAGTCCCAGCAGGCAACAGGGCTTCTTTGGTTCTCCTGCTGCTGGGTGCCATTGATGGACGAAGAGTTCATGAGGTCCCACAGTAGCACTTGGCAGTCATCTGCTCCCGAGGCCAGTGTGCCTCGCCGTGACGGAGACCACTCTATGCAGTTGATTGGGCCGGAGTGTCCTCGAAGCTCAAGCAGAGCCTGGCCAGGCTGTCGAACGTCCAGGATCCGAATTACGTTTGAGTCCTGAGCAAAGGTTGCGAGAAGATGGGTATCATGAGGAGATGTAGCTAACCGCAGCAGCGGGGGAGGGTTCGAAAGAGTCTGCTGGGCAGTTGTAGGGCTCATACGGCCTCCTGCTTCTAAACAATGTACTGGTCAGCATTCGAAATCAACATCAGATATGCAATGTATCTCGAGGCGGGTGACAAACCTGTTCGGTCCTCTTTTCCTGTTGGCTCGTAAATAATGGTCGAGTGCTCCAGGCTCCTCAAGTCAAACATGCGTACGCTTCCATCCTGGCCGCAGCTTACAAAGACATCCACGCTCTTTGCACAGAATCTTACGTCGTAAACCTCCTTGTCATGTGCAATTAGTTGCGTCTTGGCAGTCAATGATGGAATGTCCCATATTGTGCAGGTGGTATCAATGCTGGAGGTGATGATGAGGCTGGGAGAAACGGTATTCCAGTCGAGAGACGTCAGCGGCGCTGTATGGTCGGGCGTCTTGGAGTTTGACAAAAGTGCCAGAGGAGTCAATTTTGTGACAACCGAGTCACGGCCCGGGCGAGTGATTGTGTTTCCCGGGTTTGCAGATGTCTCGGATGGCAGTGACCACAGTCTTAGGTGATCTCCAGAGGTGGCCAAGAGATCGGTGGACTGCTTCTGCGAAGAGGGAGGCTCCCAAAGCAGCCGCGTTACAGGATACGAGTGTGTGGCCTCGGCAACCTTGGTGAACTCGAGATTGTACTTGGATGTGCCGGGGGTGTATACGTCTTGAGGGGTCGGGGCGATCTGGCTATCTAAGATTTGGATCTGGAGACCCCGTTAGCATGCATATTCGGAGAGTTATAAACCAGAGCGGTGGGCCCCCAAGAATTGAAGATTGGCTTACAAAGTTGTGGCCGTCTTCGAGATAGCTGCCGACAGCGACCTTGCCAGCTCCATTGCCGCGGGGCGTCCACTTGCACCAGTCAAAGGCGTAGATGGGCCACGGAGCCAGATAGTTGCTTGGGCCAGGCTGTGTGTTGGCAAGCTCGTAGCCAAGCGTGCCGGGAGCCCCATCAGACATGCTGGAGTCGGCGCGCGGCCGGATGTCAGCCAGGCCCAGCGGCGTATTGGAAAAGGTGCGCTGCGAGCCCGGAGCATTGTACTTTGCGGCGTCCTGAGGCGAGATGAACTGCGAGGACGAGCCGCTGGGGGTTGTTGGCGTGTAGGCGTGGTAGGACGACGAGGCCGGCGTGTCGTAGTTGGCCGCGGGGCTGGACCGCGAGTAGGTGTGCGACATGTTGAGCACCGGCTTGGGCGGCGACTGGTAGCCGGGAGGAGGGCCTTGTTGGTGTTGAGAGGAAGCTGAAGCGGAGGCTGGACCTGGACCAGAACCACCAGCGCCGGAGCCAGAGCCAGAGCCAGAGCCAGAGCCCGGATGCTGCATCGACATCGAAGGCAGGGTCGGGGCCGTCAGGACGGGGCGCGACGACATGCCGCCCGGCTGGAGCACGTTGGGCACCGAGCTGGCTGCGATGCTGGCGGGCGACTGCTCGAGCTTGATCTGCGGAGCAAAGTCTCGCGATGACAGCGGGCTCATGCCGGACATGTGCAGTTCGTCGTGCTGGGCGCCATAGGGAGCCGTGGCAGTCTGTTGCCGTCGCGGGGGAGGCAGCTGATGTGATTGGTTCATGGCGGCGGGCCAGGCTGGCGGCGCGGTTGCTGACCGGTTCTGGAGCTGGTGCGTGCAAGGCGCTGGTTGGAGGCTGGAGGCTGGATGGCGATAGGTTAGGCGAGCAGAGTCAGCGGCGAGCCTGGATCACGGGGCGCTGGCGACGACGCCCCTCGCAGCCAGGTGCTGGCGTAGCTGCGGGTCTGCAACGCTGCAGGAGACCAGGGCGGGATTTATGGACAAAACATTCAATGAGACGGTAGTATAAAGAAGCGCAGTGGGCAAGAATAATGTACGTAGCGGCAAAGAGACTTTGCGTGAGTCGATCCCGTTTGCTTTCGTCAGCGTCTGTCCTGGGGCCCCAGATCAGGGTGCTTCTTAGCGAGGCGCCAAAGTACAGCGGCTAGCGGTACTACTAGGTAGGGCCCTTGTAGTGAGTGATTGAGAGCAGTTGAGAGGTCACGTATATGCAATTTCTGCCGCAGTAATGGTTGTTAATTCGGTACGAAGACCATATTGATACTATTATATACAGCAGTGTGCGGTATATACGATTGACGCGTGGCAAACAAGCCCCGTTGGCGATTGACCTGTGTCAGATGGTTGCCAGGGATAGACAAGAGACACCCATCAGCCCATTGCAGAGAGACGAGCATCACAGACAAGGAAGGGCTCTGGAGCATAGACGACAGTTATCATCAAATCTTGTTCACTACTTACCTATAATCTATTAGATACCTACTTGATCATAGTTCAAGTATACAGAGGACAGAAGTGAACATATCCCTCTACAGCTTGAGAAGAAAGTGATGCCCAACCGTCAACTGGTAAAGCTCCGTAGTGGGGTACCCATGTATCACAACAGATCCGATGGAGCTTGTGAGTACATTTACCTACAAGCCCTCTCTATAAAGGCCTCTCCATTAAACGCATCAGAATACTGCTACAACCCCTATACGAAACCTAAAAGTACTGCTGCTTAGCAGCCTTGAAGCATGCGCCTTACCTTCGGCGCACCATGGTTAAATGCGCACGTAGAGTTTGAGTGGTGAGTTTAGTGGTGTTATCGGCTAGCAGCCTGATACCTTGATAAGGTACGCTGCATGAGCACATGCTTCCATTCCACCAGCCAGCGGATCTCGTGAGCAGGCTGAACTGTATTCCATATCTCTCCCACCAGCACTCAGCATTCTTTTCTCTACATCTTGATTCTCATATTGATGCTTTTCATAGACCCATATCAGCTTTGATTGCCTCTCGTTTTGCAGTTTTGCAGCCTGTTCAATCACTTCGCGTCTCTACCTAACATCCCCACGACAACAGCGTCCACCTCTACCACAACACACCAAGATGGGCGTTCTTGATCGCCTGAATCCCCGCGGCGAACAATCAATCCTACCTTTTCATAATAGTCCGAAACGGATGCCTAGTGAACATCAGCTTAGCACGCTGGATCCCCGACCCGATGACGCCTCATCAGTGGATGGGGGTTTACCCAAGGCTTGGCAGGATCAAGACGATGAACCTTCAACATCTCGCGGGTTGTCACCAAACTCGTCGCGCGACACCCCTGGTGTGGCCATGTCAGCGTTCAATATGAAGCCGCAGCCCATGTTTGCTGGTCCGCCACCGCCGATATCAGCGTCGATGTTGATAATGAAGGACCCAATCCGGGTAGACCCTGCAGCTCGCTCAGTCCGCTACAAAAACACTCCACACAGTCTCCTCCGGGGGAGTCCTACTGAAGCTAACAGCCTCCTCCTTGAGCATAGGCGTAAAGAAGTTGAGCAAAATTCTGATTCGGTCTGGCGAGGCTTCGTTAGCCAAGAGAAGGCCCAAGAGAGAGAGGTCCAGATATTGCTTGATCAGCAGGCTATCGCCTTAATAGCCGGGTCTGGCGTCGAGAATGATGCTTCTAGCACAGGAAGTAGTACGCCTACAGGCCCATTGTACTCGACCTCGGGTTACAAACAAAGAGCCGCCCAATCTCTATACATTCCCCCAAAGATAACTCGTGATGGCAATGTGGTTCCGACCAGACAACCGGCAAACGACCGGCCTCAAGGATTGAAAGCCACCAGAGAAAGTATGCGAAGGCTAATATTGTCAATGACGAGTCTCAAGCATGATCAGAGTGCTTATATAGAAGACGCCTTGGATAAACGACAAAAGGCTCTCAAGCATCTAAACCAGCTCAATACTAAAAGAGCCAGGTTGGAAGAAGAAATACAAAGCTTGGCGGAAAATAGCGATGAACCGCTGGCGAGGGAGTTCAAGGTAATTGACACGGAATATCATGTCTTGGGCGAAGAAATTCAGCTTCTCGAGGCGAAGCTATCACGCATGCGAACCAGACACCGCCTTCTGAAGGGGAGGATGGATGACATCAGGAATAAACGGGAGGCAGGACTGAGTGGGTACTACGGCGCTCTAAACGAGCTGACCGCTGAAGCGATAGCATATACACGGCATCCTACGATTCAACCGCTGGACCCGAACCTACTGGGCGGAAGCGAGGGTGAAGGAGGCCCAACTACTTCAGGAGGCGCAGAGTTCATGCAACTCATCCCCGAGAGACGAACGCCGCAGCTGGCAGCTTCGTGGTGGGAAGCAGAGGTCGAGATATTGAAACGCCACAAAGAGAAAACGGAAAAATACCGTCAAGCGCTGGAAGAAGGGGGTCAAGTTTGGGACGAAGTCACCCAGCTTGTTTCGAAATTCGAATCAGATTTACGACAAGCCATGAAAAACAGTACGCCAGCTCCTTCAGCCAAAGGGAAAGAAAAGGTGCCATCTTTGGAAGATGTTATATCGGATCAACTCTTGCGGATGGAAGAAGTCCTTGTGGAGTTACGGAAATATATGCAACAGTCTGAACGAAAGAACTGGACTCTTTTGATATGTGCTATTGGCGCAGAACTGGAAGCTTTTGAAAATGGGTATGAAGCCCTCAAAAGCATGGCCAATCCTCCCAAGGCGCCACCACCTCCCAGTGACGACGAGGATGCATCTACAGACGTAGAATCAAGCAATCCGTCTACGCAGCAAGATAGCCACCTGGCTGACGAAGAAAGCGACAATGAAGTGCCCCCAGGTCTATTTGGTGACCCTCAACCTGACCATCACGAAGATGAAGGGGACGAGCATAATTCTGCCGATAACACTGACGGAGGGACGCTGCGTAGGTACGACAGCGAGAATGAAGTGCCGCCAGAATTTCTAGTAGAGCACGTATAGAATAACAGTCCTTCTCGTCTGGTTCGCCGATATTCCCGTTGAGGGCTTTCTTTCTCTTTTTCAGCTTACTTTGCTTTTATTCTGTTGGTGTGGCTTCGAAGGGAAATGGCAATTATACCCGGGACAGTTTGATGAATTTAAAGATGACGTGTTATTCTGAAAGTATAGCGAACGAATGAATAAACTAATATGAGCGATGAATATTACTATACTATTCTTCGTCTTTTTCTTTCTCTTTAATACTATTTTTTTTTTTAACCCCGTCTTTTGTTTCTGCCAATATAGCTGCTAAATCGTATGTCCTTGTCATCTTGGTTCACAAGGGAAATAATTCGGAGTGTTTTAGCCCAGAGAACTCCGGTAACCTCGGCTATGTGGAAACATTCACGGCTTCTTGTGGAGATGCAACCAGGCCAGAATGAAAGCCGGGTAGAAGGATAAGAGGAGGAAGTATCTCAATATATTTTCTTTAGTCTGTTTGTATTTTTCTTCTTCTTTTAACATATTGAATCATTTCATCATATTCTGCATTCAAATAAAACAAGAGTGGAAAAAGGAGGAAGTAGATAAACCCGATTGTTTCCCTTCAAACGCCCGTACAAAACAGTAACCACAATACGGCTCATCCATCATTGGAGACATATCTCCCTTGCCTCCGACCAAGAACGGCTATCAAAAAGATCCAGCAATGTCTCCAAACGCACTTGCACTATCGTCTTTTTTTTTTTCCTTGTCTTTTAGACAAGCTACCATGAGCTCTCACAGCATCAGTCCTGAAATTTTGAGATGAATAGCTCGGAGCTACTCATTGCTGCGAGACCACCAGCTCGATTACTTGACATCCGGCACTTCGAAACGCCGATGCGATGTGCTCGATTTATTAGAGAAAATCATCGCTTGCGCTCAAAGAAGCCGCTGGAGCCGGCAATGGCGACAGACTGATCCATCACCCACTCGCCGACGCCGAGATACTTGTCGATCCACTTGGAGACTTCTTTGTTTTCGCCGGCAACCTTGTCGCTCTTGAAACTGAATCGTTTTTTTTGTTAATTCGTCGAGTCCAGAAGAGGGAAGAGAGTCTGAAAAACAACTCACGTCAAGCCGGTTGACCGCTTCACGCCAGCGAGGAAAGCCGAGACTGGGTATCACATGCAAAATTAGCACACACAAAAACGAGAGCGGACGAATATGGGGGGAGGGGAGGTTTTCTTACGGAGAACGGCGTCAAAAGCATAGTGTGTCAAACGTCCAACCTTTGACCAGAGTCCCAACGTCAGCAGGTCGAGAAGCTGCGAGCAGTCTTAGAGAAAGGCTAGGCCAGCAGGCGACATCTAGCGCAGCTCCAAAAAGCGCAGCGTCCACGAGGGAGCGCTGAACCGGGGAGGCGCCAGCACGGAAGCAAGAACCGGGGCAGGGGAGTCTGATCAGGGAGACGTACCACCATGATGAACTGATTTTCCAGTAAATCGATCAAGATTCAGAGAGTTCGAAATGGAGGTTGTTCGTTTGCGTCCTGGTGTGGCGCAAAGGGGTGTCGTCGCAACGGTGAGGGAGATGCTTATACAGATACAGAGCCTCGGGAGGCTGGAGAAAACAGCTGAGGTGTGACGGCACCGCATCGACTCACGTGCTTGCGCAGCCAGCAGCATTCCATCCTATCGCGCATCTCGGAGATCGGCGCCTATTCTTCCGGATACAGCTCCTAGAGCTTTCGGATGAGTCAGCAGAAGCACATGCCAGCGAGCTTAGTCATTCGAGGAGCTAGCACAGCTTCAAGCCTTCAACTAGCATCTGGAACTCTAGTCCTGATTAGGATAGAGGGGCAGAAAAAGCAAACAAGGGCCGATTCCTCGATAAGAGTGGGTTGAAATACTGAAAGCGGCGAATTATTCATGTTAGCCAAAGCCAACAGTCCTGTCGACCTGGGATTTGAGGGAAAAGGGCCCTTGTTTTGATTGGAAATACGACACGAAAGAGACGCAAACGTGTTATATGCCTCGACCTTGGCGTGCTCTCTACTAGCCTCCATCCCCGTTTATCCCTCACTGAAGCTACAGGCCTGTCGTTGTTGTCCGAAACTCGCAGTCCATTTCTCTTTTTGCCATGGCTCGCGCTAGAGAGGTAGATTTCGCCGCGTGGGGGAGACGGCTGGACAAGAATAGTAGCACCGAATTTTAATTTTTTTTTGTTGAGGGCAGCCGAAACACGGAGCCGTCTCTCCATCGGATCACCCTTGCTACGGTAGATGCAAGGGGCGGTGCTTGGCTTGGGATAAGGAAGAGTTTATCGTCCACCTGGAACGCAGCAGACGGCGGCTCTGGCGGCATACTCACTCGGTCAACCGGTTACTCTTACACAAGTTGGCGAAAGAGATCTGCTATAACATGTTATCAAGCTGAGGCGAGATTGAGAATTGCCATCGACCTAATGCTCCGTAGGTGAGACCCTGAATGGGGCTTCTCAGACTCGGTCAGGAAAGTTCCAGCGTGATAGGATAGCCGCACTCTTCTTCTGCGCTCCGCCCCATATAGGTCTTAGGCATTACATACTGCGGCCGGTTTCTTTTACTCGCAGCAAATGCCCTGCAGCCAGAGATAACGGTGAGACTAGCGGCCGGTGCCTTTTTCTGCCAATTGCCCCTCCATCGCCGCCTAGTGCCCCTCACCAGCGCCTGCGCGGGGCAGGTCGACTGCAGCCCAGCGCGCGCCCCAAAAAAAATGTCCAGCCTTCGCCATTTGCAGCTGCTGCTGGCCAATCCAAAGGCGTACATTCATACGTGCGTTACTGGTGATACCGCATAGCTAGCAGCTGCATGGTACATACAGCGAGTAAAAAAAAAAAAAATTAAAAAATTGTAAAAAAGCACTGGCAGCTGCCGGCGCTCCCACCCCTCCTCCACCACACAGAGTCCAGGCGAGGTAGCATCACCCTCCCATGATCTGATTTAACCTCCATCTCTTCCCATTTTATTTCCCCTCTCGTCCTCATCCTACTCCTAACCTGCCATTTTCTCCGCATCCTTGCATCTATTTGCTGCAATCGTCATCTCCTTCTCACGGGAGCCTTGGCGGTTATATTGTTATATTTGACTCGTGAGCCCCTCCATTCTGTCCCTCTTCCCAACCGGCCCTCCTCTCCCATTATCTCGAAAAACCAACGAACAACCCTTTTTAACAATGTCGCAGCGATTTTACAAGCAGCAATCCCACTCCCGATCCTTTAGCACAATGGCTACCACAGCCCAGGACCACCTGGATATCGGCGGCCGCATCAATTGGCTGGCCTCGCTCAAGACGGAGTTCACACCTGCCCGCAACTTCCGCCGCACCTCCATCATCTGCACCATCGGCCCCAAGACCAACTCGGTCGAGGCCATTAACAAGCTCCGTGATGCCGGCCTGAACGTGGCCCGCATGAACTTCTCCCATGGCAGCTACGAGTACCACCAGTCTGTCATTGACAATGTGCGCGCCGCCGAGGCTGCCCACGCTGGCCGACCAGTTGCCATTGCCCTGGACACCAAGGGCCCCGAGATCCGAACTGGTAACACCGCTGGCGATGTCGATATTCCTATCTCTGTCGGCACCGTCATGAACTTCACCACTGATGAGAAGTACAGCACATCATGTGATACCAACAACATGTAAGAATGGACACTTTTCTTGCCTTTTTTTTCCCCTTCGATTTGAGAGGACGAGGTGGAGGGGGAGGGAGAGGTGGAGGGAGGGGCAATGAGACTCCCCCGCTCCCTATTCTGGCCACGTTCATCTCCGCGGTGTTTTTTTTTTTTTTTTTGATAAGCGAGTGGTATTGATTGTAATGATTAATCCCTCGCCTATAACCAAGGAATACTACATAATCTGTTCCTATTTACTACTGCTGAACGAATGCTGACGGCATCATAGGTATGTCGACTACAAGAACATTACCAAGGTCATCCAGCCTGGCCGTATCATCTACGTCGACGATGGTGTTCTTGCTTTCGACGTCCTGAGCATCAAGGACGACAAGACCATCGAGGTCCGCGCCCGAAACAACGGTTTCATTTCCTCCCGAAAGGGTGTCAACTTGCCCAACACCGATGTCGACCTTCCCGCTCTCTCTGAGAAGGACAAGGCCGATCTGCGGTTTGGTGTCAAGAACAACGTCGACATGGTCTTTGCTTCATTTATCCGTCGTGCCCAGGATATCGAGGATATCCGTGAGGTTTTGGGAGAGGAGGGCAAGCGAATCCAGATCATTGCCAAGATTGAGAACCGACAGGGTCTCAACAACTTTGCCGAGATTCTCGAGGCTACCGACGGTGTCATGGTTGCCCGTGGTGATCTTGGTATCGAGATTCCTGCCGCTGAGGTCTTTGCTGCCCAGAAGAAGATGATTGCCATGTGCAACGTCGCCGGCAAGCCAGTCATCTGCGCTACCCAGATGCTGGAGTCCATGATCAAGAACCCTCGTCCTACGCGTGCCGAGATCAGCGACGTCGGTAACGCCGTCACTGATGGCGCTGACTGCGTCATGCTTTCAGGTGAGACCGCCAAGGGTAACTACCCTGCCGAGTCCGTCCACGAGATGCACGAGGCCAGTCTCAAGGCTGAAAACACCATCCCCTACGTCTCCCACTTCGAGGAGCTTTGCACCCTGGTGAAGCGCCCCGTTTCTCCTGTCGAGTCCTGCGCCATGGCTGCTGTCCGTGCCTCTCTCGATCTTGCCGCTGGCGGTATCATTGTCCTGTCCACCTCTGGTGACTCTGCCCGCCTGCTGTCCAAGTACCGCCCGGTCTGCCCCATCTTCATGGTCACCAGAAACCCTACCACCTCTCGATTCAGCCACCTGTATCGTGGCGTCTATCCTTTCCTGTATCCCGAGCAGAAGCCCGACTTTGAGACTGTCAACTGGCAGGAGGATGTTGACAAGCGTATTAAGTGGGCTGTGACCAACGCCATTAAGCTTGGCACTCTGGCTGAGGGCGATACCGTTGTTGTCGTCCAGGGCTGGAAGGGTGGCATGGGCAACACCAACACCCTGCGCATTGTCCGCGCCGACCCCGCCCACCTGGGCATTGGTCAGATGGAGTAGATGGATAGAAAAGTTGGAACTCTTTTGACATACACTTGCTTAGGAAAAAACAAGGGATTAAAAAATGATGCGTTTTGGAATGGTAGACATGGCCATGAGGGATTAACGCAATACGCTGATACATGAGCTAAATATCAATTAATGACAAGTATGAAGAACTAAATTTTATATATTGAATCATGGAAAGTGAAGATGCCAATATGGCGCATGTTGACTGTTAAGAACGTTTGGTGAGGTAGAATGCATTCGCTAAAAATGTTTCACTCAAATGTAGTATATATAATCAGGCTTGACGTCTATTGTGAGCCATTCCGTGCTTGAGCTATCCGCTGCCGTATTTCTGTGCTGCTAATCTTCGAGGCAAAGCCATTGCTCTGTGCACCATTGCCCTCCTCAGAGATGTCTTTCGGATCAAGCACATCAATTTCGTAAACATCTAATGGCTTCCATCCTCTCTCGATCCTCTTGTCATTAATCGCCTGCCCACCACTGCGTGTCTCACCAGAGACCACAATGACATCCATGACCTCTTCCGTAATGGTTGGGCCAAAGGGATCATGAATGTTGACAGCGCGCACCAGCACCGTGCCATTGCGAAATGTCGCGTGAAGCTCGTCTTGTGACGGAGAAGACGTGGGTGGAAGAGAATTGGTGTTTGAGGAGGAAGCCGAGTTGAAAATTGTGGAGAGGAATTGGAGGACGTTGTTTGCCCGCACGGCCCAAGGCTGGAGGACCTCTGCGTATTTCTTGTTTGTTAGAAGCTCGTCGCCGGAGATTCCGACGATGAGGACGGCTTGTTTCCCGGAAGAAGAGCGTTCGGGAATCTTCATGAGTAAGGCGGTGGCGTGGAGGAGGAGCTTATGGCCTGGATGGAGGTGGTCGAATGTGCCGCCTAGACAGACGGTGTCGTGGCCTTTGATGAAGTCGCCCTGGGTGGTGGGGGAAGATTCGCTGCTGTTGACGGACATTGTGATGCCGCCTTCTACGGCGACGAGCTGGGATTGTAAAAAGGTTTGTTTGCCCTGTGAGTAGTCCAGGAATGCGTTGAGGAGCTCATAGCCTGATTCGGCGCTTGGATGGAAGACGGTCTTCCAGGGATATACCGTTGAGGAAAACGCAGCTAGGTCCAGCACAGGAGTGCAGTTTGCCTCGTACTCCCCGTCATAATTGCGGTGGTACGTCCTCCGTCGTTCATGGTCGATGAGCACGATGCGAGGATCGAGGCCGGTGTTGCTGGTGCTACTTGGTTCTCCGGATGTGTTGATGGAGAGCTCATTGCAGATGACGGAGATGAGGGTGTATGTGCGGGCGAGAAGAGACTGTGCGGCCTTCCAGTTTAGGGATTTGGATCTTGGTGATGGCCCGGTGAGGATGGGACATGCGATGGCGATGACGAGGACGTGGTTACTTGCGTCGTCATTATTGCTGCTGCTACTGAGGCGTTTGAGAACTGCTGTGAGAGGGGCTCGGTAGGCGGCGCTGAGGGAGCGAGGATCGAGAGGGAATGGGGGAGCGGGGAGGAGAAGCAGTGAGGGCGCGTTGGCGGTGGGCGGAGCCATGGCGGGCGAAATATCAGTTTGAAGAGTGAATAACTCGAGAGTGAGTGAGTTATGACGAGATGGATGTTGTTGAAGTGAAGCTTAGAACGTGGGGCAGGGGTCTCGGTTTAAACAAGCAGGCCATCATGCCACTAAATTGCGGGCAGGTGTTTAGTTGTGCCACTGAAGCTTCGTGTTTGGCATAGCGCGTAAAAGCTTAAAGTGCAATAACTCTTCTGTTCATATATGGTAGTTCTTGAGCATTGCAATCAGAAGAATAGGGCAAGAGAGTTTTATTCTTCTTCTCATAAGTGTATATTACAATGGTATCTCCTCTTCTCGCCTACGACATAGCCGTTTAGTATTCCCTTCTCCTGTGTATGCCATAGATACATGTGTGTAGAGGTTCGCTAACTGAAAGAATGCTTGATTGAAATGCTCAAATTGTTAAACAATAAGTCTTGATGGTAACTAAGTTTATTAAAAAAAAAATGTAAGAAGTGAGAAGAGAGAAGAGAGAGGAGGAAACCCTCTTATAAATTCTTTATCTCAAATCTCTTTCGTAGCGCCTCTCCGTGTCTCAGGAAGAGCCACGCTGCTGGTGTCAGTGCCAGGCCGATGAAGCCAAGGATACTGTTGCCCCAGCCCATACCGAGGCGATTATACATTGGCAAGCCGGCGAGGGGGAGAACTGATCCCAGGATGGAACGGGCGACTGCGTTTGCTGCGAGCGCTGAGGCCGCATAGACGTGGAAAGTATCAACAAGATACATTTGCAGAGACTAAGATTGAGACGAGGTCAGTTCTTCTGAATGTATCTGGGTCGAGGGCGAGTGAACGTCCATAATGGGAGAGGATTAATATTACCATGAAGACGATGAGGTCACCGATGCCTATGACAACAGTACCGATGATAGGTGCTATCCAATGGACCTGATACTCTGCTGTCCACCCATATATGAAGAAGCCGATGGGCAGGATGATTGCACCAGCCGGCAGCGGCGAGAGACGGTACTCGGGCTTCATGCCTTCGGGAGCCCGACCTTCAGCCTCTGCCAACACAGCCTCTTCAGCAGCCTTCTTCTTGATATTTCTATCGCTCGTCAAAGAAAAGGAGATTACGCCAATCATGCTGCCGACGCCTAAGCCCAAAAATGCGAGGCCGGCGTAGCTCGTCTTGAAGTGATAGATTTCCATGAAGAGCGGCGTTAGGCTGGTGAACATGAGATATAGGTACGCATAGGCAATTCCGACGTAGACGCCGCATATGATGCTAATGGGAGACATCATGAGCATCTTGAACGGCCTTTGGATGCTGCGCTTGATGTAAGCTGCGTTTGATAGACCCTTGTCGAGCTTGGATCGTAGCAGGGGATTGCCAGTTTCCTTTCGTAACCGGTTGGTTTTGCGGCCAATCAGCACAGCAGCAAACGACTCGCGAGAAAAGGCCAGGAACAGCAGCGAAAAGGTTCCAGAGAGGATGGCCATGATCCAAAAGACCCAGCGCCATCCCAGCCCAGTCGTGATGAAGCCTCCTACCACGGGCCCAACGACGGGACCAAGCATGGGGCCGATGGCGAAGCTTGCCATGGCGACGCCGCGCTTTTCTTGCACAATCATGTCGGCAATGCTTCCTCCTCCTATAGTGATCGGGACAGAGCCGAAGATGCCGCAGAAGAAACGGAAGACGATGAGAGCGTTGAGTGAAGGGGCTTTTGCGCAGGCGATGACGAAGACTAGAGGTGAGATATCACGTCAATAGGTTGTTAAGGAGACAAAAGACCGCGGGGAATACTTGCCGATGAACCCAACATTGGTGATATTATAGATGATGGACCGGCCATAAATCTCAGATAAGGGCGCAAAGAACATGGGCCCAGCCGCAAATCCCAGCACATAGACAGACACGCAGAACGCAGCCAGCTCTTCACTCGTGCTGCGGAATTCCACCATCAGATCAGGTACGCCGGGGGCAAACATGGCTAAGGTGAAAAAATTAGCTGCCTGAAAAAGAAAGCTCCATAGGCTGATTCATTTCATACAAGATGCCAAAGGCGTGATGAATGCCAGACAGCTGATGAGGACGCAGTTGAGAACTTTGCGCCACCTCGGCCAGTTGTACGGGTTTTCGGGGTCGTTATCGCCATCCCACCAGACGATGTTGTCGTCGTCGACACAAGTTGCATCTTGTACAATGTAGATTTGCTTCTCGGCATCGTTGGATGTGGTGTTTGGTGCATCGGTGGAATCGTGGGTGTCCCTTGAGATGCTGGCGGAGCGGCGCTCGAGATTGAGTTTCTCGTCGGTGGTAGAATCTAGTTTATCTATTTCTTCTTTGGAGGCAGATTGTGTCTCCGAGGATGAGGTCGAGGAAGCCATTGCGGCTGTTTGTGATGCTGTGTGCTTGTTGTCAAGTCAGTCAGGCATGTTTTTGTATCTTGGTGGTGAAGCCAAATGCATGTGTTGCTGCGTGTAAGTGGTAACATGCAGAGGTGGGGCTACAGAACAAAGCAAGCAGGAGCATCATCTTTTCTCTCTCTTAATGGGGATGCATATTTTTATCGTAATTATTTTTCGGTGCTTTTTGTTTCTCATTGCCTTGGGTGTCAATTTTCGACGGGAGAGTGTAGGCAGGGCATCGCATGAAATAATTGGCCATTCCAGCTAAACGCTGGTCGGGCATAAGCTTGCGGAAATCTTGCGGGCTCGGTATTATGTAGGGATGAAGGAGAAGGGCTGCAGCCACCAAGCCACCACCCGCGACGGATTTTGAGCTAACTGAGCTTCTTACCTCGAACGCTAAGCCCAATAGCACGGGCTCTTAGCCGGTGGTTAGAGAATAAAGAGATTATGGTTGTGCTAGCCGAGGGCTAGAGATTTGTGGTGAGTTCAAGCTCGCTTGATCATGTTATTCGTGTGAGGTGTGATCAAAGTGAAAAGTGCCTTATAAGAGATGGAGATGGAAGAGGGGAAGAGGGAAAGGAAAATGGATACAGAAAAAGAGACCAAAGATCTTAAGAGGGGGGAGCAACTAGACTGGGGATCATGAAGATGGGCTTTGCAGGCATTCACAGTAGTCTGAGACAGAACGAGGGTTCTCAACGGAATGGGTTAACGGCGTCGACGCCAGGACCCATGATGGTGGCCGGGACATGGAGTCTGCGTTTGCACGGCGGAGCGCATTGTGCCTTGGGCCGTGCTACGGCACCTACCGTACCAGATATTACTGCCGTACCACATTACGAACATCGAAATTAAACCATGACTGAGGATCGCCAATGGGTGGAATATACGCGTTTCTGCCAGCGGGGGCCAAAGGACATGAGCCAGCAAACAAGCATTGACAGGGAGGCCATTTACCGGATCGCCATGAGGACGCTCCATCGAGCCGGGGAAACTCTCCACACACACGCTCCATGGCATTGCTCCCTCTTTTGCTCACCTAATGCTTTTACTACTCGAAAGGGCTGTCGGTGTCGGCTCATTTCCCGATCTACAGTCGGCCGCCACGGTCAACGCCGGTCTGTGCTACTCCCAGACTACCATGTACTCGTATTTCTTCTATGCGGCGGCCGTCTTACGCATGTACTTCGCCTTGAAAGACGGGCTCTTGGGTACAACGTGCGGAACAGAGCACAGATCCATCTAGTACGGAAAAAGAAACGGTTTGTTATGTAAAAGGGGGAATAGATGCTTACCCCTGGTTCTGGTCGCCGTTAGTGCTGGCTGTATGGTGGTGGTACGTCGTAGTATGCCTATACCTTGCTAATGTGGCGGCCGGTGATGGACTATCGTCACTTTGGCAGGCCAGCCAAACCATGATCCTTGCGGGTGGCTGACTGGGGAGTTGCAACGATGGGCATTTTAGCGTCTGACGGATACTTTTGCAAACGAGGATTGATGCACTACTTCTATGGAGGATGGATGGCCTTTCGCTTTGCTCGGTGAAGGACTGCTGCGCTTGACGACGGGGCTATTGGTGGGTTCGTACAAGCACAACTCAATCTATGAATTGCTCCGCACGTTTTGTTTCTCAGAGATATGCGACGGCTATCTACCTACATACATACAAGATAATAGATACAGCGCTTCTGCTCTTGCAAGTTGTGAGACTTATGCGTCGGGGGCAAAAGGATTGAAACTATTGGTTGATGCACGTTGGCATCACAACACCGTTGAACTCTGGTTTCATGTGGTCTTTTGAGCCTCCATCTGACAAACAGAAGACGTCAGATCCATGTGAATATTTGATGCTCCGCCTGCATCCGGTTGCCGCTCCTTGAACTCCGAATCAGACTTTCTGCATCAGCCCGGGTCTTATCCTGGGCCCTTTATGCAAGGCAAATCATCGCCGCTGCACTCCTATAAATGTCCGTCTCGTCTATAAGAGCAGAATTGGCCTCCGTCAAAAGTGGTCCAAGACACCTCCAGCCTCTGCAATTGGTCCAATGAAGGGTATTTCTCCGAGACATGTTACTATTATTGGCCAAGCCTTCCGCATATAGCATATTGCCCCAACGCCATGTCTCATGATTCCGTTGCCACAAACGCCGTGAAATCGCTGGTATCGCCACGTGGCGGCAATCATTCCTCCATCTTCTTTGCTTCTCATTCCACAAAGCTCCCTTGACACGCCTTTCCAAATCCCGTTGTGTGTCGCGAAGGCAAGTTACCTGCCGCAAAGAGCGGTGGTTGGTCCGCGTAAGTTTGCGACGGGTACGCTCGGGTGTCTCACAACGCACTTACATGTACGGAATAACCTGCAATACATGATGCCTCTTTTTACCCCTCAGATCGACCAAAGGATGCCGTAGTACGTCAATACGTGTACCTACGTTGCAATGGTGCCCTCCGATCTGTAGATGTGAGGTGACGCGTTTTTGGTTTGGGGACGTTTGCTTTGGAATTTACCGGGTAGATGCATGTAGAATCTTTCTTGGCTACTAGTATAATTCATGTGGTTAACCGCGGTACAGATGTAAGCATACGTACGCAGAGAGACGGAAAATTTTTGATTTGATTAGATTTACTTAAAGTAGACATAGTTGACTTTAGATATATGTCTCTATGAGTTTTGAATAGATAAGCCTGCAAGCACCTGGTAGATGCAGCTCTGCTGCTTTGCTTGATTGCATGTATCTATCTACTTCTTTTTTACTGGCAAACTGTAGCTATCAATCAGAACTCACGTTCTAGAAAGACTCGATGTCGAGCAGTGTTTTGCACCAAAGAAAAAATTATGCCATATGTTCTTAGATCCTGAATGTAAAATGAAAACCAGGAATGCAGTCCATATCCACTGTATAACATCAAGTACGCATCAAATATTAACTTCCAACAGATTATGGAGCTCTCCATTATACTCATATCCTTCATCTTAGCAGTCTGGCGCTTACCAACCCTTTCTTGAAGTTCGTCAGTTCCCCAAGTGTAGTCTCTGCTCGCTCTTGAAGAATTTCGCATTGCAGGCTAATGACTCTCGCTTCTCTGGCTGCTCCTGGACTGTCTCCTACTTGAGCAATCACACCACCCATATCTCTGATCCTTTCCAATAGCAGCGTCTGAAGCTCCAAAAGCACACCCAGAAGCATCGATGCCGCCGTGTTAGAAGGAGCAATGAAAGATCCAACGCGGATTTCTGGAACCGCAAACTTAGGGTTGTAGTCCGAGGGGAGGGTGGCCACCATAAAGGCACACATCCGGCCATGCTCTGCCATAGTGTCCACAATGTCAAGCAAACGGATATGGCAGGCCATGACGAGATTCAGCAATGCGTGGTCCAGCTTAGGCAGGGGCGTTGTATGCAAGGATGTGCGATCGTGGTGTATACAGTCCGGAACAGTGCAGAGGGCATCAGATTCGGGAGCTGTCGCGCGTTTGCTGAAAGAGGCTGATGTGGCTTCAGGGTAGATGGCTGCGAGATTCTGGGCGTGGTGGAGGAGGCCGTCAAGCGTAACTTGAAGATCGAAATTGTCCCCTACGTTATCGGCATATTCCCTCAGCTGCTCTCTCGGAACGTGATGTATCTCAAGCGACGATGGCAGCGCTTGTAGCATGCGATCTAGCCCTGACAGTAGAGCCGCGAGGCGTTCTGAAATGGTCTGGGCTGGTGTCTCGAGCACTTGGCTGGGCGTTTGCTGCCCCTGCTGCTCCAAGAGCATGAGATCGGGCCAGTCAAAGCTGCCATTGTGGCTGGTGGGATATCGCAGAGGCCTTGTTGGCGGACTGAAGACGCAGGTGACATTGGCCTTGGTGCAGCGGCTGCAGCACAGAGAGCCCGGCGGCCGAGGACATCTGAGTTTCTTGTCATGGCATCGATCACAGGCCTGCCGGAGATCCATGGCGAATCAGAGCATACTGTTCAGATTATACAATTATACGAGGTTGAGAAGAGCGCCCGAGTAGTTGGTGCCCGGCAGCCTCGTCTCATTGGGAGGGCTCCGATAGGTCAAGATTACGGGATATCGATATTGTTGAACAAGACCAGCACCCAATTCAACGGATACGACCCATCTTACAGGACCAGAACCTTGGGCTACATGGCGCTAAAATCGAGTCGTCCCGCGAAGAGGGCAGCGGCCATTGCTATTGGCGCATCGCAGCATCTAGCAATTGGTAGCTTTAATGCTTATTTCTGGTGCATGTAGGTACTGCAGACCTATTAGATTTCTCACCAAAAGCTATCTGAAACAAAAGTCCGATTAGCTGCTGTTGCCGATACGTGTAGACGTTGATACCGAGAGATAATTAGGGACTCTTCGCTAGGAAAGCTTATCAGGTTCATCGAGAATCAAGCACGCAATAAAGCCATCTGCCGCGTATAGCAACCTGGAAAGCAATTGAATTGGCCGCGCCACATGGATGACAGCATCGCACCGCCTTTCACCTGCGGGGAGCCCCAAAGTTTCTGCCTCTACGGCGCGGCCACCACTAAGATTACAGGGCTGGACAGGCATTTGATCGCCCCAGCAGCCATTGCGTTGTCGTCATAGCACTCAAGCTTCTAAGCTGCGCCATAACCACCTGCTTCGTTCCGCCACCTACAAACTTCCATCCCACGATCCTGGAACCTTCGAGTCCCTTCCACCCACCGTTTCGACGCACATCCATTGTCGCGACCATACTTATACTGCCACGAAAGCTAGTCGCTTTGTGCATCGCTGGCCGCAATCGCCATGCTGGCCCATTTCCACACGACAGACATTCGCAACTTGTCGCCATGTCGTTGATTCCATACCAGCCTCAAGAGGGCCGCGAAATTGTGCTGTGAGTCCATCACCCCCTACTTGTCCCCGGCTTCGCCTGTGCTCTGCGCAGCGTGTCCTAGAGAGAAGCGGGAAAATGATTGAGGTTGAAGATTGCTAACTTTGTATGCCATAGACGACATCGCAATGCGATCGTTGTTCGCGATCCCAGCTCGCAGCGCCTGGAGATTCGTGGCCACCCCGAATGCCCTACATGCCACCGCCCGCTAGGGCCAACACCGCCGGAACATTCGTTCGATCACTCGTTTGACGTTGACCCAGACTCATATGTTGACCCGGGTTACTTTCGGATGCTTCGCGCAGGACATACCGACTCGCCTGCACCCGATCATGCAGCGTCGGGTCTTATTCGCAGACTATTTCGCCCCGCCCCAGGGAGCGAGGGTTCAGTGTCGCGAGGCTCATCCACCGTAGATGATGATGCTGAATTTATCTCTAGTGTTCCGGGCGTATCACAATCTGAGGGAAGCAGGATCAAGCGAGAAGCGTTTAGTCCAAACTATTTCAAAACTTTCTTCGTTGAGGAGAAGGTTTTGGGCAGAGGAGGCAAAGGCGTGGTTTTGCTGGTGCGCCATGAGATTGACGGCTGCCAATTGGGCCACTTTGCTTGCAAGAGGGTGCCAGTTGGCGACGACCATGCCTGGCTTGAGAAAGTCTTGATAGAGGTTGAGCTCCTTGCCAAGCTGTCGCACGCCAACTTGGTCTCTTATCGACATGTCTGGCTGGAGGATGTCAGGCTAACCATGTTTGGGCCAAGTGTTGCATGCGCATTCATTCTCCAGCAATATTGCAATGGAGGTGACCTTCACCAATACGTCATTGGAAGTGTACCCAGGGAGGTTACTAAAGAAGAGCTCAAAGAGCGCATCCGCCGACGATCGCGAGGTCAGGTTGATGCTTCGCGAGATGGCCTGCATGAGAATGCCAGGTTATCTGTGGAAGAGATTTACTCCTTATTTAAAGACATCACATCTGGTGTTGCGTATCTACACGCCGCAAACTACATTCATCGGGATCTGAAGCCCAGTAACTGTCTCTTGCATCGAGAAGGAGGCAAGTTACGGTGTCTCATCAGCGATTTTGGCGAAGTCCAGCCTGAGAATGTAGTGCGAAAATCGACAGGCACAACAGGTACCATCTCGTATTGTGCACCAGAGGTCATTCGCGTGGATGAAACCGGAAAGTACGGAAACTTTACAACAAAGTCGGATATATTCTCCCTCGGAATGATTCTCTACTTCATGTGCTTTGGCAGGCTTCCTTACCAAGCAGCTAATGCCGTCCAAGAGGAATTGGAAGACGTGGATCAGCTCAGAGCAGAGATTGCTGATTGGACTGGATTTCAAGATGAGCGACGTGAAAGGCCAGATCTTCCATCAAAGCTCTATATGCTCCTCAAGAAGCTTCTTGCCCTGGATCCAGCTGAGAGACCGAGCGCCAATGAAGTCTTGAATGCTATGAAGAGTGAGACTTATTTCGATGGAATCACCAGAGATCATGTCTCGACCCCAGCTGTGGCACTGCGAAGTAATCGAGTTCAAAGCTTAGACTCTTCAGCGGGCCCCAGCACGCCGGTACCAGGTAAGTTCTTTCTAGCCTACAATCCTGACAGCACTTGATCTTATAGTTCAATAGATTCACGGCGGGCCTACCACTCTCGCAGTCTCAGCGTACCCCAGAACGATGGCACTGCATGGCCGGCCTCGGCTCAGGATGAGGATGCCTTGCAAGATGGCTCTGTTTTTGATGAAAGCATGCCAGAATCCACCAATGCAATGGTTAAATCTATTAGCCAAAACGGACACCACAACCACAACAATCATACCCTCCAGCCAGTCGAGCAAAGAACTCCTTCTATACACACAAATGGCCATGCACACTCCGATGGGCCTCTCCTCCTAGCGCCTCCTCCCTCAGAAATTGCCACAATACCGCATGGAGCAGCGCTTCTTTTGATACGCTTTTGCACCATTATAGGCGCCGATCCCAACTCTGTAAAGTATTTTGGTCGTCTCAGTCTGTTTCTCATAAAGCTTGCTACCTTAGTACATCCATGCTGGCCATATATGGTCAATCTTGAGGTGAGTGCGCCTCTTGTGCTGCTGGCCGTTCTGGATTTGGGGCTCCCAACCAGCGCTAGCACTACCCGCACTCGACGTCCCAGCCATGGCGAACTCGTGACAAGCTTATTTCGTCAAACGGGGTTGAAAACAAGGCTTTTGTTTCTTGCATTGCATCTGGCGGTAATCTGGCTGGCCGGCCGCTGGCAAGCTCTTTGTGTTGCCGTTCCCCATGATGACTGGGCTCAATGGTAGCTTGGTAGGGATAAAAAAAAAATATCATCTTCCTTTATTTGTCATTGGGAAAGAGAGTAAAAAGTCAAAGCGTAGAAAAAAATGGATCCAATTAATCAATAATAGATCTAACCTGAGAATGATATAATACATACTGAATACGAAGGAGAAAATTCATAGTAGTAACATATTACCGTTCATAATCTTACATTTTCATCGCCCCTTTAACCCCAAACTGCCTCCTCCTCGCCATTTCCACACTGGCCAGCGTATATCTTTCCTGGCCATCCTCATTCCTCCTTGAAGCTGCTGCTGCTGCTGCTGCTGCTGCCATAGCCGCAGCAGACTTGAGCTTTCTTCCCCCCGTGATGCTCCCAAAGCCAAAATCAGGATGTCCCCCCAAGCTGCCAAATATATCGCCAATGTAGTTTGTAGGGGTAACACCCTTTTCAAAGGTGCAGTCCCAGTTGTCGAGGATGCCCCTGACAATCTCGATACCGGCGTTGTAGAGGTTAGCGATGGCGATGTGGAAGCCATTTTGGTCTGCGCGGGTGAGATGTTCCCAGTCGGAGAGGGAAGGAGGCGGGCGATCAAAATTGGAACCTATGGATTTTTGATGTCATTGCGTGAGCAAATAATGCATTTGTGTATGGGAAGATGTATGTGTCTTAAATATGCGTATAATTGACTTACCTGTTCGCATAGCAATGACTCTGCCAAAATCAACGAAGCCTTCTATCGCGAACCGCACCAACACTTCCAGTATGGCATTATCTTCTTGTGCGCTCATACAGTAAGCACCCGTGCCGTTGGTCCACAAAGCCGTCGTGTTCTCAAAAGCCCGAGCGAGTTTCTCTCCCGAATAGTACACGTCACTGGTTGCACCATCGCACTTGACCACGCTGGGCGGCCGCACGGCCATGCGGTACGACGCTCCCATACTGCCGTACAGGCCGCGGTATCTACGCGGCTCATCACCATCTACGAGTTTGGCGCTGTGGGTAAAGTTATATGCGGCATCACGAAGATTTGCATTGAGTTCAAAGACCTCAGTGCCGTATGTGATGCAGGGGTATTCAAAGGGGTATGTTCGTCCGTAGGGGATGTATCCCGTGGGCCAGTCTCCGGGGAGAGAGCGAGGATCGATCTCATATTGCAGAGCTACTTGGACGGCATAACGAGCGAGGGCCACGCTGCCAATGGTTGCGTAGCGAGGATTGACTCCTGCGATGCCGGAAAGGAGAAAGTATGTTTGCGTAAGGTTGAAACTGCCAGAGAGGATCAATGCTGTCATGGAAACGGCAGAGTTGATTTCGCCTTCACCGACGGTGAGCTGGCAGACGGTGTCAGTCTGAGTGCAGAAGATGCGTGGATAGAGCATGGAAAGGCCAGGGGCGGTGATGGCCCGGGATGAGAGATTCCCAAGGCCAGACTGAGGAAAGTTGTCGTGCCATATTTGGCCTTCGGGCTCAAACTAGTAGTGATAATCATTTGGTTAGGGGGGATTACCAGTAGTGTGGGTGCCGATATAAGACAAGTGATAAAGAAATAAAGTGGACTACACGATTCGAATTTGACAAAAGAAGATGAAGCCTGGTGATGACAAACCATGGATATGATGAAGACTTTTGGAGAGATGACGCTAGGAGGAGGCTGAGCATAGATGGTGGGGATATGAGCCATCACCGTCAACAATATGGATAGAACGAGTGTGGAAAACATCCTGGATACCGTGAATGGACACTATGACGGCGGCTGAAGAGTCATATCGCTGATGGAGTTGATCCACTTGGCGAATCCATCCGATGGCATAGTTGCATCTTATAATGAAGCTTATATACAAGGTCACCATGATTAAGAATGAAACATGACAGCGGTGAGGCGAGGACGTTATGTTTAATGTAATACATCTTTGTTTTCTCTTCGCAAATTTCATTCATTGGTCTCGTTAAGGCGAGTTCAATATTCACCAACACCCAAGGTTGGTTTGAGTCCCGAAGCCGGGAAGTATGAATAAAGGACGGCAACAAGCCGCGGAAGATGGCCGAAACATACTTTTAGTCAAAGAAAAAGACTGATGAAACACGTCATAAAAACAGGATTTTCGGATATGCTGGCTTTTTTGATGAGTTCTGGCTGCCTCTTGCAATAGCGGCGTGTCCTGTCTGCCCTGTTTTCCATGTAACGTTTCTTTGTAAAAGACAACATTTTCTGCTTTGATCATGTCGAATTCTAGACCAAAAATAACCGTATGTTTTATAGCTCATCCACAGGTCTGCAAATGGCAAGAAAATAAAGATAAAGAGAAAGGAAACAAAGGGTACCTTTAACCGCACTCGGCTCCAACAGGGAAGACCTCGCCTGGCTAATAAGAGGATCTTTAGACGAAAGCAGCATGATTTTGAGCTGAAGTGAATTGAAAAGCGGATGAAAAAGAGGAACATGATTCAACATATCTGTCACAAAGATCAATGGATTAATCGACCTTCATGCTGCTGAAGCTGCTTTCAGCTGAAACTGATGCATCGCGCAATCTTGACGGGTTGGTTTGAAAGAAGCGAACATACTTTGCTGAAAAGTGATTAGTTTGAAGTAGTACTGGTCGCGAACAGGTCAAAGTCTCTAAAACAAGAGAGAGGATCTTGGTTTTGTTTGCCATCACTATTCTCTGTGCAACTCTCCCGTGCATGATCTAGCGACTGTCTCGGGGGAGAAGCGACTGAGATCCTGCAAGAGGCCTCAAAATGGCTCAGCAGGAGCCAAATTCATTGGCTCCTAGCACTTGATGATCGCATGTTGGCTTCGGTATTCGGAGACTCTCGAAAGGCTACGTGTACGTTTGTATCATGCACTGAACGACGGGACATGTCCCCGCAAAGGGCAATCGAATCAAGGCAAGGGAAGAGAAAGGAGCTACGTCCCTGTTGGCAGACGTGCTTTCTCAGCAAAAGACAATTGGTCATTGTTTGTCCAATGATTAGACTTGGTCACATGCTTGACAAACTGGTTAGGGCTAGATGCTTTTATGCTGCGGATTTGTGGCGAGGGCTGTGTAGGTGCCTAGGAACTCGGCTTTTGGAGTCGAGATGCCAGTATGGAGCGCCGCCACAGTCTGCCAATGGCAACATTTCGAGCTTCATGCTGGCAGCAGTCATTTGAAACCCTAATTTCTGGGCATAACTTCTTCAATAGCGTCAGAGGCTTCCTTCCTTGTTGCTTCTGGTGCTAAGAAATTACACCGATAGGAGTTTCGGGATAATAAAGAACAAATTATGGAGGATAGCGTGGCCATTATTCTCAAGTTTGAACTTTAAACCATTAGAAACGTTTCTCCCAACATGGACGAATGGAGATTAACGTTGTGGAAATGTTGTTGCCAGAAGTCTGGATGACTCGTTGCCGTCGGCCCTACTGGCAAGCCACAGAGCGGCTCTGGCCGATCGCGCTGCGCCCGTCGAATGGGGCGCTACAAGGCTCATCAAGGTTAAAAAGTTGCGTGCCACTCGGCCGGTAGCTCGTATAACCTAGTTCTTTCGTAGTGCGATAGGCTATGATGTATGCAGTTCGCCAATTGCCCTTCTGGCACTGGCACCAGTACTGCCAGCGATGACAATAACGGCCTCTCCAGTTAATATCCTTTTCAGGTGCCTAGTGACAGACGATATCCGTTGTTTCGGCACTCGCTGGCGCAGGGCGCGAAAGAGACGTTAGGAATAGGCCGTTGGCAGAGAAGTGATTCGTTCTCGCTCTGGGGCCTGCTGACGGGCGGACGGGTGGCGTACCCATGAACAAACTCGGGGGATCCGTAAAGCCAAGCCTCTAGCACCTGGGATGGAGCTGGCAGGGAGTGGCCATTCGCTGCCCCAGGCCCGATTTGCTCGTCGGCGTCCAAGTTGAGAAAAGCTGCCAAGAGCCTGTAGGTGCAGGTTTGTTTAGTTGACGTGCCACGGTGGAGAGCCGGAAGCCGAAAGACCGCTGATGCTGTTACGGAGAATAAGTTTGAAGCCCGCATGGTGCAGAAGGCGCGAGGGGAGCAACAACATGCGATCTGAGTCGTTGAATTGCTTGAAGTAGAAATAGAGAAAGAAAAAATGAGTCTCTATTCAGCCAAGAGCACCATTACCTAGGTACTTGGGCAATCGCCGACGCCAATGGGTGCTTGCTCCAAGCATTTCCACAGTGGCTTTTAGAGTCCATTGTGCCAAACTAGTAGCTGGAGCTTGGACGAGATTAGCGCCCTTCCACCCCCCCGGCACTGCTTCCTCAGCGCTGTAAATCTCTCCCATGGCGTCGCTCAGTGGGTCTCGGATGCCAAAAGAGCCGCCCTTTATTGCTGGCCCACGCCCCCAGTCCGTTTGGTCGCATGGGATCCAAGTACTCTGCAACTCCAACTCCGTCTCTCAGCCTGCGAGAAGAGAGGCATTGCTTTGCCTTTGCGTCTGCCCGGCACCGCAGATGATTCCCTCGTTTTTGGCCCCAGCATCAGGGCCGTCTGCCACATGGACGAAATAACGCCCGTTGAGCCGGCTGCCACGCGCCACGACGTCGAAGCCGACAAACAAGCCACGGCGCTGGTCACCGAGGTGCGGGCTGAGGAGCCACTGCCCGCCAACAGCTTTGCCTTTACGCCATCCCAGTTGCACAAGCTGCTGAAGCAGAGGAGCCTTGCGGCGCTCAACGTCTTTGGCGGACTCCGTGGCCTTGCGCTGGGCCTTCGCACCGACCTCTCAACCGGTCTCAGTAGCGACGAGTCGAGTCTCGATGGCACCATCAACTTCGAAGAAGCAGTTGCGGCTGTTCGTGCGAATCGCACACCCGTCATCTCTCCAGTCGACGCCCCTAACATTCGCCCGGGCTTAAGCTTTCATATAGGCAGATCCGACGATGAAGACAGCTTCGTCGACCGGAGGCGGATCTTCGGCGCCAACAGACTCCCTCGACGTCGGCAGAAGTCGTTTTTCAAGCTCATGTGGATTGCCTTTAACGACAAGTTGATGATTCTGCTCACAATCGCCGCCACCATATCCCTGGGAATCGGTCTCTACCAATCTCTAACTGCTGATGAGGATGCTTCTAATATCGAATGGGTTGATGGAGTGACCGTTGTGGCAGCCATCGTCGTCATCGTCTTAGCCAGCGCGGCCACCGATTGGCAAAAGAATCACCGCTTCGAAAAGCTTAATGAGCGAAAGCAGCAGCGCGAAGTGACTGTTCTTCGGTCAGGCAGGATCCAGCAAATATCCGTATACGATGTCATGGTTGGAGATATTATGCACATCGAGGCCGGCGAGGTTGTGGCGGCTGACGGTGTTCTTGTCCAGGGATCCAGCTTATACATCGATGAGTCGTCCATCACGGGAGAGTCTCAGCTGGTCCGTAAAATGGTGCCGGACGACTACAGCCGTTCTTGGGCCACTCCGGTCGATCCCTTCATTTTCAGCGGCACCACCGTCTGCCGTGGCGTTGGCCGCATGTTGGTTCTTTCTGTTGGTGAGCATTCAAGCTATGGGAGGATGCTCATGTCTCTGCGAGAAGATGTTGAAGAAACCCCTCTTCAGGCGAAGATGGGCAGATTGGGAAAGCAGCTCATCACATTCGGTGCTATTGCTGGCGCCATCTACTTCGTGATCCTCTTTATTCGCTTTTTAGTTCGGCTACCGCATCACAAGCACGCCCGGCCCACTCGTAGGGCCGAACATTTTCTCCATATCCTCATGCTTGCCGTTACCATCGTGGTCATCACTATTCCTGAAGGCCTGGCGCTGAATGTCACCGTTGCGCTTGCATATGCCACTACGAGGATGCTCAAAGATCACAATCTCGTTCGCCTCATTCGATCTTGTGAAGTCATGGGCAATGCCACTTCCATCTGTTCAGACAAGACAGGAACCCTCACGCAGAACAAAATGTCTGTTGTTGCCGGCCGTGTAGGACTCGAGAGTGGCTTTGAAGATAGCGATGTTCCACTCGCTACGTCGAGCTCGGCTAGTACTTCATCTACATCGCGGCTACCGTCATCGAGGCACTTCATGTCGACCGTTTCTCCAGAGGTACGGAGCTTAATCAAAGATAGCATAGCTCTAAACTCCACCGCTTTTGAGAGAGATGACTCCGCAGGAGCCGACTTCATCGGATCGAGCACTGAAACAGCCCTGCTCAAGTTTGGTCGAGAGCATTTAGGGATGGGCAAGCTTCGGGAAGAACGAGCAAACAGCAATATCATCGCCATGCTACCTTTTGACTCTGCTCGCAAATGGATGGCGGTTCTAGTCAAGCTTCCCAACGGCAGATACCGCCTACTGGTCAAAGGAGCTGCGGAAATTGTGTTTGAATATTGTGCGTTTATCGTTGATGACCCGACCTTTCGATTTACCACCTCTCGGCTCGAGGAGTCAGACAGAAGGAGCTTCCGCAAAACCATCTACGAATATGCCACGAATATGCTGCGGCCGGTGGCTATTAGTTTCCGAGACTTTGATGAGAACGAAGTATTCGAGAATCCAGGCGATGACCCTACTACTGTCAACCTGGAATGGCTCGCATCTGGCATGATGTTTATTGGCTTCTTCGGCATCCGTGACCCGCTTCGACCGGAGGTGGTTAATTCCGTACGCCAGTGCCAGGACGCCGGGGTCTTTGTGCGTATGGTTACTGGCGATAATTTCCTCACTGCAAAAGCCGTAGCCACAGAGTGTGGTATATACACTCCCGGTGGCATTGCTATGGATGGCCCTACGTTCAGAAAGTTGACGCCGTCTCAGCGTGACGCCATTATTCCGCGCTTGCAGGTACTGGCAAGGTCTAGCCCGGAAGATAAAGTGTTACTCGTCACACGTCTGAGAGAAATGAAAGAAATTGTTGCTGTTACCGGTGATGGAACGAATGACGCACTGGCTTTGAAAGCTGCTGATGTTGGCTTTGCTATGGGTATGCAGGGCACTGAAGTGGCCAAGGAAGCTGCTTCTATTATTCTTCTCGACGATAATTTCGCGTCCATTGTGAAAGCCCTCGGTTGGGGTAGAACAGTGAATGACGCCGTCAAGAAGTTCATTCAGGTAAGCGCTCTCCATTGTTACGAGCCGGGAGTTACTATATGTCTTCTTCTTTTGCTACCAATAAAAGGCTAATAATATATGAATAGTTTCAATTCACAATCAATATAACAGCTGGCATCACAACAGTCATCTCAGAACTCGTGGGTGATTCCATCTTTACAGTCGTACAGCTCCTCTGGATAGATCTTAGCATGGATATTTGTGCTTCTGTCGCGTTTGCTACCGACCATCCTACGTCAGATTCTCTGATGCGCAAACCTGAGCCTCGCAATAAAGCCATTGTGAGCATCACCATATGGAAGATGATACTGGGTCAAGCTATCTATCAGCTTCTGGTCGTATTTTTAGTGCATTATGTTGGTTGGGACATCTTCAACCCTGGCACTAAGCACGAGATCGATAAGCTGCAGACGCTTGTGTTCAATATCTATGTCTTCATGCAGCTTTTCAATCAGCACAACTGTCGCAGAGTGGATAATGGGATCGATATCTGGCATCAAGGGTTTTTCACCAACCCTTGGTTTATCGGCGTGCAGCTTTTGACACTTTTAGGCCAGTTCCTCATCGTCTTCAAAGGCGGCGAAGCTTTCGATACCAAACCATTGACTGGTGCCCAGTGGGGATGGAGTTTGCTATTTGGCAGCCTTACCATTCCTCTCGGCGCCTTGATCCGTCAAGTACCTGATCGATACGTTCTGGCCATTTTCCTTGGATTGAAGAGACTCTTCCTTTTCATTACGGCCCCTATTAGAAATCTGTGGGCTAAAGCCTTCCAGAAGAAAAAACAGCAAATCGGCGAAGGCTCCCAACAGGAGCTGGGCGCTGTCGGGAACTTGGTCGTTCGCTCCGGCTTATTACTGAGTCCAGCGGGGCTGACAGACACTGGTTCACGACTTGGTCACGCAAATCAACCAATCTCAGATAGCAAGACGCAGCTTGCTCACAGCAGCATAGCTGAGAGCTCTGCCATGGCTTCCATGTCGGTGATTGAAAAGATAGAGATCGATCTACAAGCCCTGATCGAAGCCGCCAGATTGGGCAGGCTCGCAGATAAAGAGATGTTGGAGATTCACCCTCGCACGCTGAAGAACGACCCGATTTTGATACCGCGGTCAGACACCAGCATCCCGCCTAGCCAAGATCCCAACATTCTCCGCTATCTCAATAGAATTGTAAGAAACGATGTAAACGGTCCAACTAGAAGGCCTATTCAGAGACCTACGGTTCCAAATCGAGTTACCTGGGTTGAGCCGAGACGACCAGACCCGGCTCGAACCCGGCAGCGGCAAACTCGACACGATTGGCTTTCATGGGAGGGATGGCTGAGGACCAGAAGACGATAGACCATGAAATGACTCACGAATTCATCTTTTTTTCCGCCTTGGGCCATCGCCTTTTAATTATTATTGTGGCTGTTGTTTCTCTCAGTTATTAGCGTGTTTCATGCGATCTATATATCATATCCTCTCACTAAAATAGACACTGGGAATGGAAATTACTCGTTGGAAAGGCCATGGGTACGCGTATATAAGAACTCATTATCTTGGATTTGACTATAGGGTTTAAATCATTGCATCATGGTATCTAGTGCCCTTCAGGAATAAGTCTTGGGGTGCGTATTATCTAGGTAGATATCCATCCGCATTTTATTTGGGGAAGGGCAAGAATTTTTTTTCGTGGGCCGCTGTTCTTCAAGTAATATCTGTGGAGATATAGTGCTGTAAACACAGTATCTGCGTCGCAAACACTGTATCCTGACCTCATCACTGCCCCTCCAAACGGCCGGGCCCCACCTTTCCCGGTAGATTTTGTGACGATGCATCAAACTGAACAACGATTTCTCGCACCAACTTCGACATTGCGAATATTTAACCGCAACATCAGCAGGCGCAATGGATCCTTTAGAGAGCATGTCCACCGGGGGCCCCCTGCCCAAGAACTTCGACGCCGAAAATGCGGGCAATATGGAGGATGTACGTCTCGTTTCTAGCTGTGCAGCTTGTGGAAATTTCTAGCTGACCTTGCTTGTTTCTCGCATGATAGATGGAGAAGCAATTCGCAGTCAAGGGTATGGCCTTGACCCCTCACGGATAGGCCCTATATCACCCGTCTATACATGATCTCACATATGCTATTCGTACAGTCGTTCAGCACATGGCTACCTACTGGGCCATCCTCGAAAAAGTCAAGGGCTCAAGTCTGCGACTCACCAAGATCGACGACGAAATCTACGAGCACCTCAAGGAGGCCTTCCCCGAGTTCGACCCCGCCGCCACAATCGACGAGGACGAGATGAAGAGCAAGACCGGCAAGGAGAGGTGGCGCGCCTTCATGATGAAGTACGAGAAGACGGTGGACGACTTCAACTTTGGCACAATGGTGCGAAACAATGCCAAGGCGGAATACGAGCAGGACACAACCATCTTTGGTGTGTTTTTAAAAGATTTGAACTTTGCAATTTGCCTTGTTATCTGACCGAATAATAGTCCCCCGCATGCAGTTCTATGCTGTCGAAATCGCTCGGTATGTATTACAGCTTGCGTTTGCTACCTCGAATGATTCACGCTGACGAACTGAGCAGAAACCGAAATGGCCTGAACGACTGGATATATGAAAAGGCACAGGAAGAGAAGAACAAGTCCAAATAAATACCCCTCATACATAGACAAAGTCAAGAAAAGTCAATTCTGCTTATACCGCGTGCCCTTTTTATCGCTATAACGTTGGAAATTTGGCCGGAATGGCCTAGATATAGTCTGGATATGCAATATGGCCTTTTAGCTGCCACTATCTCTTGAGGAGGTAGAAGACATGGGTAATAGATGCTCACTATTTCAAATTATCGCGTGTTGGACATACTCTTCGCTCCTAATGTATAATGTCGTACATCACAGCTCGAACAGCTGCGTGAGGACTACCTTTTCTTCTACGCACCCAGTAACGTTGAACAAAGCTTTGAACCCCTCAAATAGTTATATTCACGCAAGCCATTTTTTGATCTCTGTTTGCATTTCGCAGCTGTTTGTCACCTGGCTGGCAAAATGCCCTGCGCTCAGGCACCAGCCCCATCAACGAGTCGCAGGTGACAACTGCAAACTTTCGTTTTTCCAATCCCATTTGCTCCCAAATATCAATGAAATCAACTTCTTCTCCTCACCGACCCATGACATCTTCTCAAGCTCTCCTTTCAAACAGAACTCCGATGGAACAGACGTCTTGGCTAGATCTGTCGATGGAGAGCGATGGTATTACCTCGCCATCGCCACCATCATCGCCTCGTAAGTCGATTATCATGGTTTCTCATAAAGATTTCTGCTCTATTTTTCACCCAAAAAGAAGAGCAAAAAAAAAAAAAACTAACTGGAACCTACACAGCAAGCAGTCCCGTTAAACTCACTCGATCAAAGTCCATCATCGAGCGATCCAGTAGCAGAGCTTCTGTCTACTCCATCTCTCCCAACACCTCTCGCAGCGATGACCAGCTGGTTGGTCGCGCTGGCCTCCCACCATGGGATCGGACCGTAGACCTGGTCTATCACAAGTATAAACGCGGAGAAGCCAAGCCAGACAGGAACATCGCTCTGAAGGCATCCATCGCCAACTTCTTCTCACTGCACAAGAGACAGAGGCCCTCACAAACGAGCAGCAACAACATTGCCCATCAGGCGAACATCTAGCAGCAGTTTCCTGAAAATGTTCGTCTGCTCATCCTCCAAAAACTCATCGCATCTCACGAGTCGGCGGCATTGGGATCCAAACCCATCAGCCTCAATCGATTCTGCTGGAACCAAGACTGCTGGGAACCCTCAGACTTTACCCCCCTCTACGACGTCCTCGCAACTTTCCACCCTTATTTAGCAGTCTCATTTGACTTTTACACTGAGCTTTTCGTAACCATCTTGGCAGAGTATACTTTTCACATTACGTTTTCGCCGTTTGTTGCCCCAAAACTCAATCCCCTTGCTACTACGTGGCTCAACAAATACGGTCCCTTTATGAGGTCTCTTGTCATTGAAATCGACCTATCGCGTCTTGGTCTTGGCCCCAACCCCTCAGCTATGACTCTGCTCCCAGGTCTTAGCTGCGTTCAAGATCTGATTCTCGATTTCAGCACGTCTCAGCTTAGAAGAGCCCCAGAAGCTCCATTAGAATCCTTGATTCTCGCATGTCGCCGCTTCTACGGCGAAAGAGAAGAAAACCCTAAACCCCCTGCAGAATCAGCGAATAAAAAGGCCTCTGAAAACACCCAAAACTCATCTTCCGCTGTCGTCTTCGACAAGTCAAGCAAATCTTCCTCATCTGACATCTCAGAAAGAATCGCGCGAGCCATCTCTCCAGCCCTGCAAGAGTCCTTCAGACAATCCGTACTGATAACTCATGACAACAAAAAAAGCGAGCTCGTTACCTGGGATCTCGACGACGGCGAAGGAGAAGATGGAGATGATGACGACGACGACAATGACTACGACGACGAAGAAGAAGGCGACACTGACGGCAACTCCTCCTTCGAAAGCAGCTATTGCTCCTATTCAAGCTCAGACTCGTCCTCAAATGCAGACAACAGTCTCCTTGCTCCTGCTCCATCCATCTCAGAAGAAAAACCCTTCTACTGCCCAGACAATCACCTCTCCATCTGCAACCATCTCGCCCGTCTCCGCAACAAAATCACTTCTCTCCGCATAGTTGGTTTTAGCGACGAGTACTCCCATGCCCTCATAGCAACCATATTCCCCCAGTCGAAAGCTGCCTCCATCGCAAATCATTCCTATCGCGTAGCTCCCTCTACGCTCTGGCCTCGCCTGCGTGGTCAGAAGTCCTGGATCGATGCCGGCCGTGGAGATCTCGTGTTGGACGACCACGAGGTAATTCCGGAACCGTGCATTTTCCCCGAGGGGCTGATTCAGCTGCCGCCGCCGGTCATTTACAGATCAGGCATCAGATCTCTACCATGGTGCCGCGAACCAACTCACCGCCCAAGGCACAATGCCAGCAACTCAGGCTCGAGTTTGCCGTCTCAGAGAAGTATAGGGAGTAGCGAGGCAAACACCTCTACAAATTCACGACGTAGTGATGAGAAATCTAGGATGCAAAAGCTTTTTGGCAAGTACAAAGAAAGGTCGAGGCGAAGGCCAAGGCCGGTGTCTGCCCCCTGAAGAGACTGCGTATAAGCTGTATGTTGAATTATTGTAGCTATATAGATGGAAGTCTTTCTACGTTTCTCTTTACCTTTGAGAAACAATTATAACATGTGTGCGCAAAATGAAGAATTAATATATATAAGAAACAATTCTCAGCCGTCAATGCTCTATCAGAATCTAATATATGCATCGAATGCTTCCTCGATCGTAAACCCATGGATTCGCTTTGGCGCTAGAACGCTTCATCCTAAATTTTCAAATCAAAAGCAACAAACCGTTTCACCCTAACACATTACATCGTATGCTTTCATTTTGCTAAAGTCTTTCGGGATATTAGTCACACCAAACGTCCATCCAACGCGGGGTACATAAAAGAACTTACTATGGCAAATTTGCTCTTGGCACGGATCCTCTCTCCATAAAACAGAAGCACCCAAGGCAGAATCGTCAAACCGGTAGCGATCCCACCAAGCATGCCACCTGCGCCTTTGAGACCAAGGTTGGTAAACATGATGGTCGTAATCAATGGGAAACAGCCACCCAGTACATTCCGGCAGAAACTCTGCGCTGCCAGGGCAGATGATGCATATATATGATATGTATCTGCGAGATAATTGAAGGTGGCGAGGTAGACGGAGTAGATGCCCCAAGTGGCCAGGCCTATACCAACTGCTGTCGAATACCCTCTCTTTCCATCAGAGGCCAAAAACGCAATGAATAGCCCAATAGGTAAGAGGAGAGCAGTGATGCAAGTAAAGTACAGTCTAGCCTCCGGCGCTTCAGCCGGAAACCTCCGTCGCATAAAGGCCCAAAACCTGGATTTGGAGTATTGGAAATCTTCTTCTTGCCGTTTCCATTGTGAGTGCTTCAAGAGATGCTCTTGGTAGATTCCCACTACAGTCGCAACCGCCGAGGCTATCATCATTGCCACGTAAACACGGCTTGACATGGCAAAGTTGGAACCATAGAGGAAGGGTACAACTGAAAAGGAGAGATAAAGCACACCCCACGAGAAGGCGGCCCATAAGGAGAAGCAGAAGACAACCGGCTCTGTTAAAAGGAGAAGAAATGGTCTCTGTACAGAGGTCAAAACAATCTGTCCTAGGGAAGCGCGCTGTTCATCTGCTTTGACCACCCATCGAATTCGTCGTAAACGGGGGCCTGTGGCAGATGAATGCTCCTTTGTGACAGGAGTGATGGTCACTTGGCTAGAAGCAGTAGATGCCGCCAACACCAGATCGCTACTTAGCCATAGCCCATACACTCCATGCTTTTCCAAGTCCTCATACCATTCATTAAGCTTTTTCGCCTTTCTGGTGAGCAAGACTGAGGCCCGACTTTCTTTGAAAAAGAAGATTAGGAAAAGTAAGAGAACGACGTCCAGGATAACTTGAACCCAGAATGACCACTTCCAGGCAAGATTGTTTTTTCCCACAGTTTCAATCAAGGCGGCAGAAACCAACGGCCCAGCCCCAGTGCCGGCCAATACTGCGCCACTAAACAGCGCCATGGGTGTGTTCCTTTCCTCCTTTTCCCATAAATCAGCCAAGACACCTCCGACCACGGCGGAGAAGACCGATCCGCCAATGCCAACTAAGAAGCGCGAGACAATCATGCCAGCGGCATCTGGCATAACAGAGCAGACGGCTTGGAAAATGACAAAGACAAAGCCGGCAACAATGAAGATGGGGTAGCGCCCCCATATCTCAGACAACGGCGCAAGAGCCATTGGTGCAAAAGCGAATCCCATGCAGAACGTCGTAATGCCCACAACTATAACAAGTCTTGAGGTGCCAAAATCGCTGGCCATGATGGCCGCCGGCGGCGCGTAGGCACCGGCAGTATACGCTGTCAAGAATGTTGCCAAGCATGACAAAATAAGCAGAATACTTTTGCGAGCAGGCCCCCATGTCAATGGATCAGCGTAAGCTGTTAAGTCGGGACATGGCGGTGGCTCTCGCCCATCAAGAGTAGGCTGCTGCAATATCGGAGGAGACGGTAAAACGGTATCAAACGTGAGATAAAGAGATAATATCGGGCTGTTGTCATCTAGAGCTGTCGCCTCTGTCTGCTCCGCTTGCGGTTTTTCGTTCGACGACAAGAAGTCCCCAGCATCATGTGAGGGACCACCGCGCGAGACAATTTTGTCGTTCCGCCCAATCTCAAAGCCCTCCATCTCACGTCTCCCGAGCTCTCCCTTTTCCTCGACAGCCATCGGAATTAGCCCAAGAAAGGAAAAAAGAAGAATGAGATACAGCTCGTAGGCGGGAATTTCAAGGCATCGATGCGACTTGGTGGCGCAAACGCTTGAGACGTGGTTGGAACCTCCGCGATGAGCCCGACAGTGACTTTGGAGAAAGGATTGCTCAGACCCGAAGAGCGGTGATGTCTAGCTATATATCAAATCCGGAAGGCGTATGGAGTAAGTGGAGAGGCTAATCTGTTGACGACGGGAATAACCACATGGACAGGATCTGCTCTCGAAGCGTCTTTTAGCCCCCACGCATGGCTTACACGATTGACAGCGATTAGCAACAAGTTTCCGTTTCTCTTTCGCGCCGAGGGCGCCCTCGCGTCTTGCGCACGACATCTCCTTAGGCTCGGGTTGAGGAACTTGAACGCAATGCTTCCAAAGTACATAATGCTCGGATTAACCGCTTGAGATGCCCTCTCTCAACGCAGCCACCAACGAGGAGGAGGCGTGACACAAGATCGATCCACTAGTTTACGCCGTGTTAGTCAATAGTTTGACGGGAATAAACAACGGTAATTATACGCACAACTTCTCCACAGGCCAAGCTTCGCATCTAGATTTCTAATCTTCCCCTCCATAATGCTTCATGTGAAAGCAGCGTCAAAACGGCCCGGCACGAATGTTGAATCCGAACCTCGACTGCCGATTCAGCATTCCGATTCCTGAGGCTCTAGCTCAAGATTCCGCTTAGATTTAAGTCCAAGGTGAGCCAATGACATGTCGACTGAAAGCGCAAGGTGGAGAGTTATAGCCCGGATCTTGGGTGAGATTCAGGCACGTTATTCCCGACTAAGGCCGTGGGCTATTCAATTGGACCGCAGAGGCTCCAGAATGCTGCATTGCCGCAAGTTTAGTTTTTATTACGGTAACGAAACATAGGCTATTCGTGTGTAAGATGCTTTTTCCTTGAATAAATGCAACCCCACCAAAGCTTATCAACCGCTCTGCCCTGCTAGAATTGTAAGAGCTTCTCTTGCCGTGTTCCATACACGTTAAAAGTGTGGGCCGACAGACCCAAATTTGCAAGGTAATGTCAAACTAGTGGACTAAGATTCGGCCCATAGATATAGCCCTGGCCGTATTCCCATCGAGGACGGCAGGTAGACATAGATATCCAAAGCACCGTTCTAATCGCCCTGTCTAATTGCTTCTGTTATGTTTTGAACTGGATCTGCTGCAATCTCAACGGGAATAGTGTTGACACTGATATGACATGCTCTTGGTGCAGGTGATGCATCCGCGGAAGGGGAGTGTGTCTCTACTGGAAGCTCTCTCAGCTCCAATGGCTTATTCTCCAGTTCAGCAGGATATCGAGTGACCGACAGGCCTACGGGCTCTTTGTATGTCTCTTGCTGGGCCCATGTATCATCTGTGAGCCGTCGTGGGCCCCGGTGTCTCCTTCGGCGGCGGACCAAGAAAAGAATAATCGCCGAAGCCACGGCAAGGAGCCCCAGGCAACTCCCAACTGTTATCCCAGCAATGATCCCGGAGTTAAGAGTTGACTTTGGCTGCGATGTGAGTGGAGATGACGCATTATATGATGCGGTGGAAGATGCTTTTTGTTCAGTGGTGGGTGAGACTGACGGGGGGGAAATTGGAGTTGTTGGAGGCATTGGAGGTGTTGGAGTCGTTTGCGTCGTTTGCATCGTTTGCGTCGTTATCAATGCATTAGTCATAGTAAAAGTAATTGCCGTCGACGTAGGAATATGACCTGTGATTGTAGATTCTCGAGTCGGAAGTCCGGGCGGATTCCTTTCGGTTGTTCTCACAATCAAATCTACGCTTCTCCAGCGAATCTCAAAGGCTGGAGCGGATAAGAGCGTACCATCATAGTTGGTTACTGCGTACTTTTGGTCTTTCGTTATGTCATTGCATGTGTAGTCACTTAAACATTGATTTGTTAGTCTCGCTTCTTGATAAATATGGCGCATTGACTTACTCGGGAACACATCTGACGACTGTCTCTTCGTCTTGGATGGGCCAGCCATTGCTCACCGCTGACGTCTGGGTACACATGGCACGATATCCCGAAAAACACTCTCCCGGCGAATAGAAGCCCCCCTTGGACCATAAATCGACGCCTCCAGGGATACGGCAGCCGTCGAAATCATCTGGGAGAATAGGGGGCGGGCACGGTATTGCATGGACAGTCATGGGCATGTACGGCACTCGTAAGGTCCCACTTGAGAGCGTCTTGGCTGTCTTGGCCGCCATTTTTGGATTACCAGGTAGCCTCTGCTCGATCAAATTCGAAAAGAGCAAGTATCAGAGATCCCCTGAAATGCCCAGTATAGCCGATACCGAGATGCCGGCAATTGAGAGTCCAGCTTGTTCTGTAATGGCTCACTGGCAGTCATCTAGCCAGCGAAGAGTAGAACGAAGGTCGAATCCTAAAATTCGTGCTGCATAAAGGAGATCCCAATTTGATGCCATATTTCTAAGGGGGAAACCAACTTCTCATCGCTTGTCGCTGCTCCTTCCGCTGTTTGGCAACTACCTCTTGCCGTATCAACGCACGCGTATCACCCTCGGTTAGAAGAGTCGTGAATCGTTACACACTGATACAAGCAAAACCTCATATGTGATAACTTGTACTTTTTAAATGTGTGTTAATAAAATTTCTTAATCAATCAGCCGTTCGACAGCACTTATGATACTTTATACCCTGGAATTAACATTACGCTCCAACTCGTAATCTAGCAATGTATGCGTTTGCAAGGGCACTCCCAGATGTTCTTTTCTATCTGCTGAGTCTGTTAGGACGTATAAAAAGCTCACCAGGAGGATTACAGACTCTCCTTGTGAAATTTATTTGCAGAAATCTCCTCAAGAGCATAAAGGTAGCCGGCTATGCAGCAGCTGCACATAGTGCGTGCAGATTCAACCATATCGCACACATGACCAGCTATCAATTATGTAATAAATTCTCATTAAGTCTATGTTAAAGTACAGTGATCATTTCTAGATGCATAAAAGAAGCAACTTTTATTTTTCCCTCTCTCTCTAATCCACATCATCTTCATGCGTGTCAGTGCCCTCGTTGTGATATCCATTTTTGGAGCCGTTGTTTTGAGCCGTACCGTTTGTGTGGCCATTTGTGTGACCATTTGTGTGACCGTTGGTAATACAGTTTGCCCCATTCACGCCTTTAATCGTCCCGTCTTCATTGACGCTTTCTTCAAGGAACAAAGAAAAGGTAACCACCAGATATACATCACCGGTAGCCTTATTTCTAAGGACATATCTAAGCTGATGCGCAATCCGTCCATCATTTCTATACACCCATTAGTAAATGAACGCCATTCGAGGAAAAAAATGCAACCAGAGCCAATGACGGCTTACCTCAAAGCATCCGCACCTAAATATCTCGCAACCGACAGCTGAAATCCCGGCAGACGCAAAGCCAGATTCGCAAAGTCAAGATAAGGATTGAAAAAGTCAATCCCGTACGTCTGTCCATACTCCCAAAGCCACTTTTCCTTATTCGAATCCGACAGCGCCCACTTCATCCTCGGTTTGCTCTCCTTGGGCACGCCATTTGCCTCGCGCAGCTTCATCCCCCTCTTGTCTCCTCCCTCTTCAAACCACAGACCGCCTTTTGATTCGTCGTACGTCCCAGGGCCAATAGAAACGACGTTAAATGAGCTCAGGGCAGGCCCATAGAGATAGGGCTTGTCTGCGTAGGCATCTCCGTCAAGGCCAGGATCAATCCACCATTTGACAATGTTCATTGCGGTGTTGAACCCCGGCGGCAGCTTGTCTCGGATAGGACGGTCAAAATCATTTCCAAACTGTAGATCTGCTGCTCTGATTCCCGCGACATCCTCATCCCCGGATTCCTTGCCACTGTCTGACTTGGATGGGTTCAGTGGCGTGAAGCGGAAGGATATGCTGTACTGGTCCTGGTTGCTGGCATGAGGCTCTGTGGAAAAGTAAGAAGATGTCGACGGTGAGCCATAGGGCAGTCCATTGTAGCCCTTTATCCGCACATTGAGCTCTATATCGGCCACATTGCTCTTGATGTGTAAGGGCTTGGGCTCATTCACCGGCACTTGAATATGAGTGCTTTCGTCGTAACTCGGTCCCGCCGTAACTCGAAGGATGTATTTTTCTTGCATCATTTTGCCGTGTTAATTGTTTTGATGTAGAATGGCTCTAGGATTGCTGCTCATACGTCAAATTAATCTCGAAATATATAAGAGCGGAAAAGGTTTAATTGATAGCCCGATTCGGACCATTCAATGATGCCTACGATTGTGGCTTTTGGTTTATAGCGCTTGATCATAAGATTCTTAAAGTGGCTATTAATAACGTCGGGGGCTCGCTTAGTGCGCTTTTGTCTGAAGGTGGCAAAAATCAAACGTCAATAGCACGTACCCTGGAATCGCCCCGATCGGGCTGCGCATGTGAAGTTTTACTTTCTCTCGCACAGTTTCATAACTCTTTGCCCGAACTGCCTCTATGTGTCTTCCAAGCTCGGCTTTCGAAGATATTACCGAAATTAATATGCGCCTTGATGAACGTTGATTGTACTGTGAAACAAGCATACCCATCGCCAAAGTTTCACCGACTCTGCTGAAACGCTAGAGCTTTGAATAGCCTGCTACTAACAGCGCCTCAACATTGCCTCATCTTCATGAATCAGTGCCTTGTGAAGCTGCGTAAGAGTTCGCTTACTCGGATGTCGCTTGATGTGATATGGAGGAAATGGCATTTATTGTGCTATTTGCAAGTTGTTGCGCCGGATGAATTGATCATAAGCCGGGCGCAAATGGAACTCGGCTGACTGGGCCGGTTTTATCTCGAACAGTCCTTATGTCTGGGCACGCAACTCAAACTAAGACATGTGCAAAGAGGGTATCTACAGTAACGCGATCAACGGTAGATGTGAGGTCTTAGTAATGATTCATATCAAGATACAAAGGAGACAGCTTGGCCGGCTGCCGCATCAGACCTTGATAGATAAGTGAGTTGAGATCGCATGCTTCACTGCAAACTCTCTACCGTCCACGTATTTAAAGCTGGGGAAATATTATTTAGCATTCCAATTTTGCTTCCTACTAACTGAGTTTTATTTTACTACTCCAGCTATAGCTTAGTGAAGCAGTTAGACTGTACATAAATACTATAATTTAGTTGTTATATACATCTAGCAGTCTGAGCGGTAGTAGCAGTTCTAGGCCATGCTATAGCTAGAGTGCTGGATAATTGAACCGGGGTGCCGGATAACTTTTCAATCCTACGGAGCAAATCTTCTTCAAACCACAGGAAAAAAGATAGATAATGCAGTTAAGATGGCATCTTGATGAAGCATCTTTACTCATCACGTCAGCCAGAAAAAGATGAGCCATCTATCTGTTGCGCCTCTCAGGCTTATGAAGGTACTTCCGTAGCGCAGACTGGGTCTGCAAAGACATTGACGTCATGCCCAATCAGGAGAGCTTTTGGCATGGCCCCATTATCGCAAGTCTCGGGCACTCACTCGCACACAAAAAAGCATTCAGGCTTCGTTCTGCTCTCTCCGCAAACCGAGGGAGGAGCGGGATAATAAAGTTTAGCAAAACTCTAGGAATTAAAGATCTGTCACTCATTTCCAGCCGATACCCTCATTTTGTTTCCGCGTGAGAGGTCCCGCTGGTGGCGGCCACTCTCAAAGATCTTTTTCTTACGAAGATGATAAGCAACACTTTCATCATCCGCCTCGCCATCTTCTTTTTCCGCCGAACGCCGTTCATCTACGCCGCCATTTTGGGAGCCCTATATCTTTGGTATGGCTGGGAAACAACGCGTCAGACACTGGCTGCTCAAGTTTTATGGGGGCTCATAAGTGCCGAATTGCTCTTCTTTTGCTTCATCTATCTCCCGTATATGCGCCAGCTGAACCGCAAAGCTGTGCATCCTACACCGCTGACGTCGGAGGAACGGTGGGCTCTTTTTAATCAGTGTTTGGCACACGTCGACTCATTTGAGCTGTATCTAAGAGGGTGGTTCCTCGGCGCTGAACTCAAAGATATCCGCCGAGACAATGTGCGGGAATTCCTCCTTTGGGGCTTCTTCGACCAGGCTGCGGAAGATGTTGAAAGGAACGACGGACACTCCGAGGCTGTCGAACGAGATTTGGAGGGTTTCATCACAGAGATTGAGAAGCGGCTTGGCCGACCTATTCGCAGTGGACGAGGCAATGCAACGTGCATTCGATTGACCTTGGATGACGTCGAAACAACCTATCGGGGCCTGACCTGGTATGCAGTCATATGCGTGGTGGATCAATTCACACATCTCGCCCTTTCCTGGCACGGCTTCAAGTTCTATGCAAGAGGGCCCGCCACAGCTCTTGCAACGTTCCCCCCGCGGCCGCAGGAAATATTCTCAAGCCGCCGCTCGCGTGCTCCTCAGCTAAGCTACTGGCACCGGCCTCACACGTCCAACGACTGCAACCCAGTTGTTTTCTTCCACGGCATTGGCGTTGGGCTCTGGACATACATTAGCTTCCTTGCACGCATATGTGCAGCTAAAGAGAGCGATGGCGGCCAGGCTATCGGGATCGTGGCTGTGGAGATTCTGCCCGTGTCCTTCAGACTCACTTCCCCACCTCTGGGTAAAGCTGAGTTCCTACGCCAGATGGCCAAGATATTGGAACATCACCAGTGGAACAAGTTCACCATCACTTCGCATTCGTATGGGTCTGTGCAGACCACCCACATGCTCCACTCCCCAGCTCTAAGGCATATGATCACATCTGTTGTTTTGATAGATCCGGTGACGGTGATGCTGCATCTCCCCGATGTCGCTTACAACTTCACCCGAAGAAGGCCCCGAGAAGCATATGAATGGGTGTTGTGGTACTTTGCCAGCACGGATCCAGGTGTGGCTAACTCTCTCGGGCGTCACTTTTTCTGGCGGGAGAACATCATCTGGAAGGAAGACTTGCTATCATATGAAAATGCTGAGCCGAGGGACCATCGGCGCAAGGTTGCTGTCTGCCTAGCTGGCAAGGATATACTCGTCGGCACATCTAGAGTCGCGCAGTATTTGGGAGATGCTGGGATGGCGGGAATAAACCAGACTGGGGGCACTAATCTGACGGCCGAGGTGGAGGTACTCATGTTCCCCATGCTGGATCATGCGCAGGTATTTGCCAGCTCGCTGCACTACGAACGGGTATGTCGGGTTATCAGGTCATATTGCGGTGCAGGATTAGTGGGATAGACCAGTATATAAAGTCGCAGCCGCAATGCAAGCAAGCCGCCTGGGGAAGCAGGGAGCCAATCTCGATAACACTTTCACTCAATCATCTTGACCTCCTGACCCCCCCAATCAGTCAAAATGGCTCCGACAGGACGGGGGCCGCTTTGAGTGATGACCCAGACAAAATCCTGGTCACCATCGTTTCGAGCTTGGTGCTCCGTCCAGGCCGGCACGAATGCAAAGTCTCCCGTCCGAAGTTCGTGATGTCGTAATTCGCCCTTGAAGCCCTCCTTTACGACAAGTGTGCCGGTACCGGAGACTACATAGATGATGGCGTCTTGACAGCGTTATCAGAAACAAGAACCAACCAACCAAAGAGGCAATTGGGGTCCGTAGGAATGAGGCTTTTGAGAGAGAGCGCGGGATGTGGCACCTACCTTGCTCGCTGTTGTGATGTATGGGGCTTGTAGAGTGTGGGTGTGTTGTAAGAACTGTCCGAGAGAAGAGAGAGAGTTACAACGCAGTTTTGGGCACGCTTCTATCCGAGGGTCAAAGGAGACGACTTACCCGAAGCACACATTTTGTCACACTTACCGGCAATGGCAGTTTCGCGGATGGGGCGTCCCTCATTGTCCAGAATGGGAGTGAGTTGGTCTGCAGGCGTCGTCTCCGTTTTGGACGGTAACACCATGGGCAGGATCTCTGATATGATCGGCAGTAGAGACGACATGGCTGAAAACATTCAACGAGAGATGCGGGATCAATGTCACTCTTGGCGGCCTGGGACAGCGTCAAACCGTGAGGTCCTCCTAGCGTCACGAAGCGTAGTAGACGCCTCTTCTAGTTGCCCGCAGCGCGTGCCTTTTTAGGTTGGGGAGGGGGGTGTGGAAGACGAGGCCCAACTAGGAAGGCGAGCCAGTGATATGGTGCGAGTCGGATTTGGAGCCCTATGGCGATAAACAAACGAATAATGGGAATATGTAAATTGGAGATTGAGAACGTGCCCAGACAATTGATAGAGAGAAAGACCAGGGGGGGATGATTAATGCTCGAGTGGGCTCCTCAGTTGACAAGACTAGCAGGATATAGTTTAGGTGGCTCGATGTATGGCCGAGTTGGAAATCTGACGTGTCGACGTTGCGATGATGCCAAATCAAGCTGCAGAGACGGAGTGATACCCAACACTTGAAGTGTTTAGGAGAGAAGCTGGCGTCTAACATGAGAGTGGTGGATGGCGAGTGATTGGTCACGGCGGATGTGTTTTTCCGTTTAGGCTCTCACCCTCCGAGCAGACGTGCCAGGGGTACCTGGTACGCTTAAACGATGGGACCCTGGAGCAGGAACCTGTACATCGCAGGCCCATCCAGGTTCTCTCGTCTTGTCTGATTGATATGTGTATGCCAGGTTGGCATAACGGATAAGCGACTAATGAAGATGCGGGAATTAATAAATATACAAATCGTAGATAAATTGATGCTTGTCTAAAAGAGCAAAAGCTTGCGGAGACTGCCCGATTATAGTCTAAGCACGACATAGTCTTACTTGTTGATTCCGTCAATAGTATGGGGCCTCTTCCCCTGCTTTTCTGCCCGCTTTGAACTACCAATAACACTCTACACATTTCATATGGAAAAGTTTCTAAAAAAGAATTTGATCCGTCATCCAATTACATAGATACCTATATAGAATAGATATACTGGTACCTATCCGTACAGTACCAACTGTGAGCAGGTAGCAACGCAAGCTCGACATGCAAGTACTTAGACCTTGTACCTATTCTAGCATCGTTCTCCGCCCCCCAGCATTCTTGCCCTACTGCTAATACGCTCCAGCAAGGGTAATAGGTGAGCATCAATACGAAGCTGCTAGCAGAAGGACTTTTTTTCCTCAAACGTTCGGTGCAGGCAAGAATGGATTCTTCAGAGGTTCCCCCAGAAAAAAACACTCCACATCTATCCTCAACCCCCTGGAGCCAATGAGAACCTACAAGGGCAGAAGAAGAGCTTTGACCAACACTGGACGTCAACAATGCTACGGTGAATCTCAAAGGCGAACCGCTTTCTATAAGTGGAGGAACTTTCGCTGCTGATGGCGACAAAGATTCCCTCCGGCGGCCTTGGAGGATCGCAAGTATCGCCGAGCGGCTAGATGGCCTGGAAGTCTTGGTTGGACCACTTGCACAAGGAATTTAGGAATTAACTCAACTCCATGGCCGGGTGACCCAGTGTCTGAGGGTGCAAATCGTCTCCGATGATAGATTTGTGACAAGTGCCGCGAAGGCGCTTCAGACTTGGATATGATATGTCGCGATCATTACCTGGAAGGGCTCCGACGTCAGGCCGTGGTGTGTGGCCTCAGTGAGGTGCCGTCGGAACTGGTCAGCCGAAAATGCTCGTGCTCTCTCTGCCGCTGCTGCTCCCCGATCAGCATCAGCAAGCATCAATAATCAAGCCAAAGGGTTCAATAGCACAACGAATTAAGCAATGCCCCGTGCTCACTATCCTTTCCCATCCGCTCTTACGGTACTGTCACCTACTTGTATAGGTAGGTCGGGGCATTTGAAGGCAGCACCCCCGGCAAAGCCAAGCCGCGAGCCAGACCACTCCATGCCATGCACACTTTTGCCATCGGCAGCGTCATTGGCCCTCTGCGACCTCATCCCTGAGAGAGCTGCTGCTGGCCCCCTGCTGGCACATGGAAAAGTCTCCTGTACGGCGCTGCGGCTAGCGTACGATCCCGCTGGAACGGGAAGCTGGGTTAGGCCTAGAGGAGGAGGTGAGCGTCTAGGCGCGGATGCTTCATCGACCGTGGGCGCGGTTGTACTCAAAGCAGCTACAGCTATGCACACACTAGCACCAATGGCTCGAGATTCGCCGACGCTGCTGACCCACCGGCCCTTTGGGTGAAACAGTGGGTAAGATGCTTAAAGTGTCGATCTAAGATCTCAGAGGCCTGTTGGTCGAGCTCACAGGGCAGTCCTGACGGGTAACGGCATTCGACTTAGACACTTACGACGTCAGCCCAATCCGGCTGGCCCCTTTAATGCGGAATGAGTAGACAGATTGCAGTTCCGAATTATCTCGAGTTTGCATAACTGCTTGCTAAGAACCTGCTAGGGACATACCGAATAGGGCTTCCAAGCCCGGCTGATATGGATCGCTCGCAAACTGTTGCCTTCTTGTATTAGATGATCTCTCCGAGTATCATGCTCTTGGCGTCGATGTATACGTAATATCCTCTTCTGTGGCCTCTTGGGTGTTGCCGAGCTGGGGCTCTTTGTAGTTCTGGCCTCGCTTGGAGATCTTGGCTGAATATTACAACTGGATACCTAATACAATGTATATATATACAATCTTAATATACAGGCATGTGTGCAAGGTAGGGGGGGTATACGAAATGATTGTTTGGTACAGCACAATTACAAGGCTTGGTCTGCATTTATATTAGGTGTGTGTAGATGTACCATAGCCTTTTGCACCCTTTTCGTGGGTAACTGCACAAAACCGGGAAGCTACCTGCCTGGTGGGAGGACTGCTTCAGGCGCTTGGCGCGTTTGGTGAGCCAACCTAGCATCAACTTGGCATCACCAGCGCCTTGCATAGTACTCTACGACTGATCTCATTGACGGCAAATACTTCCTGGCACCCCTGCAACAGCCTCACCACCCTCTTTTTCGATAAAATATCGCAAAGCTGGTGCCGGAAGACAAGGCCGGAGGCCCTAGACGTTGATACGGCGGCGCCGGAAAGTGTGGAGAGAGCGGGCTAGGATTGTGTCACCGCAAGAGACTTAACCAGTCCCGGCTCAACTCGACGGCTATTCTGGAGGAGGGGTGCGGTGCCAGAGACGAGCATCATGCTGCCGATAGGGCCTGGCAGCAGTAATACGAAAAGACATACATGCTGCTAATACTGCGTTGGGACTAAGAGCACCTAGTAGAGCCTCCCCGGGGGCTGTCTAACCCACCAGACCTCGGAGCAGATGCGCTCTCGGGATAGCTGCAGAGGAGAAGGCCGGATGGGGCCCGCAGAGAGGGTGGCCTCGCGTTGGACCTAAGCAACTTGTCCAAACACTCACATGCCGTATTTCCCCGTCTTGCTAGATGGCTTGTACGACTTGAGCTTCAGGCAGCAGTCATACGCTCGGTGTATATCTCACCGCTGGCCCAGCGCAATCGGCGGTCGCGTGGTTAGAGTTGCGAGTCTCTGCTCATCATCCGGCCGATGATACGGAGCTGGGCCGGACGTATAAAAAAATCGCCTCGCTGCCAGCATGAACTATTGGGTACTCAGGTTGCCCCAATAGAGAACGGGGATTTCAAACCCTCAATCAAGCTCCAACCAACAACAACTCCACCCTTTCTTCGTCTTCTTCTTCTTCGAGACTCCGTCTGCTTGGCCCGCTACAAAGCGCACTCCTTGTCGGACCATTTGCAGCTGCTACGCTGATCGACTCTTGTCTGCTACGCTGGCTCGACAAAGTCCCCAAGGCTGGATTCTCGACCCAATTATAGACTCCCTGCAGTGAGCAAGCGAGTTGCCTGCAAAGTGCCCTGATCTTTGCTGCCCGGGCCCGCAGTAAAACGACCGGCATCAGCACACTTTCCACATAGCCTGACGGTTCTGGAAGCCAGCGGGACCGACAACTGAACTTTTTTCTTGCAAGGGTTACCTGTACCTTGCGTGGTTGCGTTTACGTACAGCTTTGAGCTCTTGCAAGAGTAGCAGTACACCGGAGAATTGAACTTACAGCGCCCCAAAGCATACTGCAGTGTACCGCCGAGCAGCACAGAGCTTACCGACACGGCCAACAGAATCTAAAGCACAGGTCGTCCAGTAATAGCAACATCAGTGCAGTGATTCCAGTTACTTGTGGCTTTTGGCCGCTGACGGAAACTGGCAACGAATCTATATTAATTTATGAAGCTCCTTTTTCTTTCCATTCCTTCCTTTGATTTCATCGCCTTCATAAATCGACCCAAGTCTTGTCAGCTCTGCGCCATGGTCATAGGGTTTGCTAGCGGCAAGGCTACGGCTATGGACCGCTATCACTCACCAGCGTCGTCATCGTCGCCAGATTCGACTTCGGCTTCAGCTTCAACTACAGCAGCCGGTGTGCCCATCATCTACGGCAGGGTCGACGCCGAAAACGAAGATAATCTCGAGCTCATCCACGGCATCGACGAGCATGGCGCTTCGGAGCGTCGTGCAAAAGTCCTGAGGCCATCTCCGTCGGCCCAGCCCGGCGCCCAACCCCAACCGCATCGTGACGCCGCCATTATGCAAGGTACTGCAACCTCATCCCACCACACCAGCACTGCCGGCAGATTGCCACAAGTGCGGCCAGCAGAACTAATGTAGCTCTCTCTCTGCTGCCTGCCATGCCTACCATGCCTACCATGTCTATACATACTTGGGCAATCCCCTCGCATACTTTGCAATTTTTCTCCTCTCCTCCTTTTCTTGCCCTGCGTCCATCCCCAAAGCCAAGTTCAAGTTCAGGCTACTAACGCATCCAACGATGCACCGCCATAGATCCAGAGCCGGGCGCCCAGATCAGATCGCGCCAACAGGCCGGAACTCCAAGCAAAAATAGCACCGCTCCACTGCTCACCATCCCCCCGGAGCTCATCGATACCATCCTGTCGCATCTTCCCGCATACGACCTCGTCGCCGTCTCAGCCACATGCCGCTCCTTGCGCGAACATGCGCTGTCTGACCTGCTGTGGCAGCCCCTTGTCCAACAGAATGTCCCTGGCACCCAGGTCTCAACATCGGGGCCGTGCGCGAGCTTCCGGGAGCTGTATGCAACCCACGATAGGCTGTGGTTTTTGCCAAAGTTCAAGATTTGGTTCTGCGACCGAGATCTGACGGGGAAGCTTATTCTGGTGCGTTATGACACACGGCGCGGCTGCATCGAGGGCTACCAGTTGGTGGCTGTCAGCAATCAGTCGACCTTTGAGCAGTGGTCGGCAGATCGGGACGTGATTATTCACGGCTTTGAGCCGGTGGTGAGGCTCCATCTCGATAAACCGGTGTTGCAGTTCCGCGTCCAGGATAGGCAGGAGGACGGAGGCTTCTCCAAAAGACCCGGCGCTAACCGCTTTGCCGACGAGATGCCCATGGCCTTGGACGAACGACTGGGTGGCATGTTTAGCAATTTTCTGCTCACAAGGCCGATGGACTCTGAGGAGGCGGTCCGCCGGCTGGAACGGGGATATCCTTATGGAAACATGTGGCCATCGCCTGTTGTCCCGGCAAACCACTATGTGTCGGGCGCTCAGTCTGGCCGAGGGCTTACCGCTCTCTCGATGCAGGACAGGCCTCGAAGCAGATCGCAGGTTTCTGACCAGACTTTCCAAATCCGGCAATGGATGGAGTTGACGGGCACGCCTAGCCCTCTCAGGTTTATGGGGCAGGGAGGCCTCGCCGGAGCTCTTCAGGCTCTAGTTGACGAGATTATGGAGGAAGAGGCAATGGGTGCTGGGGCCGGTACCCTTGGCGTGCATATCGGCGAGGAGCTCATCACGTATTCGACTCTAGACCCGTCGCTATACACACCGACGCCAGAAAGGCCCTGGAGAGGCATTTGGGTTGGTGACTACAGCGCTCATGGCTGCGAATTCTTGTTGATACATCAGCCCGATGACCCACCCGCCACGGATGCCGAATTGGGCATTTTCCGTGACGAGCATGATAGTGACGAGGCATGGGAGAAGAAGAGACTAGAAGCGAGAATGTACAGAGGTCGCTTAGAGGGTATTAAGTTGACAGGGGACCCAAATATCCCGAGAGGGGAGTATACCTTTGTGGCCAATGACCTAGGCCCGGACGGCTTCGTCGAAGTTGCCACAGACGCTCAATTTTCCGGCGCCAGGATAGTGAAAAGCGAAGGTCACATTGCCGCGACTGGCTTTCTCAGAGGTGAGCAACAGAGATGCGCTCACTAAAATATTAGCTTGAATATAAGCTAACAGACAGGGCTGTGCTAGACAAATTCATTGAAACCCAGCTGATCCTCATCAGCCCGAACAAACTCGCAATGCATTGGGTTGGATTCGGTCACATTAGCTTTTTAGAGAGAGTCAACATTGACCAGTTACTTGCTCTCTAAAATTAACAACAAGGCCTGACAAGGAAGGCGAAAGAGAGGAGGCTGAGTAGTATTCAAAATAGTACCTACCTACCTGCCTACCTTGCATTGTCGATCTAGGTTACAGTCTTTGGGCAACGCATTAAGGAACTTTTTCAACGATACCCGCTATGATGAAACATGGCCATAACTAGGGGCTTTTCTGAACTGGATGGATTTTAGGCTTGAATAGGAAGCCCGCGACAGGTTGTATAATATCAAGCACTCTCTGGTTATTGAGGAAGCTACCAAGTACATAGAAAATAACCAACACAAAACTTGTACATATAATTATATCACCTTTGGAAAGACATGTGATTGAGTCGAGAGAGCCAATATAGGCAAGCCGTATAAGAAAAATAATCCATTACTAATTAACTTATAAACTAGGTGTTTACCTGTAATGTGCATATATGTGATGTCCATCCCTTGAACAGATCAATACACATTCCTAGCATATATCCAGAAATAAAAAAAAAAAAAAAAAATCCTTACACTCGTATATCCATCCAGGTCCGATGCTCAATTATATAGTCATGCGTGCCCAAAGCCCAGCGGCACATTACTAAACAAAGCACATCGGGAAAGCCAACTTCACAGAATAAGTGATGCCTTTAGTTGGCGCCAATGGCAGGCTGGCAAAGGAGAGCTTGGCCGGCCTTCAGATTTCGTATATGTTAGTGCATGTGTCTGAATTATGTTGACAGGCAGAGAGAGAAAAATGAAAAAGTCCGGGAAACAAAAAACTCACAACAGGGATACCACAGCAATGAGCCTGCTTGCCAGTCTCGGCACAGATTTTTCCGAAATCAGCGCCGTCCACGGGCTCGCGTGATGCTATGGATTGTTTTTATCATTAGCTATGGCCAAGCTTTTTAAAGAGAGGGTTTCAAGTATGTGTAGGGTGTTTAAAAACTTACGGACGTGGCAGTCGAGGTCAGCAACGCCGAGGACATCGACAGCGCAGCATTGGAGGTTGCCGTTAAGGAGACCTGCAGGGCAAATTTGGTTTGTGCTTTTGCTGCCAGTGGCTGGAGGAGGAATAAGAGTGTTTCCGTTGCCGCCGTTGTTACCGCCAACAGGAGGAATCACACCGTCAACAGGGGGAATCACACCGTCGACAGGAGGGTTGCCGCCATTGACAGGAGGGTTGCCGCCATTGACAGGAGGGTTGCCGCCGTTCAAAGGTGGGTTGCCGCCGTTGAGAGGAGGTATTCCACCGTTAAGAGGGGGAATTCCACCATTAAGAGGGGGGATTCCGCCGTTGATAGGGGGAATACCACCGTGGAAAGGCGGGCCGGGGGGTCCATAGAAAGGAAGAGGCACGATAGGGAAAGGGAACCAGTCTTTGGTAGGAGCAGCGGTAACGGCGGCGGTGAGAATGGTGGCAACGGCGAGGACCTTCATTTTGAGTAGACGTTGAGATGAACCTTGAAGATTCTTTATATTATTAAAGATTGTATAGAAGATTTGTTATACTGGACGATTGAAGGCTGAGGTCTGATTGAGAGTAATGGAGGATAGAGAAGTGACCGGAAGGAGATGAAGGTGGATATTTATCTTCAATTCGCCATCACATCGTAATGTCTAGTTTTCACTTGTATTATTGGACTTCTCGTAGATCGTTGCCCTTGATCGCGGTGTATTACTAGAACCACGCGCTGTCTGTGCTCTTCGAGGGAGAATACGTTTGCTGGACTGCCTAGACATGAGCCCGTGATAGATTCGACGGTCTGAGTATTACGTCGGTGTATAAGTTGGTGCTACCATGAAACACTACGATAATTCCCAAATCTGTCTCTTTCGGGACCAATTTCAAGACATTAATCTCATTAAGCAAGATATACCTAATGCAGGGATGGGATACTTACCAGACATTCAGATCGCAATAGAAACGCTTAGATAGGGTATCTATTGGGAGAATGAAAGATCGATGGCTAATACAACAGCTGCTTACGGCCTTACCGCCAAGCAAAGAGAGGACAACTAGTAACAATTACATAGTATCTTGGGTGCTGCTTTATTCAGTGATTGAATGTATGATTTGATGATAATCTGCATGTCTTATTTGTCACGGCCTTATCCGAGACAGTGAATACATGTCGGCTGGGCACCGTAATATCACCATTATATTCAAGTATACATTTAGTCACCGCTCTCTTACTTCAGTCTTAGAAAGTAGACGACTTACTTGACTCACCGAGTCCTTGTGCGTCCCCAGCGCCACGTCCAACTACCCGGACCAACAAATCACAGCCTAAGACATGAGTTCAGTCGCCAATTGCACGGGCAAATAACCTGGCCAACACCGCCCTCTTTATTTTTTTCCTTCTCTTTTAGCCTTAGTAAATTGAAATGATACAGCAACGGAACGATGCCCCGGTGCGCCGCCTTGGGGGTTCCATTTTACGTGCATATGCTGTACAACCACAGACTTGCTCCTACAGTATCATGACTCGTTGGTTAGGGGCTAAGAAATAACAATGGCTATTCTCGTATACCCGATCGACTGCTCGGGCTGTTTGCCATCGCCTTGTATTCGAGCTAACCAGGGCAGAGATTTCAATTCGGGCCATGTCCCGAAGCTGCTCCACTGAGCCTCATCAGATCTCGTCATTGATACTACTCCAGACGGGGGTCCAGACACGGATGTCGCTACCAAGCTGGGGATCCGCTACGGAAGGGAGAGATTAACCTTCTTTTATTGCCAAGACAACCAGCCGATTAGCATCGGTTTATGGCTGGAGATGGCTCTCCCTCGGACACAGGGATTGCCGCCATGGTTGGAGTCTTACACGAGTCGTATACCTGTAAGCAACGTAGTATACAAAAACGCACGGATAGCGGGGCGCATGTAAGTGGCCATCGGGCAGGCCTATTATACCTGGAGCATATTCAAAAGTTCATGATAATCTGAAGCCCGTTTGAGTCGCTCAGGGTCATCTTCCGATGCTAACCTTTCCTTCTCACTCGTACGAATTGCCTGGTGCCTGACCGATGGTGGAGATGTGTGACCACAAAAGCTTGGGCTTTCAATTAGCAGGCAAGGGGACAGTGTTGTGGTCAAATAGCCGGTGTAGTTGGATGCATGGGGGCGAAAAACTATGAGCAAGAGACTTTCAGCCTTGTTATATTACTATATGGACCCAGAAAGAGAAAAGATCGGGTTTTATGGAGGCAGGTAAGGGTTGAGATATAAGCCAAGACACCGACTCAGTGCTAGTCATAAAACTGCGTGTAAGCACTCAGTTGACTGTAGAGCAAACGAAAAGAGCAAAGATGAACGGAGAGGTGCTAAGCAAAAGGAAAAGCAATCTAATCCTAGTCGTAGTGGGATTCCTAGCCGCGGAGACTAAATGCAGTTTGGCAAATTGACGCGGCTCAAACAGGTAGGACGATTCGGAAGTCGTTTACAGGGCTGTCCGTATAGCGCCGAGATCGAAGAAAAGCGCTTGGTAGCTGTAAATACTTTTGAGAAATAGAGTAGTATCAAGGCTTTAAGGCCGATACGGCTTGAAAACCCGCAATAATATGCATCCATCACTAGCCACGTCGAGATCCCAAGCGAGAGCTACAGAGGGACGATGAGATGAGATTTAGTTGCACACACACTCACCCTCTCGCATCCCCCAGGCATAGTCACCACCGATCTCCAGATGCTAGAAGGCCGATTTTTTGTGTCCCACATGGCCTCGCATTAGACTTGAATCGCCCAGAGGTGGGCTCCAACCGGACGTGAGCCGAGACGATTCAGCTTTTCTTCTGAAGCTAGCTCTTAATGGCAGGCAACAGGCATCTAAATGTGGTATATGCACGTTGGGTTCGAATTCCTTATTCCTTTGCTCTTCGAAGCAACGTCGGCGCAATTTTGGCTCCGAAGCCATCGCGTTCTACTTGAGATTGTGAAGTATTACTGGTCAATCTTAAATGAGGATTGATAGCGTATGATATTCCTCTGCGCACTACAAAGGGACCGTGTACTAGTACAAGTAAAAAGCAGAAATATCTCCGTACGGCCTATTTGATCCTACATTATGCAGGTATCCGGTGGCAAAGCATAGAGCACAAAGACTGCGATTCAGCAGCTCAAACATAATCAGACAGACTCTGTGTGTTGTGGCCAGCTCAGTCACTTTTCCCTTGCATGGCTAGACTCAATTTTGTCAGCTTGTTGACTATAGACTTCAAAAGTACATGTATCTCTGAATCAGTCAAGTTAGAAATCACATGAACTTATCATAAGAACTCTTGGCTAGTTGGAATAGCTGCAGGATAATGTATGAACATTTGTGTTATTGTGACATTGGAGCTTCGCTTTGGTGTATTACTGCTACCATAGTTACACATACATGCAGCGACGTCAAATACACATAGAAATACACATAGTCTTGCGAATCTGAAACCGGATCAGCGAGAATCCGGCTACTTGACTCTACGCACGGATAGTCTTGTTTTGTTGCGGTTGATATGCCTTCACAACATATTCAGTTGTTTAGCCACCATGTCTTTCATTAGGGATATAAATCTTGTATGAAACAGATATCAGAAATAACTGACACGTGCCATATTACGATCCAATTACCAGTCTACTGGTGCCCACCCTGCCAAGCATCTAGATACTAGCATAAGATTTACCTCCTTGACTACCACCGCTCTGGTCTTATGTCTCTGTTACATGTATATCCGCTAACCTCATGTCTCAGCTGAGCTGTATGAAGTTCATTGAGACTTTAATTTGGCTGCGTCTGCAAGGGACGTGCGACTAAATACTAGCCTCCCTTGATTAAAAAACAAGAGCAGCAATCATACTAGAACCCATTGCCAAAATGGCAATACGTCATTGTCTTTTCTCTATACACAATTACGTATGTGACTGTCTTGGCCAACCAGATTTCGTCATGGTAGACGGGTGTCATAGCTGCCCACAGATAAGAGATGTTGATCCATGCGGCCAGATCTCCTGTCTCGGAGATATCGTTAAACTTCAGTCGCTCTGACTAACTATATGCGGGCGTAGACTCTACTCTTTTCCTTTAGAACAAAGCGAAATCGGTGAATATTCTCTAGCACCTTCACATATTATAGCAGGACAAGATTGGGAGTAGAGAATAAATGCAGGGAAATAAAGCATCACGGAGAGGTAGAGGGTTGTTGGAAAAACGCGAGGTAGCCATCTAGCAGGATTTCTGAAATACTAATATTCTTCAAAGACTTTCACTAACATATTTTACCTTGTATATACATTGGCATTGGGATAGCAAATTTTCAATGAGACGCTCCAGGGTACGTCTAGATGCCCTGTGTCGTCCTTTCCGAAGCTTGAGTATTGTCACCGCGCGGCTCATCTCGGCTCTATAGCTTTTGATCCTTCAACATACAACACACAGCCTTGAAGCGAATGATGCAGTAGCCGTGGATAGATTACATTAGTAGAGGCAGCAGAGGCAATAGAAGCAGTAGAGGAAAGTGTTTACTTTTGCAATATGCCGCCGCTTTGACTGAAGATATTGCAATATCTATCTAGTGCTGCAGTAGTTGATATTGTGCGTACAAAACCCTATTAGCATTTTCTACGCTGGTGAGCTGGGTTAATCATCCATATTTTTGAACCTTATTTATTAAAGTCTGATCTTAAGATCGCAATTTCCTCCCTATTATGTTACCACGGTATATACCTATATAGATACATCAAGCTTCACATATTGTAGCACGTTTAGGTATGGGTTAGTGAATCAAATTCAAGGGCAAATTTTTGCTTCAACGAAATATTGAGAGCTAGTTATGCTTGTAGTATTTGAGACACAAAGATTGAAAGCATTGTTTCCATCGTCAGCCTGCCGGGTAGTGGCATGTAGGCGATACGAGCTTTGCTACTTGGCGGGTACATTAAATGGATTTTGTCCGCAGACGGCAGTGTAGCGGCCATTCACGGCGCATTGCAGGAGCACGGGTGCTCCAACGCCTGATTTGCTGACCCAGCTCCAGAGCTCCAGCGCTCCAGCCGCCTGCAGCCGCTTGCGACACGAGCCGCGCCTTTGTCTCAGTGGCTAGAGAGGGGCCCCAGCGTACCATTGGAGTACCGACGCAGCTCTGCACCAGTAAAGAGTACCCGGCAGTACTGCGATCCCCGTCCCGTGCTCAGCTCCTTCCGGCTTCCGGACTTCGATGATGCTATGCTACCGACTTTCTTCCTCTTCCATCATCTTCTACCATCACCAAGAGTCCAACTCAATGGGCCGTGACGTTGTCCACGATCCATCTGGGATGGCATACGGAGCTCTACGATAGTATTTCCTATATCATCTTTTGTTTGTCTATTTCCATCCAGCTTTCACTCAATTGGACTCATCGAGACGCAGTACTTCCCCAAAGTGGAGCGGTGAAACAAGTCGTCATCGAACATGTCTGAACCGGATCTCGTCAGCACCTCGGTCGACAGCCCGAACAACTCGGATGCTGTGCAGCGACAGGCTGCAATTCTTCATCGACACCTCCCAGAGGGCTACTCGGCTGATCCAGAAGTTAGCTTGGCCAACGAACCCATCGAGGTCGCCGTAGAACCCATTCTCGCTACGTCCGCCAGCCAAGATCTCTTCGAATCTCCTGCAGCGTCTGCGACAGATTTAGGCACTACCAACAATGGTCAGAGTGGGCAGAATGGCAGCAGTGATGCAACGGCGACTTTGGAAACGCTAGAGTCGTCGCTGAAGCTCCAAGGCGGCGATATCCATCGCGACATGTTCAAGATCAGGGCTAAAGCCGGCTCCATCCGCCGATCCAACACCTTCTCTCACCATCCCTCGCCTCATCTGGGCCCAACTGGCGAACTGACGGCCTCTGAGCAGCTTGAGCCTGGTGGATTTAGGCGGCAGCATCTGCGTCGGCGAGCTCGGCAAAGAGAGCAGAGCGGCCTAGTTGTGGCTACTACCTTTGTAGATTTCCTCGACTTGTATGGGAGCTTTGCGGGTGAAGCGCTCGAAGACACCGATGAGGAGGACGAATCTGCAGTCACTGATGAGTCCGAGGAAGTCCCCGACGAACAGCGCCCGCTGCTCAGGCGTCCTAAGGCCGATCGCCGGAGAAGCTCTCGGCGCCTCAGCCGGGAGGGTGACGCCAGTACTGTCAAGACCTTCTTTACGCTCCTTAAAGCTTTTATTGGCACAGGCATCTTATTCTTGCCAAAGGCCTTCCGCAACGGAGGCATCCTCTTTTCGTCACTTGCTCTTATTTCTGTTTCGCTGATCAATTGCTTCTGTTTCCGCATGCTGCTTGACTGTCGTCACAAGTATGGCGGTGGTTACGGAGAGCTTGGAGAGTCCATCGTTGGCCCTCGATTTCGAAGCCTTATTCTCGCCTCAATTGCGATTTCGCAGCTCGGCTTCGTTTGCTCAGGCCTCATTTTCACGGCCGAGAATTTGTATTCTTTTCTCAACGCCGTGACGAAAGACGCTGGTCACATCGGAGTGGCAGGTATTATTGCGCTGCAATTCCTCCCTCTCATTCCGCTAGCTTTGATTCGCAACATCTCCAAACTGGGTCCCGTCGCGCTTGTGGCCGATGCGTTTATCCTTATCGGACTTGTATACATCTGGTATTACGATATCGGCAGCCTGGCCAGGCACGGCATGGACCCGACTGTTAGGCTCTTCAATCCTTCAGATTTTCCGCTCACTCTCGGCTCAGCAATTTTTACATTTGAAGGAATTGGTTTAATCCTCCCGATTCAGTCGAGCATGAAGAAACCACATCAATTCAAGGGGCTTTTGTACTTTGTCATGTTCCTCATCACCGCCATCTTCACATCGGTTGGAGCTCTCTGTTACGCTACATTCGGTGAGAACACCAAGATTCAGATCATCTCGAACTTCCCACAAGACTCGCCTGTCGTCAATGCGGTTCAATTCCTCTACTCGCTCGCGGTGCTAGCAGGTGAACCTGTGCAACTGTTTCCCGCCGTGCGTATCTTGGAGACATCGATATTCGGTGAGCGAGCTACAGGGAAACGGAGCCTTGCAATCAAATGGAAGAAGAATGGACTTCGGACTTTGACCATTGCCGTATGTATTTGCGTTGCTGTGTTCGGAGCAAGTGATTTGGACAAGTTTGTGGCTTTGATTGGAGGTGTTGCGTGTGTTCCACTGGTTTACATCTACCCTGCTTATCTGCATTACAAGGGTGTTGCTGAGACCCCATGGGAGAAGGGTTTGGATATCTCAACAATGGTCATCGGAACAATTGCGATGATATACACGAGTTCTGTCACACTTGTGCAGTGGATTCGAGGTTGAGATAGCACTATGGGCTAGCTCATAAAGGCTGTGAACCGGCAACGGTGAGGACATGGTTGAGTTATGGTTCATGTGTATGACGACAATGCGGCGTTGACGTTTTTATGTATTTTATAGCTTGATTTAGTAGCAGCGTAGGGGGCGTTGAATAATATCAAGAGAGCGTAGTTGGTGGATCTAACGAAGCGTTCCAACAGTTATAGATTTTGCTGACTGCCGACTTTAGACACATTCTTCGCCATAGATGAACGAAGGCTAGAAACATGTAACAACATTGCGCATATCCCAAGCTAGGTGCAATCATGAAACTCAAAACATGATAGTTAAATACTTTGTTTCTACTTAATACCCTTGTCGTTTAATTTCAGTCCACTGCCGAACGAACCCGGGACTCTTAATCATACCAAGAGCAAGCAGGCGTATGCTATATCTATCTTGTAGTTAGACGCGATGTCGGTTAAAGAGAGGCGTGTAGCTTACCCAGTAACTAGGCAAAAATAAAAAACGGAACAACATAACCGTAAATACATGCCTATACAGGCATTATCATACACACAGCACTATCTGACTGTCTCTGCAACCTCTCTGCTTCTACTCATCCACATCCCTCGTTAACATGGTTGAGCGCATTTGGCGAGGTTGTGCGTGGCGGATCAGCCGTGGACAGCCGCGCTGTAGGAGCTACGTCACAGCGCTTCCAGGAGCTGCCAGTGTGCTTTTAGCGGTGACTTGGTGGGGACATTTATAGCCAGAATGCCTTAGCTGTCAAGGTTACATAATTTTCATCAAAGCTCGCCTCATAGCCTTTTTTTTTCTAACCTTGGTTTTGTCTTCAAGACGTCAATCCTTCTTCTCCTTCGGACACCGCTCTGACTTATTCGCTTGGCCCGCTACGCTTAATATTCCCGCTGGTCTACGACGAAAAATAGAACCCATCATGGGCGCCTCTTCATCCAAAGCAGCGACTCGCGGAGCAGCTCGCAAGTATCCCACCAGAGCACCTGGAGCTGTGCCTCAAGCTACCTCTCAGAGAGCCAAAGCTCAGCAGCCTGCGCCTCGCGGAGACGGGTCTAAAGACGAAGGTAAGGAGACCAGTGATTATAGTTTAGATAATTATTGTGTTTCTATACGTGTGTTCTAACATGGCTCTTAGCAATTCGCGCTGATGCCATGGATCCTGACTTTGCCCCCGGCGACTTCTCTAAACGCCTCCACCAGATGGGCATCGTGCAGCCAAACCCTACGTTTTCGCCTTCTTCTACCGCAGCACCCAATTTCTCGCCAGAATCACTAGCCGTGCCTCCAGGGCCGCTATTCCCACCGGCCAAGCAAAACACCACGCTCTCTGTGCTCGAAGCTCGGCGCCGTTTGGAGCGAGTTGCTGACGAGGATCTTGAGATTATGGGTCGCGAGGGAGGTCGATGCCGCATGGCCAATATGAGAACCATCCTTGATGCTGTCCAGCTCCTGAATCGTGGTACTCCTGTCGCTGATATCGAGAAGAGACTGAGAGTCACTCCCGGGTTCCTGAGCAAACTAGGCCCCGCTGGCGTTTTGACACACATTCCCGCAAATTGATAGTGCGACGAGCTGATGTCGAGATTGCAACACGAAATTTCTTTTCTACCTAGGCCCAACTCCAAACATGCAAACAATTACAAAAAAAAAAAAAAGGATATTATGGGAATTCGCTGTCCCTTTTCGTCCCTCTCATCCTTCCTTCCAGTTATCATGCGCGCCAGATCAAAGCCACAACAAAGTGTCTGCCCAGCTTTAGGTGCTCTATTCTATTTTGTTAAGACGTCAAGAGCTGCTCTGGTTGATTACCAAGCAGCATGTCCGCCATCAATACGGAGATCGCTTCCTGTCATGAAACTGCTGGCGTCGCTGAGCAGGAATACGGCAGCACCGCGATATTCCTTGGGGACACTGAATCGCTGAAGCATATTCTCCTTAGGCCACTGTTCCTTTCGCTCGGGGTAGTCATCGAACAGGTTCAGCAGCATTTGAGTCAGGATATATCCGGGAGAGAGTGTGTTGACACGGATGCCATACTGACCCCACTCAGCAGCCAAGCTTCGGGCTAGCTGGATAACGGCAGCCTTGGAGGCGTTATATGCTCTTTATCATACACTGGTCAGAATCACAAAGCACCGATGGCGAAACAAATGGCATGGGACTTACGGAGCAAACATGCCACGGTTGGCAATGGTGCCGCTCATGCTGGCAATCATGCAGATACTGCCAGGCGTTCCCAGTCGGACCATCTGGCGAGCAGCGGCTTGAGCAGTCATGAAGGCGCCCGAGACATTGATGCTCATCATGCGGTCAGCTTCCTCGGGGGTGTAGTCGAGAGCTGGGCTCTCATAGTTGATTCCAGCGGCGGCAAGGCAGCCATCCAAGCGACCTCTCTCATCTGCGATGCCTCTGAAGATGTTGTTCAACTCAGGCACGTTACGAATGTCCAGCTCGTGGTATGTCAGACTAGTGTTCAATTCTTCCTTTGCACGCTTGGCTACACGAGAGAACTCAGACTCAGGATCTGAGGTAGGATCGGACAATCTGTCAATACAATGCACTGAGAGTACACACGGGTCAGCGGAATGCATAACAACTTGGATTGCCAAGCAGCTTACCAACAGCACCTGCTTCAAGAAGTGCTTCGGCCTGTACCAGACCCAATCCTCTTCCCCCGCCACTAATTACAACGACCTTGTCCTTCATGGTGAACTCGGCCAGCAAGTGTGGCCGAGTGACCGGATCAAGGGGAGGAGATGAGAGGGCTGGTGATACATGCATGTTTCGACGAGTGGCGGTAGCTAGTAAAGCGCTGCTACGATTAGAGGCCCTAATTGCAAGAGGTTGCCGGGTTAGCAACCTGAGAGCGGGAGCGAGGCGAGACATTTCTGGATGAGTGGTGGTGGTGGTACTTTGAAAAGAGTTGAGGACGAGGACGAAGCTCAATATGACGGAATATGGCAATGTAGAGAAGCTACTGAGAAAGCTTTTGGCTGGCTGAATTGGCTTTAAACTAGAGAGCCGGAGACAATTGTTACGATGGAATGATGGTGGCAGAAATGCAAAAGGATGCGGAGGGCAATTGGATTTAAATTCTACGAGGAACAGGCACAATTGAGGCCTGCCGAACCGGCTGCGGGGAAAGCTTGGTGGCGTGAGGGGATGGAGGCAACGCTACGACAAACTCACGATGCGCACAAGTAACATCACGATGGCGGCAAGTTGTATGTGGCAAGGCGCGAACCATCACGAGGGCATCAAAATGAATGAGGAATAGCCAGGGAGGGGAGTGAGGAATTGATCTAAAGAGGGGGTGGTAGCAATGGATTGAGACCGGAATTGCACTTGGTTGGCCAGCCAATGTAGAACTCTTGTACGAGGTAGGATTTTGGAGCTCCTACGCGACAGCAAGATCTGGAGGACATAGCTCCGGGATTTTGATTTGGGGAGGCGTTCTCGTTCCGGAAAGGAGGCGGCATCGAAGGAGAGGGTGGGGAGAATGAGGGGAACATGAGAAGTCTCGTGAACAGAATCCAAATTAAAGCCCCAATTCGTTCCCAGACTGCCGAGCCTGCAGATTCCAGCTGGCCAAGAGAGAGTTATCCGAAGCCAGAGGATTGTTGGACTTTGGAGCAGCAAGCTGCTGCGTATGCTGCTATTCCAGCCAGATCGAGCTCGCGAGAGCCACAGCGAGCTTCGGATTACCAGCGACGGTTAGCCGGACTCTGATGGGTGGCGCCCTGGCTTTTTTGGAGGGGGAATTTGTGGAGGCGGCGTCAGCCGTCCTGCCGCTAAATCTCTGTTAAGACGCCCCGGAAGCGCCACCCCGGGATCCCCCACAGAGAAGCCAGGATCCTCCAAAGCACCTCGATTGGGGTCAAATCTAGCGATGGGCCAAAGCACAGAGCTGGAAGACATTCAGCCAAGTGATGAGAAGAGGCTGCTGATGCAGATACTGGTTAGGTGATGCCTCTATAATGTTAACAATGCTATATTACGATTCAATAGAGGAATTGCTGCGAACAGAGTAAGTGTCAACGCCTGTGCTATTGTGATATCAAGGCATCGGATACTTGAAACCATCCCCACGTCAGATTTAGCAGTCCCATGACCGTGGAACAGGGCAAAGCTTGGTATGGTTGAGCTTCCATTGCTAGTAATGATCGTCTATAGACGAGATGAAGTTTGGGGAGTATTACTACCATCTATTTAGCTGTAGCCGAGCCCTGACTGGATTGGATGACTTCACAGCCAAGAGAAGGCGTGCGCTTGATCTCGATTTCAGAAGTCATTGATGCAATTGTAGCATTCCAATGACTTCAATTGGAGAATTAGTATCAGTTCGACCCTAGCAACTGCGATACTCTATACGTCAAAACTCTAAAGAGGATCCGATATTGTTTATCTATGATCACATTACTAGACTCTTCATGCAGGCATGCCCAGCACCGCTTGCGCGTCCTAACTGCTAAGTCTGCTGCAAGGGGTAATATTCATACATGCACGCTCTTTTCATCAATCCTCCCACATCCCTTACTGCAGATAGAGACCTAGTAATCGCTCCGGAATCGGTAGCAAACACGAAGCCCAGCACGAACTGCAGCCCATGAACCGTAAAAAGCGGGACAGGTTAGGCATGAAGCCTCAGGTTCTAGAACCGGATCATCGGATTTGAACAAGGAAATCTTTCAGTGATACACATTGCATGTCTAGCAGTGCCCATCTGAATCATATTAAAAACCTCTTCAAGAGAGCCGCTGCTTATTAGCGAGCAAGCTGAGATGTTTCTATAATATGGAGACATCCGCCGGGAAGCGGACCCCACCACCACGGCATTGCCTATTTAGGCAAGTTTTCAGGGTCCACGATGCTTTTGCTTCGATACCCTGGGCGCGGGATGGCATGCTGCTGCATGCAGAGAGCGTTCTAGACTGCTCGTCTTTTCATTTTTAGGTATTCAGCAAGCAAGTGAATCTCCAATGTTTTTTTTTTTTTTTCCTTTTCGTCCCAAAGTTTTTGCTTTGCTGTTGTGTGCGATATCGGCAAAAGCTGGGCCTGCTGGAACGATCCATAAGACTCGGGGTTCCTTGAAGAGGTAAATATCAGTGTCCGTTTTTTCGAGAAAACCGGTAAAGATACGGTAATTAATCGTCATTGCTCAATCAACGGTGGATTAGGCACATATAAAGGCCTCTTTAATCTGGCACCACGAGGCTAGACATCTGCTCATTCAACTAATATCAGCTTAGGAATTCGCTAGTTAATGAAAAGCACAACCAAGTTTTCATTCTTTTATTTCCCGATATGCATGCCCTGAGGCTAAGGCTGTGAGTGTGCATCCAATACGGTGAATTAGGGTGCCCTTTGGACGAAAAGCGAAGCTCTTGATAAGCCGTGGCTCGATATAGACTGGGCTTATGGCGATAGCCGCTTTAAGATACCCAATACGGAGCTCTCTCTCTCTTTCTTTCTTTTTTTGCTTTATTGAGAATGTCTCCTTTCTATGCGCTTAACAAAGTCACAGATAAACCGGTTCAATCTAATAGCAGAGCAAACTATCGAGAAGTGGATCAGTAAAAAGAAGGCTCTACGTGATACATCTTTCCAGAGAATCGGAACCAGAGTGTTGCTAAAAGTTGAGTAAGCAATGATCTGCAGAGCTTGTTTTCATCTTTACTTCACATTTACTTCACACTCCCCCTCCATGAAACTCTCTCCACATTGAGATAAGTGCCGATCTCTAGTATCTGATTTGGCCATAGAGGGAGATACAATTTCGTCCTTCACAGCGTTAATAGCTATGTGTGTTCATCTGTAGCGTCATAGATTATAGATACATAGCGTTGCCGTATGCTTCGTCTGTTCAATGTACAACGTAGTTAGAGCTACTATATAAGATCAGTTGGCTAAGAGGCACTAAGTCGAGAATGCTTGTGCGAATGGTACGACTAATAGATTAAGGGTGCAAAAGAAACATGAGCTGCCAAAGGAAGATTTACATGCTGTTAGAAACGCTAGCACCACAGCCATAGGTTTTATAAGAAGTAGCAATAGCAGCGGACGTAACATGCATATCAAATTTAACACAATGAGCTTGTTGAATAATCCCTTCAAAGTGACCGATGCTAACTTGCATCTCGACGACATTTATGCGTAAAGAAGAAGGTTCAAGTCAAAATTTGTATGCCTTCTGTATTAAATGCTTTACTCATCCAGCCTTGACACAGCCTTTACCGTTGCTGGGCGGGTATGCAGTGAAATTCTACAAACTCATGCCGCGTAAGATGTAAAGTTCCATTCCACGTTCGACGCACATTAATTGACAAGCTCTTAAATAAGCGAGTTAGATTAATTAAATCCCATATACAAAAAAGCTTGACTACTTTCAAGGGAATGACTCATCATCCTTATTATCAAATATCCGTAGCCATCAAGCCCAACAACAGAAAGTTGCTCCAAAGATGGCATCAATCCCACCACCCATTACATCCTTCCATCTCACATATCCCCATCATTCTTGTTTTTTATCCTTTTTGTTCTTGGTACAAGTTCTCTCAGCTTATTCAACACTTCGTGATATACAACCCAATAGGCGACGGGTTGAAATCCTGGAAATACCTAAACGAAGTGCCCCCACCATTCGCATCCGAAATCTCAAACGCAATCGCCTCCCCAGCAGGACAGGCAAACGTGGCAATCGTATAACTGTGGCCCGGAGACACCGTAGTCGTTCCGAAGTCCTGCTTCTTGCTCGGCTGGTTATTGAACGTCGTGCCCTGAGTAGCAGGCTTGCTCAGCCAGGCAAAGTCGAGGGCTCCCGAGCCGGAAAAGGTAAAGGACGAGGTCGTGAGATCCTTTTGCTGGGGGAAGAGGAAGACGAGGCTGCATGTCTTGCCTTTGTCGCCGCTGGGGATATCAAAGTTGAAGATGGAGGAGACGCTGCTGGAGACTTCACCGAAGAAGGATGTTCCCGGGGCGTTGTTGGGCTTGGTCTTGTCCACGGGGATGATGAGATGAGGGAATTCGTAGGGGCCATTGAGGTTGGCCGGGCAGGTCTTTTGATGAGGCGGTGGAGGAGGAGGCGGTGGTGGGCATCCAGAGTGACAGTTATCAGCCTTGAGGGTAATTTGGTGGCAATTGACTCCTTGTCCTCCATGCAGATAGACGTTGAATTGACCACTCTCTCCCGTCTGGCACTCCCAAAACTCCGTCTGGCCGTTAAAAGAAACAGAGCCGTCGCATCCAATCTTGAAACCATTGTCTGGGTTCTGGTTCTTGTCGCACTGGAGCACATGGGTAGGTGCTGTTCCACATAGTATTCAAACGTCAGCATGCAGGACCATGATTCAGGAATCAAATCCAAGACATATTATGAGTTATACATGCGTGCGTCTCGTATATGCATAATCAATATGCATGTCTCTCAGACACCACGCAAGCAAAAGAAGAAATATACAAGTAAGAGAGGATGCAAGGACAACTTACGAGTCCACCAACAGCCGCGGCCCTTGTCATCAAAGAGCTGACCTCCCTGCAAATTGAAACTTGTCGAACTCACACCGCTGCCAGCTCGCACCTGGCCTGACGAAATTTCGCCAACGGGACCAGAGATGGCTCCTGAGGCTGTAAAGTGTAACTGGCAGCCAGAAGTCCGCACAACGGCGGCCTCAGCCAGGGCCGTACCAAGGCCAAGGGCAAGTAGAGAGTATAACATGGTTGGCGAAAAATGTTCCACTTGTGTAGTATCAAGCCTGTGATAGGTAGGATATTATATGTAGGAGAGAGAAGCTATTCGCAAATGCGGATAACAACTTCCTAGACGTTTCTCGACTAACTGCTTTAGAGAAGAGGGTATTGTATGCGAAGACCAAGATGGACGACGAAGATGGACGACGAAGATGGACTGAGACCATCATTATATACACAAATATCAAGGCGAGAGAGTCCTCCATGTCATGTCATGTCCACATCCAGCCCTCCGAGCACTTCTCTCACCCAAGCCACCAACTCCACGATGCCTCTTACCTCACTGCTTCTGGCCACATGCACGTCCCAAAGGACATCGTCATCCAAAAGAAGAGAAAATGGGCCTTGAAAAAGATCATCACCGCTAAAAAGAATCCCACCATTGACCTCACTACTCCTCCGGAATACGAGAAAACGCCCTGCGCATTTCTCATCATTCCATCCTAAGCTGCCAGAGATGTGCGCCCCTCTGAGTTCTCGAATCCTTTCGGCCCCCTCCCTCCTTCTCCCAGCGAATAGGGCAAACCTGAGAAAAAGAGAAAAGGCGCCCAAGCTTCACCGAATAAGCTAAAACACGACCAATCCGCAAGAGCCACGACCGTTGCCCGAGTACTCAACAGTGGCAACAATGTCTTACATTTCCGTAACAGCGCAGCCGTTACAGCCGATCACCAGCAGCCGCAGTATAACAAGCAAGTAAGAACCAATTTTCTTCCGTTATATGGGCCTTGCGTGTGGTATCAGGCAACAACCCACATCAAGTAGTAGAAAGCGGTGCTACCAACTAGTAATTCGAAGCCTCCTCGGCTGAGATTTGTGTTTTTTTGACAGGCAGATCCCTGATTAAAAACGGGTTAGAGTTATCACTAAGCCCTCCTTTGGCCAACCGCGGCCATCCGGCTAAGATGACCGACGATCCGCTTTGTTCAGCTCCAACAGATGAGTTCATGGTTGCACAACGAGATCTTGGGGAAAACTCGTATCTGGAAAGGATAGCTCAGGACAAGGTTTCCTTCAACCTCGATCTGGTTCGGGTAGCTTGCAGTGGCTGTACGGAGTACAAACGTCACCATGGTAGCTTGTCTGTAATCTGTTAGTTCAGCTTCTTCTGCCGTGCGACCCAAATCAATCCGCACTGCAGATGGAACTAGAGCCCCTACACAAAGACGCCAGGGAAACACTTCAAGAGTTAAGACATTGGGCACTAAAATCACAGTCACGATGACTCCGTTCAACTTGGTAACATTAATTTATTGGTGGGTATTATTTCGACTTGTCTAAGTCAGGTTCGCCGTGTCAGACAGTTGTAACCTCGACACTGAAAGATGCCTATTTACTTTCCTGCCCATCCGAGCGATCGTGATCGTGATTGATCAGCGCGTTCTTGCGGGGTTATCTCAACTCCGGCGTTTCTCTCATCACGAGCAGCCGGTTTGGACAACACAGTGAGCTCAGAGACCGACCTAGCTGCTTAGAGCAATCGCGGTACACAGCTTCTTGATCGAAGCCTCCAAGCCTCTTCGCAAAGCTGTAAAGGGTTGCTTCACCAAAGCTTGGCATGTCCGAATGACGTCTCCAAGGAGCACACACTGCATAGATCCCTGCACTCTGGCATCTAGAGCTTTCCGTTTCTGTACAAAGCTCCTGAAATCCACATGGTAGGCAGGGCCACTTAGAATACACTACACGCAAACTGACATCGCGAGTTTGGAGTGTGATCGATTGCTTTGGACTGGTCAATGCTTACTTGTTCGGAACAAGTCCAGCTCGGATATCGCGGGCCATTTTGTAAGCTCTAGGCGATATATCCTAAGATGTGTTGATCTTAGCTAACAGCTTATCGCGGCTAATGGTGTTCTCGACGCCAAGACTATTTTGCTCGCGATGGAGCCCATATGCCGCAAGGATGAGCAGTAATATAGACAGTCTCTATCAAGAATAGCGTGCTTATTGCATCACTCAAGTTTGTGTGAGATTCCAAACTGCCATTTTCAAATGTGGATCGAAAAAATCGTATCTCCTGTTTCTTGTTCAACGACGCTGTCGCTTGTTGGAGCGACCAGGCTTGTCAGATGAGATTTGGGTAACGCGAGTGGCTTCCTTGGAAACCTCGCCATCGCTCAGGTCGTTAACGGACAAGACATCGTCAGAGTTGCTCTCAGCATCGCTTTGAGCTCCACTGGTAGCACCAAAAGAAGGTTTTCTTGACAAGGCCTCTTCAGTGTCGCTGCCCAATCCCTCAAATTCGCTCTCTGAGGGCTCATTCCCGTCAGCTTCCTTTCCGGGGACTTCGGCGTTGGCTTCTTCAGCCTCATCTAACGTCTCGGAAGCGGGTCGCTTCCGAGGCATCTCACCCAGTTTGCCGCGGCGGCCATTGACATAGCCACTTCCCTCGTCTTCGTCCTCTTCACCCAGCTTAGGAGCTGGGGTGAACCACGGGATTTTACCCCTCATGAAATCGTTTAGCACCATTTTCGCTACACCATCCAGGTCAGGCTCTCCTCCGCGGAGCAGACGGCCTCCTTTCCGAGCAAGTAGCTCAAGAAGCTCTGTTCCGTTTCGCCATCCCCTGATGTCATATGTCTTTTCCATATGGTTCTGCTTGACACGGCTCAGGAGAGCATCGATGTATTGTTCAGGGTGTTCCACCTTTTCGACACGCACCACTCCTCGTAAGACGAGATCGGTTGGCGTATCAGTGCTTGATGGAGGCACGATACCAGGGCAGTCGATAAGGTAAATACGCTTCATTAAGCTTACGTACTGCCACACCTTAGTCTCACCGGGAATAGGGGCCACAGTGCAGACTTTCTTCTTGGACAGAGTGTTGATGATGGAGGACTTTCCAGTGTTCGGGCCACCAATCAGACCGACAGAGATTTGTTTCCTGTCCGTGTGGAGAGCAGAGAACTGTCTCAATAACTGGATCAAAGATCCCTTTCCGAACGAGTTGTTGATGCTTGCGTGGAAAGCAAGCGTGGGAACCTCTTTGGAGAGAGCTCGTACCCAGGCAGCCTATTCTCATATTAGACGAGAACATACAGTGGTAAAAGATAAAACATATTAAGAATTTTGAGACATAGGTTTGGAAATGTGCGTGTCTTCACTAAGAAGCTCCTTTGGATGCCAGCGAGGGCGAGGGAAGGCTTCAACTCATCAGACATACAGCCTTCTCTTGATAGGTAACCAAAACGGCACCATATCAGCCTGCAGCCGAAGCTGAGACAGTCGAGATTGCAATTGATCTCCCAATGTTGTAACAGACGGTCCTCCACGGGGAATAATGCGAGGTGTCCTGACAGGATTCATTGGGGGCATATAGCCAAGAGATATTGATAGAAAGGGGGGGGAGAAGAAGAAAAAAAAGTAAGAACAAGAAAAAAAGAAACTTACAGCAACGCTAGTGGGAACCAAGTCACACTTGTTGAGAACAAAGATGAGGTGCTTGTGAGGTGCCTCCTCCTTGAGGTACTTCTCAACACTCCTGCATCGAGTTCCAATAGGATCTCTGGCGTCCAGAACGTGAATGACCACATCTGAAGAGTCAATGACCTTGTAGAGCTCGTTCCAAATACGCTTACTCTGGCCCTTATCAAATACAGGTTCGATAGCCATAGTAAGTGACTCGGGCTCCTCGCCATTTCCACTCAGCAGCCTGTTGTGCTCCAGGCGCTCTTCATAAGTCTCCATGCTCTTCTCGGTGTCATCAGCAAGGTCATTGACAGTGCTGACGGAAAGCTTGACACGCTTGCGCTGGGCTTTGGGGCCAAAGACACCCGCAAATGGCGACGTCTCAATGGTCATCTTTGCCTTGTGCTGCTTGATGCCATTGGTGGTGTTGTTGTCCTTGCCTCCGTCGTGAATAAGACTCATAGGAAGCTTATTTGACTTGAGCAGAACCTGGTAAGGATCCTTGGCCTTTTCAGCCATGGCCTCACGGAAGGCTGTGAGGGTATCCTGGGAAACAACGCGAGTGTTGGTGAACCATTTGCGGTTCGGCTCGATTCGGGCGTTGGGGACGTCTCTTGACTGGAAGCTCGCAGCCTTTGTGATTTTCCCGTCTGCGTCTCTCTGAGCCCTGCCATCCTTGTACATGTTCACGAGCTTCACCTTCTTCGCATCGCTTTAAACCCACACTGGTCAGCACCCATCGTGGCCAACCAAAAAAAATTCAGGCACAGCTGCACACATACCGATAGAAGTTCTCGCCCTTGACGCGAACATTTCCCATCCCATCTCCAGTCTTACCCTGGCGCACGCGCCGGGTGGCTTCCTTCTTTCCGGTTCCCATGATGAAGGTTTTGGCTTGCTAGCAAGCACAAAGATCTTGGGAGGAAGTAAAGAGAGCAGAGAAGATAGAAAAAAAAGTGGCTGCAGCTTCTTATCACGAACTTTTTTTTTTTTTTCCTAGAGGACCCCACTAGCCCACATCTCTACAGGCTGTGGCTGGTCAAATTATTTAAGCAAAACAGGGGTACAGCGGAAGATCGGCAACTGTTAATCCGAGCTGCTCTCTGCGGGTTTGGGCAATTTTCTGTAAGTCGATATCGCACACCATCTCATTGCGTGGGCAGTTGAGTCTTCAATTTCGCAGCGCAAATCAGTTCAGAATGTCGCTCTATTCTGCAGGCAATTGCCTCAGGCCAGTAGTTCGGCAATTGTCGTCTACTTCACGCAGCTTCTCAACAACCCCGGCCATTCTCTCCAATGCCGTCCCGCCCGAATCTCCCTCTTACATCCGACTTCCTTCCCCTCCTCAGTCTCAAACCGACGAAGCCAAGCCGCCTCGAGTAAGAGGTTCACTGCCAGTGCCGCGACAAGTGTTCCCTCGGTCCGAAGGCGATCGCAAAATCAAGCCCGACTATATCAACAAAACAGCGCCGAGGTCTGCCAATGCGCGGGAACCCAAAAATGATTCTCAGAGATGGAAGAGAGAGATGGCTGAGACCCGAAGAACGAATCTGGAGCAAGGTTTGAAGGCGCTCTACACTCGCCGCGAAAAGAGCGACGCAATTAGGAACGCCCGCGTCAGCCGCAAGTTCAAGGAAAACAACGAGGCTGCTGCCGCGCCCGAAAGAGAAGACGACCGGCTCACGCGAAGCACCGTCCTGGATGCAATTCTGGATACCAAAACATACCCCGACCCAGATCGCTTTGCCCGTGCCCAACGCAGCCAAGTCAAGGTCCAGAAAAAAGAGAAAGCCAAATACGAAGCTCGACGGGATGCCCTCATGGAGCTGTACATCAACGCCTCCAACTTCATCGTCCAGGAGAGCGAGCTCAAGGCTGAGATTGATGAGATTTTCAGCGAGGATTACTTCAGGAAACAAAGCCAGTACTTCCAACGGTATGGCACAACCGAGAATGCTTGGGGCATCTACGGAAAGCCTCCCTCCATTGCCAATATGCTGGAAACCACAACTGGAAATTCAACCAAGCTCATGGATTACTACGAGTCCGAATATGATCGATCCGTTAAGCGACAGAAGAGGATTGCTGAGGAGTTTACAGGAGGCAAAATGGAGTAACGATATCAAGGGTTTTTTGTTATAAGAGAAAAAGTAGAATAATATGTGCTCGTACAGCGCATTGCATGTATTATATAGTATATCAGAAACATTTGGAAAATATACACATTCACGCTTCACGAATTAAACAAAGTTTAAATATGCTAGTCAAATAATTTCTCAATTGCATACAATTACGAAGAAAAAGGATCATTAGCGTAGATTGGTCCAAACAGGGCACTCTACCAATGCCCAAAATCTCTCGCCATAGATACACGCAAAAATTCAAAGAGGGTGTAAAATATGCTCCCTAACCATAAAACGCCAGTTGTGCAAATTCCTAGGAAGTTTAGTTTGCCTGAAATGAGTATGTACATGTCGTAACCTGCACAAAAATGCTTCTTCGCATCATGGATGGAATCAAAGCTGCTCTTTTTATCGCTTCTCGACGAGCAAGATGTGCATCGCGGCATAGGCGAGAATGACGAAGGAGGCGGCGAAGATACCAAGGTTTCTAATATCGGACCAAAGGGCGCCGTTTTGGAATCCAAAGGAGCTAAGGATAGCGGCGCCAGGGACGGTGATATCGAGGCCGTACTTTTTGTCTACCAGCGTAAGCTCTATTACTTCGTTGACAATGAGCGATTCGAAGCCATAGTGGAAAATAGAGAGGGTCTGAAGCCACAGAGCACCCTTTGGCGTGGCATCGTGATTGAGAAGGAAGCCAGCGAAGAGGAGACTGAACAGCATCACCAAACTACCAATCAAGTTGGCTACACCACCGTCCTTGCAGACAATGCCGATGAACAGACAGATGGCTGCTGCTGCCAGGTTAAATAGGACCAAAACAAGCATGAACTTGAAGAAATGCGCCGAGTCTGGCACTAAACCCGTCATGGGATAGATAATGGAACCCATGAGAATCGGCGGAATGATTCTCAAAGGAATAATATCGAACAGGACCTTGGCGGCAAAATAAGTGGCCGGAGAATAGTAGCCGTTGGCTCGCTCTCGGGTGAAAAGGAGACGCTCGCTGGCAAATACATTGAGACTTGTAAGAGTACTGAAGCCGAAGAGAGCTAGCAGAAAGAAAAATAGACCAAGGCGGTTCTGGAAGCCAGGAATATCATCAGTGAGGCCATAGAACAAGTAGCCGGAGAATACTGCCAAGATGATCGCAATTGCGTAGTGCGTAAGCATAAGCATTGGGTTGCGGTACAGGTTCTTCCATGTTCTTCCAGAGATGATGATAAACTGGCGCAGGTATCCAATCCGAGCGTATCCCTTTCCAACAGCGCTAGTATAGATGTTTGGTCCGTCTGCTGCATATCCGTTTGTGTTTGATCCATTTGCCGCTTCGGCTCCACTGATTGCTTGCTGGATGTCGTCGCGGATAGAGGCAGCAATATGAGACTTGGCAAAAGAGCGAGTGATGATATCAAGGTCAGTTCCTGTCATAGCCGGAGGGGGTAAATCATGAGGATCATCCAGCTGGTGGCTGGGCAGAGAACTTGTGGGATTGCTTTGGAGCCGGTAGCCATCTTGGTTATCTCCACCAGCGTCTGAGGATGCGGCAGTGCCTGGGGCTTTTCTACGCGTAAAGAGCTCTCGTTCCTGTCGTACTTTGACCGAGTCGCGGCGTCGGTTCTTGGGACGTAATGATGGCTCGGCACTAGCCTCGCCAGCGCTTCCAATGGTGGTGCTTGCAACAGATTTGACAGCCCGCGTACTGCTTGGACCAACGCTTCCACCGTCGGCATCAATTCGTCCGTCATCTACCGTCTGGTTGCTACTCGCATGCATAGTAAGATCCACAAGGTAGTCGGCAATGTTGAAGCCCGGAGGACACTCATAGCCAATATCATCGAAGTATTGCTGGCATTCCGAGAAGAGTCCAGAATAGACCAACTTTCCCTGAGCCAGCAAAATGAGCCTATCAAAAAGCGCAACAATGTTGGAGCGAGGTTGGTGGATGGTGAAAATAACGGTTCGCTTGTAGTTTTTGGCCATGGTAACAAGGCATTCAACGACATTGTACGCATTGTAAGCGTCCAATCCACTAGTCGGCTCATCGAGGAAGAGAATGGAGGGGCTGGTGACCAGTTCGCAGGCAATTCCCACTCGTCGTTTCTCTCCACCAGAGATTCCGCGGCCCTTGCCTTCTTCAGAACCAATGAGAGAGTCTCTGATGTGATAAATTCCTAGCTCTTTTTCAACCTCAAAAACTCTCTGCTCCTTGGCAGCACGACCCATATCCCGGGGAAGTCTCAGTAGAGCGCTGTTGAGGATAGTCTCATGAACAGTAAGCGTGGGTAGCATGGTATCTTCCTGATCGACGAATCCAACCACATTTCTATAATCAATATCGTTGACCTTTTCACCATTGACGTAAAAGTCTCCGCTGACATGGCCACGCTTATTCTTTCGAGCAAGGATATCCAGAAACGTTGTCTTTCCCGCGCCAGAAGCTCCCATGATGGCAGTCACCTCCCCTGGCTGGCAAACTCCTTGGATTCCAGTCAAGATATTTTTTCCATTAAGAGTATAGGCAACATTTTGGAAGAAGAGAGTGGCAGGCTTGTGATCCACCATGAGTTTGGTACTCTCGTCGTCGGAATCCTCCAAGCGAATCGCTCCATAACGCAGCCTGCGGCGAGACAAATACCACGTCCCAATGATGACAGCTGCCAAGAAGAGCGAAGATCCTCCAATAACACCAGCAATGAGGGGCGTATTGATTTGCTTAACTGGACGGTGATAACCTGGCACTTCAGTCTCGTACAAGCACTCGCCCGCTTGGCAGTCTAGGAGGATACTAGAGTCGCCGATTAAGCTGGTGATGAGATCGTCCATTGCGGGCTCTTTGAAAGCACAGTCATGAGCACCGCCACCCTTTTGAGTACACTCGAATCGGCCAGGACCATTAATTGCTTGATCCAGAAAATCGGTAAGGTCGAGCGAACCATCCTTGCCGCACATCATACGACCAGGAATACAACTGCAGCTAATGCGGTCGCACTTGTATGCCGTGGTATTCTTATCGCTGCCGTACTGTGCTCCAGAAGCACAATCTGACAAATGGCAATAGAAAGATTCAACTTGATCGATCCAGACTAAAGGAAGAGCGGTCAGCAGGCGCATCAAGTCGTAGCAAGGGGCACGAAAAACAAACACTGGAAGTCGCAAGTTTTCTCCTCTTCTTTGCAGGTAAATGTAACTTCAGGCTTTTGCTGTCCAAGCAAGTCGGCAATCTTCTTATTCGTGACTCTGCAGACCTGGTTGTTGTATTTAACAAGTTCACCATTCTGGTAGCAGACACCTCCGCTGCCAGTCTCCATCAGGGCATTACAAGCTTGGTTTGTTGTGCAGACGTTGCAGTTGATGCCAGTCCAGCCTTCGTCGCATTCGCAAGACGAGCCCGATCGCATCGGTCGGTCCTTGCCGCGCCCAAGAGAACCACACACTAAGGGAAGAAGCGTCAGTTAGCATATGCCTTGATAGAGAGAACGATGCTGCGCAGCGCCGAAAATCAAATAGGTAGCACTGGTTGGGCGATTCATTTACATACATGGCTCGAGACAGTCGTCACCGCCGAACCCATCGGGACAGTCGCATTTTCCGTTGAACTCGTTGCAGCCGGCGTACTGCGCGCAGGTATGGGCGGGCAAGAGACAGTTGAAACTGAAAAGTTATCGTCAATACGGTTGTCGTCATGCCAGCGAATAGCCACCCCAATGCATCTCTTACCATGGCGGACAATCCTTGGGACGGTCATCCATAAGCGCGAACTGGGCTCGCAGAGCGTCGACATTGTAGCTGGAGTTGGCGTAGGCCGCCGTCAGAGAGGGCAGTAGAGCCACGAGCCCGACAAGCAGGCCTCGACAGCTGAGAGGCGCCATGACGATGAGCGCGTGCGGGTGCAGCTCTCAAGATGGCAGAGTCGATGGTGTGTGTCGATGGTTCGATGATCGAGGCAAGAGAAACGCAGGCCAGCCTGGAGGTTGGTCGAGCTGGCGCCGGGTACGTACCGCGGCTGGTTCCTGGCGCGAAACAAGGTCGTCATCGGTGGTCTGGGGCAACCTAGACCCCCGCCTTGTCATTCATTGGTACGGCCTCCGCAGCGCTGAGCTGCAGCGCGGGAGCTTCTTTGGACCGCCGAGCGTTACACGGCACATGGTGACGATCAGCATAGCAGAGCTTGTACAAATTGGGGCTGCTGGCCGTACCTTGCGTGTAGGCAGGACCTTGGTTCCTGAGTACAGCTCGGTTACGCGTATTGCCTACAAGCTTTTGCGCCCCCGAACTCTCAACGAAAAGCAATTTTATACGCTCATTGACTCCTCTACGTTGCTCCGTACTGCTAACATGATGCAGGCTGCTTCTACATAGGCTAAAATGCCAGGCAGCCAGCTCCTGTGCCAAGCTATCTGTATGTGCACATTGACGTACTAAGCTACTGGGAAATTTAACGGTAGAAATGCTCCGCAGTCAGCCAACCCCAACAAAACGCCCTGTAATAGGCACCATGTGACTGCGCAACGCTGGAGACGCCTGGGGTCCACGTTGCTTCAGCATTGGATGATATCGCTGAGTGCAGATGCATCACTACTTCATGCCCGTAATTGCAATTTAATGCTAGAATTACCTATCTACGATACGCTTTTGAATTGAAAAAATTATGCACTTCTTGTCTCCTGCCTACTCCCCGCTTTCTGCTGTAGTTCGGGATGCTTGTGCAAAGCATGGGCAAGAGAGCTCTTGTAAGACCTAACCTGGAGCTTGCCATGATATTTTGCTTGCGCCCCCAATAAGCTGCTTCAACCAATATCATCTCCTTGAATTTGATATGTTTGCTTCATCTGGATATCAATGTGTAAATAACACAAAATACCTTTGCAGCGTTCGAGCATGTCGCCTCAAATTTGGAATGCAGTACTATCCTTAGTACCAGTGGTAGCCCGTTGGTTAGCTCTTCAGATTGCATAGATCTCGACAGACTTTCCTAATTGATAGACAGTCTATTCTATCCATTAAATGTACAAATTGCAGCCAATCATGGTCGAAATCATTTGTCTACTATTGAACAACAAGGCGCGCCTTGACCATAGTTATTCTCCGATAGTCGCTTGCATGCCCCACATGGGGTTCTGTCTCAAAGCAACAATTCATCTTGACCTCGGGTGATCAGCAAGTGCTTGAATCAGATACTTTAAAGAGAAACCTGCCCCTCCTCCTTCTGAGTATGAAGAGTGCATAGTAAACCAGCAAGATAACAAACATCATCTGTGAGAGCTTCAGGGCAGCCGCATTACAGCTAATCAACCATGGTGCGCTTCCAACGGTTTGAGGTAGAGCAGTGGATGGATGATTATGAAACAACGCCGGGGGTTCTAAACATTGCTGAGACATGCGTCGAATCCGTTTCCATTGACCAGCTGGTGCAGCTATCAAACGACAAGGCTGCGAATCCGCTTCAGACTAGCACCGTTCTTACCTATGGGGCCATTCGCGGATCGTCAACGTTGAGAGAGCGCATTGCATCTCTGTACGAAGGGGAGCAGGTGTCGAGCGACAACGTTCTCATCACGCAAGGCGCAATAGCAGCCAATTTTCTAGTTTTCTACGGCTTGGTCGGCCCCGGAGACCATGTCATATGCGTATATCCTACCTATCAGCAGCTCTTTTCTGTCCCCGAGAGCCTTGGGGCGGAAGTTTCTCTATGGCGCTTACATGCTGAGAATGGCTTCCTGCCTGACATGGGCGAGTTGGAGCAGCTCGCCAAAGAAAACACAAAGGTTTGCAAGACAGAGACCCTGCGCTCTTGATTTGTTTCACGCTAATCACCCCGCGAATGAAAAAAGATGATTGTAATTAACAATCCCAATAACCCTACCGGGGTACCCATCCCACGAGATCTCATCGATAAGATCGTGGACTTTGCCAGGGCTCGAGACATTATCATACTATCTGACGAGGTCTACCGGCCTCTATTCCACGACGGGATAGAGAACAACCCGAATATGCCGCCATCGGTGGCAGATCTGGGCTACGAAAAGGCCGTTGTCACCGGATCTCTGTCCAAAGCATACTCTTTAGCAGGCATCCGAGTGGGCTGGATTGCGTCAAGAGACAAGGCCATCATCGAGAGGCTTGCCGAGGCCCGCCATTACACTGCGATTAGCGTCTCGCAGTTGGACGACCAGGTGGCAAGCTATGCGCTGTCGCCGGCTGTGCGTGGCCCGCTGCTAAAGCGAAATGTCGAAATGGCGAAGCGCAACGCCGGCATGGTCAAGGCCTTCGTGGAGCAGCACCGCGCAATCTGCTCTTGGGTGGCGCCAACCGCGGGAACAACGGCATTTGTGCAGTTCAGCAGCGAGGGCAAACCGGTGGACGATGTGGCCTTTTGCCGCGACGTCCTGGACAAGACCAAAGTTTTTTTCGTGCCCGGATCTCACTGCTTTGGTCGGGGCGAAGACTTTGCGGGCTATGTAAGAATCGGCTACGTTGGATCCTCAGCCGTGCTGGCAGAAGCGCTGCAGAAACTCGCGGCCTATGTTGGGCAGAAGCTTGGCCAGTAGAAGTGGCGCATAGGCCTGAATCTGTCATGTATTATAGCGCGGGCACTCCGCATTGGGCAAGCGTCAGATGGATTCCATCGGTGCCTCAGCCTCTCAGCCCCAGCAAAAGTGCTATTTTTACAACAGGCAGGCTGTCTTTGTTTTTCCATGTGCTCAGTCTGTGCGTGCGATAGACGATGCCAAGCAATAGACGCAATTTGCAACTGTCTTGGCAGCGCAGAACCCTGCCCGCACAGAGGCCAGTAGTACTTGTAGTAATAGTTTTCAAATGTATTCCAGCCCTGTAGAAATACGTGCTGGCTGAGCAAATGTACCTCGCGGTCCGTATTACGTGGAGCGCTATGGAGCGCCTGTAATCATCTAATTCCACGGACAATCTCTTACACTGCCTAGGAGTACTTGCAGTACCGTAAAACGCGAGCCGAACGGAAGCGGGCAGACGCACAGGCCGACGGATGAAGAAGAGGCACAGCCCAGAAGCTCGAAAACTCAAAAGCCACGAGGAGAAGAAGCAATGGAACAACAAGATAATTTCCATCTTCCCCGGAAAAATCTCGAGGCTGTCGTCGTCAGTGCAAAGCCGTGAAATCCGCGCGCGCATTGTCCTGCCACACTCTCGGGCGTTCGGCATGGGGCCCAGCGCCTGTCTTTGCCGGCCCAGAATCCACCCCATCGGCGCTAATGACGACGCTTTGCCGCTGCAGCTTCTCCTGTTTCATCAGCGCTGGCCACGGGTCTCATTTCACACAGCCACGCTGGAATCCGCTTGGCCTTGTACCATTTATAATAGAGTCATGGAGCCCTGCTGAGCATCGCGATGTTTTTGGGTTTTGCTGTTTGATATTTTTTTTTTCCTTTCATTTTGAGCTCTTTTCATTTATTAAAAGTTACCGATCAAAGTATTTCTTTTTCCTTTTGATATTGGCCTATTATACCTACTTATTGCCTTGACCCCCACATACGCTTATATTACCTATCTACTCAGGAGACGCACGACGACCATCCCCTGAGCCTTGTGATATACGATTGAAGGATTATTGCGAAGAAAGATAAAAATTTTGCTCAACTCACCTTGCCGTGCCGGAGTATTATTCTATAGGTTTGCATCATGAAGGCCTCTCCCCTGGCCGCTGCAGGCGTAGCCCTGGCTTCTACCGCCCAGGCGCAAGTCGTCCAGTTCGATATCCAGAAGCGAGACGGGCCGAACCTGAGAGATCTAGGCCGCCGAGCCGCCACCATCAACGGCGTTCTTTCAAACCAGCAGATCCAGGGCGGATACTTCCTCAACGTCGAGGTCGGAACGCCTCCTCAGAACATTACCCTTCAGCTGGACACAGGCAGTAGTGATGTCTGGGTACCTTCTTCAAACGCCGACATCTGTACCCAGGTTTCACAGAGGAACCCTGGCTGCACATTTGGAAGCTGTAAGTAGACTCATATGAGACATGTTATGCTTCTAAATCACGGTTAACTGACAACTGCCTGTAGTTGACGCTGATAAATCTAGTACCTTGAGAACTGTTGGAAAGGACGAGTTCGATATTACCTATGTCGACAACTCATTTTCCAAGGGTGACTACATTCAAGATGACTTTCACATCGGTGGCGTGACTGTCTCCAATCTTACCATGGGCCTTGGCCTGGACTCATCCATCGCCAATGGCCTCATCGGTGTCGGCTATGTCAACGACGAGGCTTCACTCAGCACAATACGATCCACCTACCCGAACCTTCCGGTTGTCCTGCAACAGGAGAAGCTAATCAACACCGTCGCATACAGTCTGTGGCTAAACGACCTTGATGCCAGCGCGGGCTCCATCCTATTTGGCGGTATCGACACCGAAAAGTACCAGGGCGATCTGACAAAAATCAACGTTCAACGTCCTGACAACAGCAATGTCTTCACCGAGTTCGCGGTCGAGCTCTATGAGGTGCAAGCTACAAGCCCTTCTGGAACCGATACGCTCAGCACGAGCGTGGACTCCCTGGTCGCCGTTCTGGACTCGGGAACTACCTTGACCTATCTGCCGCAGGACATGGCCGAGCAGGCATGGAAGGAAGTGGGCGCCAGCTTCAACGAGGAATTTGGCTTGGCTGTTGTCCCTTGCTCAATTCGAAATGTCAACGGACACTTCTCTTTCACTTTTGCTGGTCCCGACGGCCCCAAGATCAACGTCACTATGGCTGAGCTTGCCCTCGACCTCTTCAGCGGCGGACCTCAGCCCAAGTTTTCCTCCGGACCTAACCAAGGCCAGTCTGTTTGCGAGTTTGGCATCCAGAACACGACTGGCTCTCCTTTTTTGCTGGGCGATACTTTCCTCCGCTCTGCGTTTGTTGTCTATGACCTGGTCAACAATGAGATTGCGATTGCTCCGACAAACTTCAACTCCACCAAGACCAACGTTGTTGCTTTCGCCAGTAGTGGCGCTCCTATCCCTTCCGCCACCAGCGCCCCCAACCAGAGCAAATCCGGCCCCTCCTCAGGAACGGGCGGCATGTCTGCTGCTAGTGGCTTCCAGGATAGCGACAACGCTGCTCCTTATACGAGCGCCTTTTCCGGCCCTGGAGCAATTATTGTCGGCATGACTATCGGCTACACTCTCCTTGGAGGCGCCATTTTCGGCGCTGGCTGGCTGTAAATTTGCATACTTAGCCATCCAATCTCTTCGACATGCTCTACCTAGTAGTGCTTTTAATGACTTTTTGACATGATTCAAGGCGTAATTGGCATAATAGGGATTTTTTCACTTTTCATTTTTTCTTATACTAGCAAGCACCGCTGGAGTTGAGGAGGCCGGCTTCTCGATCATTCGCTACCAAAAAAGAGCGTTCATATACCTGAGGTACATAAGTGCACATAGACCTGCAGCTTAGACTATACATGGCTTATAAAAATCAATATCATTATCCTTCAATAATTAGATTTTGGAATATCTTCATCATTTTGGCGTAATCGAGAATAATTTAGTAGATTCAGAGTAGATTCGATAGTAGCAGCTATTCCGTAACACTGTGGTGGTGGTCCGATTTGCGCCAGCACGTGAGGGGCGAGCCAATTGGAGGGACCCCGACAGACTAAGAAAAAAAAAAGTTTCAATGCGGCCATTAAGCCGATGGCCGATCTTCAGTGCCAAACACCCACTTTGCCCGTGGACAAGCTTGCACCATGAGGGCATTTGGGACTGCCAGATGGCTTAATTGCCATCTGTTTGGGGATGCCCAGAAGGCAGCTTCTGGAGCTCGCAATTTCCAAGCTGCGATTCTTCCCTTGGCTTTTCAAAGCCAGCTGCGAGCCTTCAGCGCATCGTCTCAGCGATGTAATGCTGCGCAGGAAGCGTAAGGACTGCACTCCATACCTATACACTGGACTTTTAAGCTTGTATTATTTTGCAACTGGAAACTAAAGGCTGACTTTTGGGAAAATACAGTTTGAAAAAAGCACAGAATGATGCTGCCAGTCTGACTCCCGAATATGTTGCCGCCAATATGGATCCCGCAGAGGCTCAACGTCTCGAAAGAGTTCGCAACATTGGTATTGCGGTACGACATCCCTTATTATAGTTCACGGTGCCGTGAATTAAACAAAAAGAGATAAAGAAGAAACTAAGACGATGAGTATTTAGGCACACATTGACAGTGGCAAAACTACGGTAACGGAACGAGTTCTCTTCTACACTGGTCGAATCAAGGCAATCCACGAGGTTCGAGGCAAGGATGCCGTCGGCGCCAAGATGGACTCTATGGAATTGGAACGAGAAAAAGGTATCACTATTCAGTCTGCAGCCACATTCTGCGACTGGAAGAAAACGGTAAACGGAAAGGAAGAATTGTATCATGTCAACTTGATCGACACTCCCGGCCATATTGACTTCACCATCGAGGTCGAGCGTGCTCTACGCGTGCTCGATGGTGCCGTCATGATTCTCTGTGCTGTTAGCGGTGTTCAGTCTCAAACGATTACGGTCGATCGCCAAATGAAGCGCTACGATGTTCCCAGAATCTCCTTCGTCAACAAGATGGACCGCATGGGTGCCAACCCCTGGAAGGCAGTCGAACAGATCAACTCCAAGCTCAAGATCCCCGCGGCTGCCATTCAGATCCCCATCGGCGCTGAAGACGAGTTCGAGGGTGTCGTTGACATTATCGAAATGAAGGCCATGTACTTTGAAGGTCCCCGTGGTACCAAGGTCCGAGTTAGCGACCAGGTCCCTGCCAATCTTCAGGAGCTTGCCGCCGAGAAGCGACAGGTTCTGATTGAGAAGCTGGCCGACGTTGACGACGAAATTGCCGAGCTGTATCTCGACGAACAAGACCCCACCAACGATCAGATCAAGGCTGCCATTCGCCGCGCTACTACTGCCCTCAAGTTCACTCCTGTCATGATGGGTTCTGCACTGGCCGATAAGGGTATCCAGCCTATGCTGGATGCTGTTTGCGACTACCTACCTAACCCCGGTCAGATTGAAAACACTGCTCTGGACAAGTCCAAGGGAGAGGAGATGGTCAAACTGGTTCCTTACAACTCTCTGCCCTTTGTCGGTCTTGCTTTCAAGCTCGAGGAGAACAACTACGGACAGCTCACCTACATCCGTGTCTACCAGGGAACGCTCAACAAGGGCACCTACCTGTACAACTCCCGAACTGACAAGAAGGTCCGCATTCCCCGTATTGTTCGCATGCACTCCAACGAGATGGAGGACGTCAACGAGGTCGGTGCTGGTGAGATCTGCGCCGTGTTCGGTGTCGACTGCGCCTCTGGTGATACCTTTACCGATGGTGGTCTCCCTTATACTATGTCTTCCATGTTCGTTCCCGATGCCGTCATGTCTTTGTCGATCAAGCCCAAGCGTTCTGGCGATGCCGACAACTTCAGTAAGGCGATGAACCGATTCCAGCGCGAGGACCCGACTTTCCGTGTCCACGTTGACGCCGAGAGTGAGGAGACCATCATTTCCGGCATGGGTGAATTGCATCTTGAAGTCTATGTTGAGCGTTTGAAGCGAGAGTACAAGACCGAGTGTGTCACTGGCCAACCTCGCGTCGCCTACCGTGAGACGATTTCCCGTCGTGCTGATTTCGATTACCTCCTCAAGAGACAGAGCGGTGGTCCTGGCGACTTTGCCCGCGTTGCTGGCTACATCGAGCCCAACGACAAGCCCGATGAGAACCACTATGAGAGTCAGGTTGTTGGCGGTCACATTCCTGACAAGTTCCTGTCTGCCTGTTCCAAGGGCTTTGAGCTCGCCTGTGAAAAAGGTCCCCTGCTGGGCCACCACGTCATTGGCTCCAAGATGATTATCAACGACGGTCAGACCCACGTTACCGATTCTTCCGATTACGCTTTCAGCTTGGCTACCCAGATGGCCTTCCGCAAGGCCTTCCCCGAGGCCGGCGGTCAGGTCCTCGAGCCCTTGATGAAGACGACCATTACCGCCCCCAACGAATTCCAAGGAAACATTCTCATGTTAATGAACAAGCGCAATGCTACGATTAACGATACCGAAATTGGCAGCGAAGACTTTGTCCTGACCTGTGACTGCAGCTTGAACGCCATGTTTGGCTTCAGCTCGCAGCTGCGTGCCGCTACGCAGGGCAAGGGTGAATTCAGCATGGAATTCAGCCACTATGCCCCTGCTCCTCCTCACTTGCAGTAAGTTTCTTTTTCATAATGCTCCCCTCTCACCAAATCGATGAGACACACCGTTTGTAAATATCGGCTTGTGACTAATACCGTTAATAGGAAGGAACTGATTGCCAAGTACGAGGCCGAGCTGGACGCCAAGCGAACCAAATAAACGCTCCGTATGGTTTTTAGCTGATGAAGGCCGCTTGGCCTAGGCAGTCTCCTGGAGAAGTGATATCATACGGCGACTTTTGATGATAGCCGGGGGGCTGCCTTGTACGAATACCCCTCCTGTAACACGTGTCTTGTACTATGTATGGAGTACGGAAAAGAAACCTGCAGATGTGATTTATGTAGTCCATCTGATGATTCTAGGATAAGCAAAATAAGAGCTAGCCAGCAAAAAAAGGTTCAGGGATATAAAAAAGCAAATGCTGCTAGGACTAGTAGCAGGATTAGATGCAGATAGATAGACATGATTCATGCATATATATGTACACTAAGACGCAATTGGACTTCACTCGCAACGAACAGCCCACGAGCCATGAGTGATCTCATTTCATGTAACCCAGCTCGAAACAATAGCAGATCCGTTCAGCCTTGTATTGTCATGATGGAGAGATCCGCGTGTCAGCAGGAGGATAGCCCTGGTAGATTCCTACCGTTACCTATGTACCGCTGATACTACCGGTAGGACTAATACTGCAGAGGGGCTGGCATGTGGGGAGACAAAGAGCTGCGTTTTCGTATTGATTTGTTGCGAATACTAGGGATCCAAGCCGCGCTAGTAGAAGCACTCGCAGTAGGACTTGTATAGCATCTCGCTTGTCTACATTAGTAGGATCGTTTTGTCTTCATCATACCAATACGGGAAGAAAACGTGCATAGGGCTAGGTAGACTGTCATTAAAGAATTAGTAGACAAGGCACGGGCACATCCGAAGAGGCAGCCTGTTTCCGCCTGATCCCTGGAGCGTTTTCCCAACAATCCCTGGGCGATCTCTCATCTCATGCCGCTCCCGTCGTGACAACGTGTCGACTCGATGTTGGGAATCGTGGTATAAGCACATATGGCTGGCTACCTACATGGCAACGAAACGTTAAGCACTAGCAGCGGGAATCTGTATGGAGAAGCTGTGGGTTAGGGAAGGGATTGTTGGTTTGAGGACCTGGAATAACGAGAGGAGGGTTCGGTATGGGGAACGTGCTTCTGGCTGGGGTCCCCCCTTAACTGTTGTTAAATCATGCAGGTGATGCATACAACATGTTTCTACTGGTAAGTATTCATATGGAAGCCATATGCAAGCAAGAGCCTAGTGCGAATGATGCGCCATTGGGAAAGGGTTCATAAGTAGAAGCAACCTGGTCTTTTGACTTTGAACACAGATAATTCCTATCGCGTGCTTCTTACAGCGGAGATATCCGACGTTTGTCATTATTGTAGGTACAGTATGTCACCTACCAGGAGCAGCAATTCTCGACCCGACTAATGCAAGGGGGGCTGTCAACTTCGTATTAGTGTTCGGAGCAGTAAGGTAGAGCAGGATCTCGCAGACAATGTGACAGATGCTACCCATGCCGAGTTCCCCGTAGCCGGTACTGTCATCACAATGCTGCACACACAGGTTTTGGGTAGACATGCATCATCATTGAGTACTCAAAAGCCGAGATGAAATTCGTCTCGATAGCTTCAGTAAGTTGCGTTTGTTTCGCCTCGTCTCCTGACATAAAAGAAATCCACCCCTCCAACATCCAGCACGGGAGATTAAACGCGTCTGGCTATTGTGCAGCTATTTTAACTTGCTGGCCAATCAGCTGCCGTCGCGCCATTGGATGTGTTGCCCAAAGTGGCCACACACTCGTATGAGACCCTTTGCGCCCTTGATAATTGGCCTCCTTGCACTGGTATACGCCACCACCATGGAGTAATCTATACCAACATTAGACCGTAATACTAATACCTTCTAATAACAGCAACACACGATCCTGTATTACAGTAGGATGGAGGATTACCTAGAGTTGTCGTCAGGACTGGAAACAGTAACTTGGTGTAAGTACGAGCACTACGGCGAAAGCGGCATGTCCATGTAGATGACAGCACAGGCGTGGAAGCAGGTCCTTGTTCTGGAAGGTCCCGCTATATAGGCCACCTGTCGCCCTGGGGAAACGCCGAACTTGCGCTGTAGCGGCATAGCGGATCGGCCCATCCGAACCTCATTTCTTGCAGTTGGAGACGTTGACAACTTCCTTGTGTGGCGTGTTCGGCTCGAGATCTTCGCAGTTTGGCGGGCGCGTGCAAGCAAGGCGCGGTGCGGCGCTGATGTGGCTGATGAAGAGATGACTCGGCCTGACAGATGCAGTTGGGGATTGCTAATTTTGGAGACAGTTGTGAAGCATGTAAGACAACTTGTGCACATGTGTCTGATCAAGACACAGTTTCACTCACATTCAGCTGTTATGCCTTGTCTTACTGTACAGATACGGCTATGTTGGTAGCCGCAGCATCGGTATACCTGCACATTTTGCAGCATTACTGCTTTCAATTGTGAGAAGAGGCCACTTCATCTCTGCAATGGCCTGGTCAAGCTAAAAGATACCCCTGATTCCAATTGACCCGTGTCGCGCCATGGATGGAGTATGGAGATATGGAGTCCCGAGCTAGGCACCCGTACCTGGGACTTGTGTCGCATGTTTTACCCGCGGCCCGCCTCCAGCCCTCCTGGGCCCGCGGCTTGTAGCAGTACTTGTGCCACCACACTGGATCCCTCCGTTCCCTTCTCCCTTATTACAACTTGAAGTATTCGGCCTAGCTCTATTTTGTTTATCAATTTCCCTACTCGCAGACCTGCGAAGCTATTAGTATTCCTTTTTGGTTTCTTTTTTCCCTCCTCTTCCTAATCCTAATCCTCACAAACAACACCTCCAGCATCGAGTGCAAACGAAATCCTTCCCCAGAGTTTCCCCCCGCGGACGCGGCCCGTCTTTCACCATGAGCGCGGTCAAGAACCTGCGAGCCATGTTCGAGAACAAAGGGGACGCGAGCCCAGCGGACGAAGATAGAGGTAGATCCCTTGGTGTTTCTAGTCCCTCTCCAACCCCAGGAGGTAATGCTCTCAGTGTGTGCTGATGTTTTGCTCCGTGATCTCTGCTCTGTTCATGCTCTCCAGCCTATCATTACATGCCCTTCAAGAAGCCTGTTTGTTGTTGTCCGGCGCAGACGCTGCTGAGCTGCTCCTGTAGCTGTTAGTTCTGAGCTTGGCTGAGCTGGAGGCTGCTTTCCCCCAAAAGAGCTACTGCTGCCGCAAAATGCCACACACACCCACACACGCAAAACCAAAAGAGTGCCGTCCGCTAACTCGTTTTCTCTCGCGCCACTAGCTCTCAGCGGCTCCCCAAGGCCGCTCAATAAGGTGCGAAGCAGCTTTGTGGCCATTGAGCGCAACGGCGTCATCGGCTTGATGAGAGACAACGGCTCCGCCTCTCGCGACTCTTCTGCCCGACCAAGCCTCGACATCCCCCGCGAACCCGCCCCGACGAGCCAGGAGAAACCGCCAATGTCGTCTGCATCTGTTGCCAACATGAGCTCCGCCATGGACAAGCTGTCCGCGGGCGTTGCCAGAGCTTCCTTCGAGCTCCGGGGAGCTGTGTCCGACCAGCCGAGCCACAATCCTGACAAGGTCATGGACGAAGAGACGCCCACCGGCATTCTGTCGCCAGCAGATCCGCTCACCGCAAAGGCTGAGGCTGAGCCCGAATCTGTACCCGAATCTGCGCCCGAATCTGCGCCCGAGTCTGCTCCGGAGGATGCGCCCGAGGCTGTGCCTGCGCCTGAAGCTGAACCCGAGAAGCCGGCACCCAAGGAAGCTGCTCCCGCTGGCGGCGCTCGTCCTGCCGCGCAGAAAACAACCAAGACGACGAAGCCGGCAGCTACCAAAACTGTCGCCAAGCCTGCGGCCACAAAGTCTGCTACAACCACTACAAGAACCGCTGCTACACGAACAGCTGCAGCTCCTAAACCGGCTGCCAAAGCCATCCCCAAGCCAGCGGCTACTGCTACCAAGGCTACTACGGACGCCACCAGGAGAGCGGGCGTCAGACCAACACAGAAAACCGCAGAATCTTCTGCTGTAAAGAGAGAGTCATCTGCCGCGGCTCGGTCAACCGCTACTGCAAGGGCCAGGGGCGGAGCGGCAACCTCTGCTGTCAAGAAACCTGTGGCCAGCAAGGCTGCTGAACCTGCTGCCGCCAGGCCGAGGACCAAGTCCCCCACTAAACCGGTTGGCCTTCCCTCTTCCCTTACAGCTCCCACTGCCTCTTCCGTCTCTAAGACTGGGGCGGCGGCTGGAACAACCCAGGCTAGACAGACCAATTCTCGCCAATCGCTTAGCCGACAGGGCGTGCATGCTTCTGGTCGAGCTGCTTCCAGCGCCGGAACAGCGAAGCGTCCTACTTCGCGTGCTCGGCCAAGTATTGGTCCCCCGCCCGCCAAACCCGCCCGCGAAGCGCCTAAGAAGGCGAAGGATGTGGATGAGGGTTTCTTGGCTCGCATGATGCGACCTACCCAAGCTTCCACTAGCAAGTTCCAGGAGCCGACCACGCCTCCCAAGAAGTCTGGATCTCGAGCTGGATCCCGACCCTCCACCGCTGGAACGGTGGCATCAGGAGCCTCGGACGGTAGCCACTATGATCACAGCCCCAGCAAGAAGACTTCACCCAAGAAACTAATTGGTAAGAAGTCCCCTTCGCCTACATTGGAGGAGGAGAAGCCCGTTGCCGAGATTGAGGAGACCGTTGAGGAGCCTGTGAAGGAGGCAGCTTACGAAGAAGACGCCATCGTCCAGCCCGCTGAGCCTGAGGCTCTCCCTGTGGAAGAGGCTGCCGTTGAGACTGCCAACGTTGAGACTGCTGAGGAGGTTGTTGCGATTGCTGAGGAGGCTGAGCTTACTGAGGCTGCTCCTGAGACTGTAGAGGCTGTTGAGGCCAAGGCTGAAGAGACTCCTGCCGTTGAATCTGCCGTTGAGGCTGTTGTTGAGCCAGAGGTTGCCAGCGTGGAGGCTCCTGTCGAGCCAGCTCAAGAGACTGTCGAAGAGCCAAAGGAGCATGTTGCTGCGACCGCTGTCCCAGAGACATACTAAAGACGACTGCCGGGCCAGCCCCTTAAGCATCCTCATAAGCAATAATTTGAATCAATGGGAAAAATTAAAGCAGTTTGGTGTTTCGTATGGTCGTGGATGGCGTTCTTGTCAGATTGACTAGGTGGAGATGCTTTTTTTTTGTGCCTTGTTTCTTTTGTTTGATATCGAATCCTTTGTCTATGTAATATTGGACAGGTGCTCTGTCGAAAAGGAAAGATGTAGTTTATTAAGATACCTTAGATACCTACCTGTTTATAGCGACCATTGGTGAATTGTTTTCTGGGACTTTGGGATTATTGTATGAACTGCTTTATAATTACTCTGCCAAATTATAGCTATTCCAAGCTTCATCGAAAGACTCTCCAATTTCTCCTTACAGACTTGGGAATTTTGTCTTTTGTTTAAAATCCATTCTATTCATACAGTGAGATGTAGGTTGGAGGCCGGGGGCGGCGGGGGGGGGGGCCGGGTCTGGGCGCGGAAGTTCGGGGGCGGGGGGTTGGAGGGTGCTGAGCGCGGC